>CM047817.1:30354745-30669628 GCA_026214975.1 Gentiana macrophylla | reverse complement strand
GACGGTTGGACCCAGTGATGTGGTCCTGATTATGTGGCCATTCAGTATATTCACTTCAATAGAGATATCTATTCGGAAGTTTTCACAGAAGATATCCACATACGCCTAATCAACACATAGCTAATCCGGGCTTTAAAAATAAAAGCCTACAATTAGCGACAAACGCACAGACTCAGATATATATGCAAGCACTCCAATAACTTCCCGTGATCTATCTATCATATTGCAACCCTCCTAAGGCAAGAAATCTGTATCGCACTTTGTATAGTGGTACGGTGGTACACCCTTTTGTCGATAAGCTTTTTCCTCCATTATTTGAGAAAGAAAGATTTTTTTGAAAGAGATACAATCACTACCCATATTGCATTATTGCTATCTTTATCGAATTGGGATCGCCTGCTATAAGGCCGCCCCTGCTGTGCTATGCTGTGATCAAAACGGCCAAGCTGACGAAAACGACGCCGCTTTAAACTCAAAACGACGCCGCTGACGTCACAAAGACCGGTCATTGTGAATCCGCCACAGCAGAGGGATCCGACCTCATCTTTATCACAGGGCTGTAGTACTGAAAATTGTGTAACTGGACCTATATTGCTTGTTGATTACTTGATTTCCACATTACTGGGCTTATCTTTATTAATCCAAACAATATCATCAAACATTGCTAAGATTGTCAAGTGATTCACTTGGATCTGAATGGAGGAGGAGATATTTATCACTCCCTCATACTTCCATTTGATTTATGACCACCTCTCATCTGTTAAGAAGTATTTTCCATGGGAACATCAAGTGGTGGAACAACTCCGCCGCCGAAAGGGATGTTAGATTTCTGAAAATGTTTTGCTTTTGCCTTGAAACCTGGAATTATAGTATTACTAATGCTGAAGAAATCATGGAAATATTGAGAGCAATATTCACCTCTCTTCAAGTGATTTGGCCAAAAGAACTCCAAGAATTATCTCTTCTCAAGCGCCTGATTGAATCACGGCCAATCGACCTCCAAGTTTTGGCTAAATTACAATTTTGGTCCCCTAACTAGACACGTTTTTCGATTTTGGTCCTGGTTTTTCTCCGGCGACAATTTTAGTCCTCTAAGTAGTCTTCTGCAAAAATAGTCCTGAACGCCGGAAAAACCACTTACAAGACTAAAATTGTCGCCGGAAAAGACCAATTTTAGTCCTGTAAGTGGTCTTTCCGTTGTTCAGGACTATTTTTGCAAAAAAAAGACCACTTAGAGGACTAAAATTGTCGCCGGAGAAAAACCAGGTCCAAAATCGAAAAACGCTGTCTAGTTATGAGTGGCCAAAATTGTAATTTAGCCCCTCCTCGAAGGACCATGGTTTGTGTCTATTTCAAAATATTTTTATGTATATTCATTTCCATTGATGAGTAGTTTTAAAGCATTTGCTATGCTGATTTTCTTGTTTCAAGCTAAATAAAATTTAATGAGATTGATGTGGTATCGCTCCTATAAAACCAGATGTAAAAAAGATCGTGTTTTCGATTCATGGTCTTATTGTGTTATTTAGTTTGAACGCAAGTACACGAACCTTACCATTTTTTTTTCTTTCTCGTTCTTCCGAATTCGGAATCGTTGAATAATCACGCGTTTTGGTTCTTATTGGGAAATTGCGCATAAGAAATGGTCCGAAAAGGAAAGGAAAGGAAAGAGATCACCTTCTTATCGGGGAATTGCATAAGAAAAGGCCATATGTATTTTTCGATGAGTCGCATTGCATCAAGAATACTTGTACTAGATAATATTGTGCAGCGAGATCATGTAGAAAGAGGAGTGTGTTTATCAGACACAAGACACATAAAACTTCTTCAATGCTACCCCTAGTTTTGTATGGATTTCGGGTTTAATTTTTTTTGTTTTACTTTAAGGGATTAGCCTGTTTGTTTTATGTTGTTTATAAATCTAATTACTACTTAAGGGCACTCACTTAGTTTTCGCCTGCATTTTGTTTATTTGGCTACTACAAGATGATGGCCGTTGAGTTGCCGTGTTTCACATTGCCCCGGTTTCATCTCCAATCTCATTTGCCCTGTGGTCCCATTGGAAAAGACGTTCGATTTGATTCGCCGCCTTAAAGCGTAAAGTTGGGAAAGTTTACATTTCCTTGTGATTTCTGCAGAAAATGGGATGGTTAGTGGTCTGAGTTTTCAAGCAGTGAACGGCAGTAAAATGCAGTCTCCTATAGAATTTCGGGAAGATAATGTAATAGAGTTCACTTTTCTAATTTTATACACACTTCTTCATAATTAAATTTGCTACTCGTTTTTAGGTTCGTTTCCTTCAAACACCATTAGATAAATTTATTTTCTTGCATCCAATTACTTCAAGATTGCTAGGATTGTCGATTTCTTTTGCAAGTTCTTCATTGTGGATCGCTTCCAAAGTGTTGGTAATTTATTTTTCTTATCTTTTATCATGCTTTCTTTCATTTCTTTTATGATTTCTTGTTTCGTTCTTGTTATTATTCGTAGCTAAAATCTGGATAGCTAAATTATGCGATGGAATACTTGAAATTGATGCATAAACGATAATCTAGGGATGGGTAGGGCTTAAAAGTTGAATCTTTTGAATGTTTTGTGACCTAAAACTAGAACTAATGCTATTAGTGGAGTAGCTAACCGTTAATTGATCAAACACACAATCTTTATAAATGTATTTTGTAGGAGTGTGCGATATAGGGTTTTAGGAATGCCATGCACGAACTAGTTGAGTTATTCACACTGTTCCTTGGTAAGGTTTTTCTAGCTAAGCCGTGAACTCGTGGATGCGGAGCGTCTCATTGTTTTTATCATATTAGGTCAATTAAATCTCATAGAGGGATTTGTTGAACCGAATATAGGGTAACTAGGTTGTGGTATCGCGCAGTGGGACCATTTAGGAGGTTGCACCCACAACACATTCATTAGAAACATTGGTTGGTTGGTAGGTTAAGGCTCGTCCCTAGTGATGCGGTAAAGTTATTAAGAGTAGTGTTCACGACAATAATTTGGCTATTTCTCCATTCATATATTTTAAAGTTAACATTTTTATTTCTCTAGCTAGATTACTCCACCCGTTTTGTGAGCCTAAACTAAATATGAAACCGATTGTGATACTTGATTGATTCCTCATGGGATACGACCTTGCTCGTCACTATAGTGCTTCGACCCGGCATCTGCCGGTTAAAGTTGGAAGTCACTGTTTTGGCAATCATACATCCTCGTAGTTGTTATGTTGCTTCGTTGTTCCTCGTGAAACCATTACGATGTCCGGCATAGGAGACTAGGAAACCCTAGTTTAAGGGATTAAATAAAGTTGTATCGAAGAAAATGGTTTAAATATTAATGGATTTATTTCTTTTGTGATGCCTGTTTTGGGAAATTACTTGTTGTTCCTCTTCTAATTCTCGATAGTCATGTTTATTATCGCCCTAGATCCATCACACACTGAGATAATTGGGGGCCTGAATCAAATCCACTTCTAGTTACATGTACTACATACACTTCATAAATGACTATAGAAGGTTCACCTGGATTTACCCCATAAAACTGAAATCTGATGCACTAGCAACCTTTATTCAATTCAAAAAACTTGTTTGAAAATTATTTAACACTACCATCAAGACAGTTCGGTCTGACTAGGGGGAGAATATAGAAGTTTTGAGACCTTCTTAGACAATCATGGCATCAAATTCAGGCACCCATGTCCACATATACATGAACAAAATTGGAGGGCAGAAAGGAAACACAGGCACATTCAGGAGCTCGGTCTCACATTGTTGGCACATGCATCCTTACCCCTAAAATATTGGTGGGATGCCTTACACCATGTTGTGTCTATCGGCAACATTCTTCCTATAGCGCCCTATATCACAAGTCACCATTTGAAGTCCTTTATCACAAAAAACCATACCTGAACCTTATCAAGACTTTTGGGTGCACCTATTACCCATACTTGAGGCCACACCACACTCAAAAGTTCCAATATCACACTAAAAATGTGTCTATCTAGGGTTAAGTCACACACATAAAGGGCACAAGTGCATTGACTCAAATGGTAGGATGTACATCAATTGTTCATGTTAAATTCAATGAGACAGAGTTCCCATACTAACCACTTGCACCCACACAAGAAGCAAAATCGGTCTGATTTCTCCAAAAACACCTCTCGGTGTCCTTATGCCTATCCCTAGTTTTGATATTTCTACTGAGCCATCTTTGCGGAATTCAAGCTGAAATGAGACTCAATCACACAACATGACACTCCTCATGCATCTCCTATCCCGAAACACACCGGGCACACAATCACGAAACTAATGATCATGTCCGTATTGATGTTCTTTGGTACACCAAGTCATGTTCATAGTCAATTAGAATCGGTGGCATCGATCGATCCAGTGAATCCCGCCATCACCACCCAGACATCGATGCAGACCAGGTCAAAGAGTGGCATATGAAGCCAAAGCGGATGTTTAGTCTAAATGCCACCCTTGATCCTCACAAATGAACTGTGACACTATTGCACGTGCCATGGATGATCCCAAGTGGCACAAAGCAATGCAAGAAGAGTACCAAGCATTGTGCAATAATCGACACGGGAATCGAGTACATCCTTACCCCTTCTCGTAATTTGGTTGGAAATAGATGGATCTTTGTCTCGGATTTTATCTAATGAAAAATAAACAAGTAATAAATTTATAAATCCGGTATACTCTAAGTGCAGGGATCGTAGTATAGTAGTTACAACCGGAGTCGAATCACAGGGAATCGAGGTTGGTCTAGTTCTTAATTTTTCTAAGGGTTGTCACGAAAAATAACTAAAAAGCGAATACGAAGAAACAATAAAGTGGACAGAGGGTTATCAATCCAAAGCCAGGAAAGATAATTGCGAAACATAATCTAAACTATAAACTAGAAAAGAAAACAATAAACAACTATAATGACGATGATCATGGTGATTAAACAACGAACAAGCAACGATCCACCATTCCCGCAACCCCAATTTCTCTCTAAGGTTATCTTGTGATGATTTAACTAAAATTGTGGTTCACCTATCAAAAGTATGAATTTCTAATCTCTTAGATAATTCGCTCTATTAATCTCGCCATCTCTCGATCCATAAAGATTAACGCTTCCATAACAAAGGTGTAAGATTTATTCAATCCAAAGAACCTAGATTTCTAACCTAACAACTCTCGTTATATAGGTTAAAGATCCAATCTTTCCTATGGTGATCTAGGTTTACACCGACTCTCGTCACATAGTAAACATCAACAAACAATACATCTCTCGATTTAAATTGCATAACAATAATAAGCATATAGAAAAGATACGACTTTAATTAAAATCACAAAATAAACCAAAGATTGAAAATAAAGAACTCAATAAACGGTTTCATAGAACTTGAACAAAGCCGCTCATTTCAGTCATCAGCACAATCCAGGAACGGAACAAAATAAATAAAAAAATGAAACAACCCTCCGTCGACCGAGCACCAGGGCTCGGTCGACCGAGCCTAACTTTGCTCGGTTTAGGGTTTTCTCATGTATGGTGTGTAATTGTGGTATGTCTAGGGTTTAAGCAATGCGCATATATATAGAAAAATAAGTCGGTTCTGCTAAGTCGGCCACTGGACGCTCGTTCACTATGCTGGACGCCCGTCCTAGTTGCTTGAAATCTTCGAGTCGGGCCGAGCTGGATCAGACGCCCGTCCTATGTATTATCAGACGCTCGTCCACTAAAAATCTCAACTCCCTGAATCAAACAGCTCCAGTGGACGCACGTCCACTCTTCTGGACGCCAGTCCATTGTACGGGACCTCAAACGTGCGTCCAGACTTGTATATATTCATCCTAGGTTTAAGCTGCATCTTCCTCCTTCCATTTATACCTCCAATTGAATATCTTTTTAGCTCATCAAATGTACCTACAAGATAATAGAAACGTGCAAAATGTAGAACCATATATATAGATAGAAAATACTCATAAAATCACGTAAATAGCTCGATTTTGCATTTTAATGATTTCCACACCCATTCTTTCAAGATTTCATTTAAACACTTAATTTTCTATAAAAATTAGTAAAACACGAAGGAAATTGTTACAAAATAAAGTCATATAAACCGTAAAAATCACCGTTAACAATCTTCAAGACAAAACTTAAACCTGATGGCACAATGTTGAAATACAAGGACAGATTGGTTGCTAAGGGCTTCCATAAAAAAGAAAGGATAGATTATACAAAAGCTTTGACCCTGTGGAAAAATTTCGAGCTATCAAGGTAATCATGTCCATAGCTAAGGGTATACACGGATACGGATAATCCGAAAACCGAACCGAACCGGGGTAATTCGGTTCGGTTAATAAGTTCTGACGGTTCGGCCGCTCTGGTTACGGTTAGTCTTTATTAATTATCGAAACCAACCGAAAACCGAATAGAACCTAAAACCGAACCGAAAACCAATCCGTTTATATCCGAATCGAAACCAAAGCCAAATAGAAAAAACCAAACCTTTTATAACCATATAGTGAATCAAACTATTGTAATTGTATAATTTGGATGAAATTTGGTTATTTCGGTTTTTTTTTCGTTAATCAACCGATTGTTTTGGTTCGGTTCAATTCAATTATCTCTAATTATTTACTTATGATTTTATTTTGGTTTATCGGTTAACCAACCGAATCGAACCAATTATTCGGTTCGGTTCAATTCGGTTTTATTTACAAATAGTTTGGTTTCGGTTCGATTTTCAATTAACCAAACATTTCGGTTCGGTTTCGGTTACGGCAATTAACCGATCCGAACCGAACCGTGTACACCCCTATCCATAGAAGCCTCACTGAACTGGGGAGTCGATCAAGTTGATATCAACAATGCCTTATTGCATGGAAGGTTGAATGAATCGGTTTTATGCCACAACCTGAGGGGTTCACTGATCCTAACAAATCCAATTATGTGTGCCACCTGAAAAAGATCCTCTATGGTCTTAAACAAGCCCCAAGGGCTTGGTTTGATGAACTCAAGTCACAAATACTACAATAGGGGATCACACAATTTGTTTCTAACGCCTCACTACTAATTATGAAGAAGAATGCAACACTATTATATGTCATTGTTTATGTTGATGACTTTCTGATCACATGAAACAGTGAAGGTGCTATACAACAGTTTATTAATCTTTTGAATAGTAGATTTCTTTTGAAGGATTTGGGTCACCTCAGTCATTTCCTTGGTGTTGAATCCAAGAGAGACAATAATAGGATACTCAGACACAAAAACATTATTTGAAGCATTTCTTTGAACAAATTGGGGCTAGAGTCAGAAACCTTGCCCCATACCAATGGTTATTGGAAAATCCTTTACTCCTGGTGAAGGCACGGCCATGAAAATTCCTTCTCTCTATAGGAGTGTGATAGGGTCACTCCGATACCTTACCTTCTCCAGACCTGATGTGGCATTTGCTGTCAACACTCTAAGTCAATTCATGCATTCACCTACAGATGTCCATTGGCAAGCACTTAAAAGAGTTCCGAGGTACCTCAAATGCACAATTGAGTATGGATTACACTTTAGGTCTTAAGGTGACCTAAGGCTTACTGACTACACAGATGCTTCATTATCACTCACAATGTATAGTGATGCAGATTGGGGATGCTGCAAACATGATAGAAAATAAGTTGCAGGACATTGTATGTACATTGGAGACTCTGTTGTTACATGGAGCTCCAAGAAACAACAAAGTTGTTTCCGGATCCAAAGATCGAATCGAATAAGTCCGGAACATGCAAATTGCTTAGATCACATGGTTGAAATCCTTGCTTAAAGAATTGGGAATCAGTTTGACTGGCACACTAGTGATATATTGTGACAACATCAGTGCAAATTCCTAGGCTCAAAATCCAGTATTTCATACTAGAACAAAGCACATTGAAATAGATGTGCATTATGTGAGGAATCAGGTGCTTAATGGTGATGTGGTTGTTGACTACATACCATCTTATGCTCAACCTGCTGATATATTTACTGAGCTCTGGCAACTTTAGCACTTGTTCCATTCAGGTCCAAACTCAATTTGGTTAAACACTCACACTTCGATTGAGAGGGATGTTAAAGTATTATGTATTAGTTGAAGGACTTATATGTAATTCTGTTATTAGAGAATCTATCCCTAGATTTTGGTGTGTCGGTGGCATAGTATCCAAGTGACATGTGTCCCTTGTAAACACAATATACATGGGTGTGTAGTAGCTGAATGAGGTCTTATCTTGGAACCATTACATTCCGTTATCCAGTGGCCATTTTCCGGCGTGTAGGACCATTTTTGCAACAAAAAAAAGACCACTTACAGGACCAAAGTTGTCGTCGGAGACAAACCAGGACCAAAACTGCAAAACGTGTCCACTTGCAGGACCAAATTTGCAATATGGCCTATTCAAGACGTCCCCTCAAGTGTGAGCCTATTATATTTTTAGAGAGACCCAACACTCGGGTGTCTGTGCTTGGAGCGAGATTTGAACCCAAGACCTCTCGCTCTGATACCATGTTAAACCATATTTCCCAAAACTTAAGTTGATAGAGAGTGGGTGGTAGAAAAACTATATAGTGATTATAGTTTATGAGATATCTACTCACTTAATAAAATTTTGATAATTAAAAATCTCTAGTCGTATATTTTATTAACCGGACATTAATAGTATGGTTATAGTGAAACGTATTAGATGTATTCCATCTTGTGAAGATAATTATAGATCTCATCTATTGAAGTGTAGAGACACTTAAATTGTATGTGGACGTGTAATTAAGAATGCGTACGTAAGATTGACCTCCTCTACTTCATTAAGTTTCACACCACGTGACGGTTGTTTAATTTTCCATAGAATTTGCCTAACGTGATCCATGATCACAAAAAGTATGCTTATTTTTTATCAACTTTCTTTGAGAAATGTGTTTAGTTAGATTTTCTTGGGGGGGGAAAACACAAATGTGACATCATTTGCCTAACCCAACAAAAAAAGACACCATGAACTTGATGGAAGTATTCAGAACACCTAAAAAGAATCAAATGATAAAAACAATTCTCATTCCAACTCATTCATGAAACAACAAAGCAAAACGAAAGCAGCTAAACTAATTTTCTTGCAATGCAATCATCGATCAGATGAAGTAGCTAGAGGTGCATGGACAAGTTGTAATACAAAAATCACTGAAGAACATATTCTAATTCTCATTCTTCAATTTTAAGCTTAATTTCAGTTCCTCCTCCTGCTAAAAGCAACAGCATTTTGATCTACGACATTGAGAGTGGTGGACAGCTTCACATACACCCCAAGAGTTATGCCGTAAAAACCATTGGAATCTGCATAGCCATGAAATCCACCAAAAACACGGTCTTCTCCAAAGCAAAATCTGTACTCTCGCTTGGGAATTTTGGCAGGCGAAGTGTCACCAAAAGGGCCATATGTTCCCATATTTGTTGTAAATTTAATAGATAGCACGCCAGTATTATCATATAAAACCGCTGACGCAAGTGATGTACTCCAAAGGATAGTTAAATTTCACCTGTGCATATTATGATCAAACAAATCCCAAATTAAATATATAATAAGAGACTTTGATATGATGTTGTTACTTAATACATGAATAGAAATGTTTTATACCTCATATCAATACCATATATATGACGTCAAAGGTACATATTTGCAAGGCAATATTAACTAAAAACTAGGGTTGAAAATATTGAAATGTAAAAGGATGTTTCATCAGTACTACGTTTGAGGCTTCTACTCAAACAGAATTACAGTAAGGGCTAGTATTTGCAGTGACACCGTTCTATCCGTTTTGGTGCCACTGTAAAATCACTACGTGCAAATAAAAACCCCCAAATGTATCCCTATGTAAAAATCCTCCCTTAAGGAGTTCAATATAATTAAAGATGCCGTGGAAAAGAGTGAGTAGATTCACAACTTGAAAGCAGCTGGTACCATGATTATCTCCAAATACATCAGATAAAACCAAGTTTCCTTCTTCAGAATAGAGAAATCGTAAGGAATGCACTCTCTCTTTGGTGTATGTTATGATTATTTGAACAATTTCAGTGCGACCCTTCTCATCCCATACGTTTGAGGCTTCTATATTCAAACAGAAATACAGTACTGCCGTAAAATGTAAGGGCTAGCTATTATCTGCAATCACACAATTATATTGGTTTTGAAGTCAAAATCGACTTTCATATGATCAATTCTACGATCGGTAAAATAACTATGCTGTAAATAAAAACCCCTAAATGTATCCCTATATATGTAAAGATCCTCCCTTAAGGAATTCAATAGAAAGATGCCGTGAAAAAAGAATAGACTTACAACTTGAAAGCTTGTACCATGATTATCTCCAAATACATCAGATAAAACCAAGTTTCCTTCTTCAGAATAGAGAAATTGTAAGGAATGCATTCTGTATTTGGTGTATGTTATGATTATTCGAGCAATTTCAGTGCGACCCTTCTCATCCCATATTTTGTTTCCAGCTGGAGCAAGAAGACCTAGCGAAGGAAGTTTACACATGTTCCGATCAGCCATATGTCGTGTAATGGAGAATTAATTAAAGAAATTTGAGAGAAATTAGAGGATGAGATTTGCAGAAACAGTAAGAAGGAAGAAGAAATAACAGGAAAAAAGAGAAAGAATAGCTTGAGAAGGAGGAAAATGAGAGGTATCACATTCAACATGCCTTCGATTACATCCGTCTACACCCTTATACCTTCACCTCACTACAAGACAAAACTAACTTGGCTGATGTCAACATTTAGTTAAATGACATCATAGCTGCAAAATAAAAATTCGAAAATTACTCAATTAAAATTATAATAAAAGACATTATGATGACATATCTCCCTCCCTAAGCGTTGCCTTGTCCTCAAGGCAAAGGAAATTCTGGAAAAGCTGCCCGTATCTTGCTTGCATCTTCCCAAGTAGCATATTATTCATCCACATTTACCCATTTCATCTTCCACTGCACAATTGGAGCATTTCCTCTTTTAATTGTTCTGATATGCAGAATCTTTTCAGGATAGACAACTAACTGGACCTCAGCAGTAATAGTAGGGGGTGAGGAGGCCACTCTTTCATTGATGCCTTTATACCTTTTGAGCATCGAGACATGGAAAACAGGATGGATTTGTGAACTTGCAGGCAGCTGTAACTTATAAGCCACTGAATTTATCTTCTCAATTCTGGCTGCAAGCTTCAGGTGCTTCCTAGGAACAACGGACTGCTGTCTATATGGTTGCAGCTTAAGGAAAACCCAATCTCCTACTGAATACTCCCTGTCCAGCCTTCTTCTATCAGCAAAGAACTTCATTCTCCCTTGTGCATAAGCTGACGGATCTTTCAACTCCCTAGCAATGATTTGCTTATTCTTCAAAAACTCTTCTTCTTGATTGGGAATTCTTTGAGCCTCAAAAGCGCCTAAAGATATAGAAGTAGGCTTATACCCATAGAGAGCCTCAAATGGTGTCATATTTAGGGAAGTGTGGAAATTGCTGTTATACCAGAACTCTGCCAGGGTCAACCATTTGCTTCATTGTTTAGGTCTCATAAAACACATACACCTGAGATATAGTTCCAAGCACAGGTTCACCCTCTCAGATTGCCCATCGGATTGTGGATAGTATACAGTGGAGATGGACAACTTAACTTATGTGAGCTTCATAAGTTGCTTCCAAAAAGTACTAGTAAATATTTTGTCCATGTCTGATACTATGTCCTGTGGCAGCCCATGGTGCTTATAAACATTATGAAAGAAAGTCTCTGCTACATCTTCAGCCCCATAGTTACTTGACAAGGCAATGAAGTGGCTGTACTTAGTCATTCTGTCCACCACCACCATGATAGCAGTTTTCCCATATGAATTTGGCTGAAGTCCATACTAATGCCTTGCCATGCCTGGGTGGGAATCTGCAATGGTTTGAGCAAACCTGGGTATAGTTCATTAGTACCCTTGCATTGCTGACATGTTATGCAAGAATTAACCATCCTCTGTATGTCTCCCCTCATGCCTGGCCAGAAGAACAGATTGCTAATCCTTTTGTGGCATGCATTGATTCCAGAATGGCCCCCAATTGGCCCTATGTGGAGCTGATGAAGAATTTGAGTTCTTAATTCTCCATTTTGCCCAATGCATATCTTCCCTTTATATTTCAATAGCCCTTGATGCACAGAATAATCAAGGATAGCCTGAGGATCCACTATTAGAGCACTGATCTTGTCTGTTGCCCATTGATCCCCCAAGTAACTTTCAACTATCTATTCCACCCAAGTAGGTACCACTGTAATAATAGCCCAAGAACTGCCTTCCATGTGTGGCTGCCTGGATAGAGCATCAGCCACTATGTTGTCCTTTCCTTTTTCATACTCTATAGTAAAATCCATTCCCAATAATTTAGACTATGTTGCAATGTAGTAGAAGCCTTCTGGTCTAACAAGTATTTAAGACTCCGCTGGTCAGTTCTGATTACAAATGGACTACCCTGCAAGTAGTGTTTCCATTTGTTGACAGCTAATATCACCCCTAAAAGTTCCTTTTCATAAATTGATAGGCCTAATTCTTTAGTATTAAAGGCCTTGCTGAGATAAGCAATTGGCTTCCCCTGTTGTTGGAGGACAACTCCAATTCTTCTAGTGCAAGCATCAGTTTCCACACAAAAAGGAAGAGAGAATATGGCAGAGTCGGGATTAAGGACTCACACAAACTTCTTTTGAGCTCTTCAAAGGCTGTCCTAGCTTCAGAATTCCATTGGAAGTTGTCCTTCTTAAGCAAATCCGTCAAGGGCTTAGCTATTGTCCCATACCTTTTTATAAATCTCCTGTAGAACCCACATCATTCTAAGAATCCTCTTAAGGCGTAATATCGGCAGTATAGGCCACTTTTGTCTTGCTTTAATCTTCCTTCATCGCCTTGCACAACCCCATTTTGTATCCTGTGTCCCAAATATTCTATCTGCTACGTGCAAAAGCGCATTTGCTAGGCTTGGCATAGTTCTCGAAGGAGATCTGGGACATTCTTAAGTGTTGCACACAGAGAGCTAGATCCGGACTATATACTAAGATGTCATCAAAGAAGACTAACACAAACTTTCTCAAATAAGGTGAAGTAAATTGTTCATACCGATATGCCTAAACATACCGCCACCTATGAGTCCCCCCAGCGCCTATCTAGCCTCTAGGATAGAACATGGCCATGACCATAGAGCCGGCAACGATCATTTGATTGAGGTCACGTGAGGATGACCCTCGCCGAAAGCATACAGTCCTACAAGGTTACTAGTCTCTCAGGGGGCCGACCGGTGACCTAAATTAGAGGTCAGTAGAGGATTGCACGAGCCATAGAGGGGAGCGACTGAAGGGAAGTCAGGACCGGAGAAAGAAGCAAGCTTGCAGGTTGCGACCCATGCGACCACACAACAACATCGCCTAGTCGTATAAGTTCGCTTAATATCACTGTATTTTATGTTACTATTCATACCCCGCGCCCTAAGCTCCTCTCCTTGCCTATAAAAGGAGGGCTTGTGTAACTTCATAAGGGATATACAAAAAATAGACAAAAAATAATCGGGGAATAAATCACAAAGGAAAAAAGAAATCGGACTAAAGAAAATGACAATACAAATGGATTGTATTGGAATTGTGCAAATGAATGATAGCATGTGAATGTGTATATATAGCCATATAAGTAGTGGGTTGAGTAGTTTTAAATTAAACAATATAATATTCCGTATTTTAAAAGTGATTTGGCGTTAATTTTTTTGTATTTATTGCAAAAATTTCGCATTTAAAACTGATTCTGTATTTTAAAAGTGCATTGGCGTTTTAAAAAAATTGTATTTATTGCAAAAAAATTTACATTTAAAGCTGATTCCGTATTTATTGCAAAAAAAATCATATTTAAAATTGATTCCGTATTTATTATGTGTGCCGGATTTTTTTATTATTGCAGAATTTTTTTATTATGTGCCACGTTTTATTGTATAGCTGTTTTTTTAGTGGGTATGAAGACAATAGAAAATTTATTTCCGTATTTTAAAAGTGATTTGACGTTTTAAAAATTTTCGTATATTCCGTATTTTAAAAGTGATTTGGCATTAAAAACATTTCGTATTTATTGCAAAAAAATTCGCATTTAAAGCCGATTCCGTATTTATTTTCGTATTTTAAAAGTGATTTAGCGTTTAAAAAAATTTGTATTTATAGCAAAGAATTTCGTATTTAAAGCTGATTCCGTATATATATTATGTGTGCCGATTTTTTTTAATTATGTGCCGCATTTTACTCTACAGATGTTTTAATAGTGGGTATGAAGGCAATAGAAAATTTTCGTATTTATTGAAAACAATTCTGCATTTAAGGCTGATTCCGCATTTATTGCAAATGTATTTATTGAAAAAAAATTATGTATTAAACTGATTCCATATTTATTGCAAATGTATTTAAAGTTGGTTTTTTAGAAGAATTTAAAGTTGCTTCTTATTGTATAGTTGTTTGTTTTAGCGTGTCCGAGGTTTGGTCAAAGTGCGGGTTTGGGTCAAAATTACGGAAATTGGATTAAAACATCTCCTCTTTATATTATAGTAGTATAGATAGTATAGATAGATATAGATACTTTACTTTTTCCCTAAAACACGATGGGAAATAGTTTTATTTTCTTTTGAAAATCAATGGGATATAGTTGAAACACAAATTAAACATACTGTTGGAATAATAAAGAATATACAATTGGTTCCCTCTCCAACATTTTCCCGATCCGGTCGTAACCCTTAGTTTGTTACATTCTCATGGACATAGATGTCATATGTTGTATTTACGGAACATCAGCAGGTTTTATCGCTTACTATTGATCCATCTACTCTTTTTCCGGAAAAAAACCACAAGCGTCACAGACGGGATCCGTGCTGGAAGACTCTTTAGCAGGGAGAACCAGACAAAATGCTTCAAGTGGTTGCTGCTCTTTTTCATAACCCTTGGCAGAATCTTTGAGGTATGGATCTGTTCCAGGCTGCCTTGCTTCAGTTCTAACAATTTAGGGAAGTTTTTCTTCACAAGAATGACATGGTTGGGAGTTTGTGTATAAACTCACGTTCTACTTTTATTTCTGTTAAGAGTATTGAAGGTGATGAATGATGACATAGATGGATGGCCAAGTGTAATAAGATTGTAGTGACATGTGTCACACAATATCCAAGACTAGATTCTGTAGTACAATTCTGTTATTACATTTGTGTATTTAGTCTTGTATTATTCCTAGAATTATGCAATGAAATCATTATCCATTTCTACCAAATAACTTTCTTAGTATCGGAGATATGGAGCGTCCAACGGCTCCAAATCCATCTTCCACGCCTCCGCCTCTACCGGTGGTGACTTTCGGCAGCTCACAGACAGTCATCACCACCGGAACTGTGGCCGGATCCTCACAAGTCAGACCAAAGCTTTCTTCAATCCAAACACCAATCTCAGCTGTGAGACAACCGACCCTCACTCCCCTAAATTTTTCATCCTTTCCGGCAACCTCCGCCACTCCTCCGCCGCCCAAATCTCCATTGCTGCCCACTCCGTTTTTGGGACTCGACCAAACGATCCTTCATCCAAACTCGATCGGACCAATTATCTTCTTTGGCGTTACACCGTTCTTCCGGTGGTTTGTGGTCACAAACTTGACGCTCACCTCACCGGAGCTCAGCCGAAACCTTCACCCTTCTTGACTTACCCAGGTCCTGGTTGTACTATCCTGACCTCCAGTATCCCAAATCCGGCGTATGATGAGTGGATGACTACTGATAGTCTTCTTATGGGATGGCTCCTCGGATCGATGACGGGGCAAGCTCTCCTCGAGATTGTTCGTTGTGATACAGCATTTGAAATCTGGAAAACTCTTGAAGATCTCTTCAATAATCATTCTGAGGCTCGAATGCTTGAATTTAAGGACGCACTCACCAAAACCACCAAAGGGACCAAAAGCATGGCGGATTATCTTTCCCAGATGAAGTCCTTTGCAGATCAATTAGCCGCTGCAGGCTACCCAGTCTCCAAGTCGGAGCTTATTCTTGCTGCTTTAGGCGGCCTAGACAAGGATTACGAAGCTGCTATTATCAACATCACCTCTAGAGTTGGTTCTCTTACCTGGCAGGAAGTTCAGTAGGCCTTGATTACACATGAACGTCTTCTTGCTCGATTCAATCCTGTGCAGAACCTAGACACTGCACACCCAACTGCACATTTTGCCTCTAGGTCAAATTCCAAGTCGGACAACAACAACTCAGGCAATTCCTATCAATCAAACCCTACTCGGGGAAGATGACAATCCAGTGGAGGAAGGAGCAGAGGACGAGGTGGTCGGAGCTCTAGTGGTTCAGGAAGAGGAATGGTTTGTCAACTCTGTGGGAAAATTGAACATACATCACCAATTTGTTGGCACAGGTTTGAAGAGGATTTTAATCCAAATGGCACTCAAACCACTCAATCCAAGCAGCAGCAGCAGCCTCAAAACCCTAGTCAGGTTTCAGCTTATCTTGCTACACAACAATCTGTCAATGATCAGGCATGGTACCTAGATAGTGGTGCATCCAATCATGTCACATCTGACCTCAACAATCTGCGTTTGAGCTCAGGTTATTCAGTAATGATTCTTTAAGCTGGCCGGTAGTGGTGAAAGACGAAAATCCTTCATGTTGGCACCAAAGACTTTGCACACACCGCACCTTCCTCTTGCACTCAATTCCTTGTTACATGTTCTCCACATTATCAAAAATCTAATGAGCATATCTAAGTTTAGCAATGATAATCCTATATATGTTGTGTTTGATTCCTCGTGTTGTTTTGTCAAAGAACAGACTACAGGGAAGACTCTTCTAGCAGGGGCACTTGAAGATGGACTTTATAGAATGTCAGCTGCTTGTCCTTCCAACTCCTCCTCATCATCTAAAGATGTCTTAGCATCCACTCCTCTATCCTTAGATGGCTCTAGTCAGTCTTATGTTGATGCCAATGTTTTACACAATAGATTAGGTCATCCATCAAAGAAGGTCTTAGACCAAGTTTTAATGCAATGTAATAGTTCAGTTTTAAATGAAATGGATTTCTGTGAAGCCTGCCAATTTGGCAAAGGCCATGTTTTACCTTCTTTTCCTTCTACCTCTCATGCTTCTAATGTTTTGGATCTTGTACACTTAGATATTTAGGGCCCTGCACCCTTAAAATCAACTCATGGTTACACTTATTACATTCACTTTATTGAAGACCATTCCCGCTTCACTTGGATATACCCACTTAAACTAAAATCTGAAGCATCTTCTGTTTTTCTTGAATTCAAAAAGCTTGTTGAAAACCAATTTAGCACTACCATTAAATGTCTTCAGACTCTACATGACACTCACTCCAATCTTGAAACAACATGGCATCCAATTTAGGCACCCTTGCCCTCATCTTCATGCTCAAAATGACATGAGTGAGAGGAAACACAGGCATATCATAGAACTAGGTCTGACCTTGCTTGCACAAGCCAGCATGCCCCTTAGATATTGGTGGGAAGCCTTTCAACACTCTGTGACACTTATCAACATTCTCCCCACCCCTAACCTTCACCACAAGTCCCCTTCTGAAGTTCTTTTCCATCAGACCCCTGACTACACATTCCACAGAGTCCTTGGTTGTGCCTGTTACCCTCATATCCGGCCCTACAACCCACACAAATTTGCTTTCCACTCCACCATATGTGTCTACCTTGGTACTTCCACCTCTCATAAAGGTCATGTGTGTTTGGATCAGTCTGGTAGGATTTACATCACCAAGAATGTCTCTTTCAATGAAACCAACCTCCCATTCAAAACTGGTTTTCTTTAAGGTCCCCATAGATCCATTCATTATGATACTACCCTCAGGTCTTTCCCCTTCCAAATGAGTACCTCCCAGCAGCATGACAGTCTAGATGTGCCATCTCCACGCACCTCCACACCACTGGTAACACACTCTCCTGTCACACACTCTCCCTCTTCGTGGGGCACACCGATACACACACACACAGAGACACCCGATCACTCACCCATAAATCGCCCAAGACATTCACCTCTAAACTCACCTCGGTTTCACAACATTCTCAATCATCCACACACAACTCTACTTAAGTGGAAGAGCATGTTCCACCACACACACAAACCACTTTGTGAATACAAAGACATCCTATCTGAGACTAGATCCAAAAGTGGGATCTTTAAACCCAAAACCTACACTTCAAGTGTTGAACCACTATCGTCTCTCACCTACGAAGAACTGTTAAAGTGTCGATGCCTTGACTCAACCAAAGTGGAAGAAGGCTATGCATGATGAATATAATGCCCTGATGAGGAATGAAACTTGGGAACTGGTACCTCATGACCCTAAACAGTAACTGGTGGGAAACAAATGGATCTTCAAACTGAAGCTAAATCCAGATGGTACAATTCTGAAGCACAAGGAAAGACTTGTTGCCAAGGGGTTCCTATAGTCTTATGGCATCAACTTTACCAAAACCTTCAGCCCTGTTGCCAAGGCATCCACCATCAGGGTCATGCAGTGACATTAAACTGGGAGATAAGGCAGGTGGACATCAATAATGCATTTCTGAATGATCACTCAAAGAGACAGTGTACATGCCCCAACCTGAAGGATTTGTAGACTCTCAAAGACCTACTTATGTGTGTAAACTCAGGAAAGCTCTGTATGGCTAAGACAAGTCCCTAGGGCCTGGTTTGATGCACTCAGAAGTAAGATGATTGATTGGGGGTTCCAGCAGTCCAGATGTGACAATTCTTTATTTATCTTCAAAAGAGGTCAGGTAGCTCTGTATGTTCTGGTATATATAGATGATATGCATGTCACTGGTAATTCTTCTCAACACATACAGAAGTTTGTCACTCAATTGAACTCCACTTTTGCATTAAAGGACCTAGGGCAGCTGTCACACTTTCTTGGCATGGAGGCTCACTGGGGATAGTGCTTGGTTTGTACTTAACATAGAAACACTATGCCTCTCAACTATTATCCAGATCGAATATGGAAAATATTAAGGCATGTCCAACACCTATGGTATTTGGAAGATACTACACATCGGATCAATGTACTCACATGGCTAATCCTAGCATCTACAGAGTGCCATTGGAGGCCTACAATACCTTACCTTGACTAGGCCAGATATCACATTTGCAGCAAATTGTCTAAGTAAGTTTATGCAGGCTCCCACTGATATCCATTGGAATGCAGTAAAAAGAACATTGAGGTTTTGTGAAAGGAACTGTAGGACAAGGAATACACTTCAAGCCCAGTTTCTCCCTTCACATAAGTGGATATTCTGATGCAGAGTGGGCATGTGATCACATTGATAGAAAGTCTATAGGTGGCTACTGTGTTTACATGGGAGATTCCCTTGTTACTTGGAGCTCTAAGAAGCAAGCAAGTAGTGTCGTGTCTAGTGCAGAATCGTAGTCTGTGTCCTTTGCAAACTCGTCCACGAGCTTGATGGTCGCAACATTTGATGAATGAGTTAGGCCTCAAACTTCCCACAATTCTATAGCATGGTGTGATAATATTAGTGCAACCTTTGGCTCAGAATCCAGTGTTCCATGCTAGGACAAAACACATTGAGGTTGATGTTCACTACATTAAAGACTTGGTACTTAAAAAGATCATCTTTGTGCAATTCATACCATCAACTGATCAACTAGCCGACTGTTTGACCAAGGCTCTCCCCTCAGGCCTGTTTAATCACTTCAAGTCCAAGTTGAATGTTGTTGCTCCACCATCCACCTTGAGGGGGGCTGTTAAGAGTATTGAAGGTGATAAATGATGACATAGATGGATGGCCAAGTGTAATGAGATTGTAGTGACATGTGTCAAACAATATCCAAGACTAGATTCTGTAGTACAATTCTGTTATTACTTTTGTGTATTTAGTCTTGTATTATTCCCAGAATTATGCAATGAAATCATTATCCATTTCTACCAAATAGCTTTCTATTTCAAATATATGTAGATATTTCTCTTCTCCTATTTCAAGAGCATAATTGACATATATGATGTAAGTTTGTGCGCATGGTGTAAAGCATCTGCAATTTGTAAAGGTGAAGTGGAAAGAAGACAAGGTGCTCGATGAATTGCCAATAAGAACTCAAGTAAAAGAAGAGGTAGAGAATGACCCTGGAGTTTCTATTGATATTGGATATCTATCTATTGTAATATGTTCGTGTCAGAAAGATGGCTGTCCATGATTTATTTGTTGAAGTAATATCGGTTTGGCCTACTTCAGAGCAGTTTTATTTTTCTGTTTTCGAATTATTTTAATCAATTTGAATACATTTTCTTAGCAATGTTCCCACATGCTTCTTCACGAGAAAAGCTCGTGCTGAGACTTTTAAGGAAAATGAGGACCTTTGCTGAATTCATGTTTGTGAATATGTTTGTATGCCGACATGCTGAATGCTGATAACCCATTATCAAACACAATCGAATGAAGAACCTAAGCTTGTGGGGTTGTTCTGGTCTAGATGTGAGATCTTCTATCAAACTAATTTACAGTGTTCTTCGATTTTATGAGGGAAGATCGGTTTGCTGATGCTGAAATATTTGCTTTCACTTGCAGTTCATGGATTTTATGGAATCAAGCGTTTTGGCTGTTGGCATAGTCACTTTGTTCATCATATTCTTGAAGAGATCTCCTAGCTTTAAGTAGCTCTTTCAAGGTACACTTGTCCTATTTTTAAGTACATCTATGCATAAGTTTATATATACCATTCAACATCTTTAGCATTGGCCAATGTATTCAACACTGTAAATGATACATACCGGCCTTTCTAGCTGACTGTGACGACAATGCACGTGATTTCGTGTTTTATTAGATTCAAGTTTTTCATAAATTGTTATAGAAGGTTGTTTATACACATCTCACTTGAAGAAAATCTTCAGTTTTCCGAGCACGAACCTGGAGTTACACATGTCTTAGTAACTGGAGGTGCCGGTTACATAGGTTCTCTTGCTGCCCTTCGATTATTGAAGGATTCATATCGCGTAACAATTGTGGTATGACAAATTTTACATTCATAAATGAAAAAGATCACGTCTTTTGGTTGAAGGTGTACAATAATAACATTAGCTAACTCCAGACTTCATCTCTTCTTTTAGGACAACCTTTCTCGTGGAAACATGGGAGCTGTCAAAGTTGTCCAGGAATTATTGTATATTTAATTGCAAAGGAAGTCACTAATCAGGGTGATCATCAAAATTAGAATCCAATCAATCCATATGGCAAAGGCGAAGAAGATGGCTGAAGATGTTATACTGGATTACTCCATATCAATCCATATCAAATGATCATGAAATAAGAAATCAAAATGAAAGCAACTAGTAAAATAAAATCTTCTTCCGTTTCATTTGCTTACAGATTATATATCGGTTGCAATGCATTAATCATCAGATGAACCGGAGGTCGACAAGTTGTAATTCTAATTCTTCATTTTTAAGAAAGCAACAGCATTTTCATTTGCTTACGACATTGAGAGTGGTTGGCAGCTTCACATACACACCAATAGACATGCCGCTATTGGAACTCACAAAGCCATGAAATCCACCAAAAACACGTTCTTCTCCAAAGGAAAATCTGTACTCGTCCTTGCAATAATCAGCATCGGCATCGGCAGCGGAGGTGTCAGTGTCACCAAAAGGGCCATATGTTCCCAAATTTGTTGTAAATTTAATAGATAGCACGGTACTGTTACTATATAAACCGCTGACGCAAGTGATGTACTCCGAAGGATAGTTAAACTTCACCTGAAAATGCATATGAAACAAATCCCAAAACATATAAGAGACTTTGATGATCAATACCAAAAGGTACCTATATACTTGCAAGGCAATATATTAACTAAAAAATAGGGTTGAAAATGTAAAAAGGATGCTTCATTAGTACTACGTTTGAGGCTTCTACTCAAATAGAAGTGCTGTAAAATGTAAGGGGCTATCATTTGCAATCACATCATTTTATTGGTTTTGGAATCAAAAATCGACTTTCATATGATCGATTCTACTACGTACGCACCTGTAAAATCACTATTGTGTAAATAAAACCCCCGAAATGTATCTCTATATATGTAAAGATTCTCCCTTAAGGAATATATTCAAGATAAAGATGCCGTGAAAAAGAGTGGACTCACAACTTGAAAACTGGAACCATGATTATCACCAAATACATCAGATAAAACCAAGTTTCCTTCTTCAGAATAGAGAAATTGTAAGGAATTCACACTGTATTTGTTGTATGATATGATTATTTGAACAATTTCACTGCGACCCTTCTCGTCCCATATTTTGTGTCCAGCTGGAGCAAGACCTAGTGAAGGAAGTTTACACATGTTCCGATCACCCATATCGTCAAGAACCTTCGATCCAAAGGAGAATGATCAAAAAATAAATAGATGAATTGAAAGAAAATAAATGCGAAATCGAAAGGGAAGAACCTAAAATGGGAGCTGCAACCCTTGAAATCGGAGCGGCAGCATTTCCCGTTTTCTTATTGTGTGTCGTATTGCTCATTCTCATACAACTCTATTCCTTTTATACTTAGGGCAAAAGACACAGACAATTACCGTTTTGACCCTCAATTCTCCAGCTAATTACAAGAAATAGTAAAAAATAAAAAAATAAAGGGAATGAGGAGAATATGAAATATTTCATCAATGATTGAGTAGAAGGGCGATCTTTTAAACTTTTGCATAAAAAGACAAAACTATTTATCCACTATCGAAATTCATTTGTGTTGAAATTCACTGTTTAAATTATCATGAAATTCACTAATTTTCAAAATTCATTATTAAATTCACTAATTTTCAAAATTCAACATTAAATTCACTATCGAATATCACTGATTTCAGGATTCATTCAGGAGATTCACTAATTTTGGGATTCATTGTTTGTCTTCTCACTATAAAATTATGCGATTGTCCTTCTCACCTATAAAAAGTATGTAAATTGTGTCTATTCTTAAAAATATTCCAGATTGTGTCCTTATCCCTAATTTTCCATAAAATAAAATTACAAGAATACATTTTGAACCATAAAGCATAAATCTGCATCATACAGTTTCACAACTAAGCAAATCTGGACCAATATAGTTTGAATTAGTTTAAAAATAAAAGATGTATATTTTGACACATTGATCTGACTCCGCATATGACGGATCACCCGATAACTTGTCATAATCCCATGGCATACATATATAGAGCATCATTGGGTTTTTTTAATTGGAAATTAAACCTTATTCTCTATATGTGCTTTTGTTAACAACGAGATTTTCACGTACTCAAACGATCTTTTACAACTTTAACATTACATATTGTTTGAGTTGTTACAATTATAATATTAAAAATATATTATACTAGTCATAAACCCATGCATCATTCACGGGACAACAAAAAATTTCAGAAAACAAACTTAACACATGCACTGATGCACATGTGTCTTAAATGTTATCATAGATCGTAACCGATACACAAAAGTATATATGTAATAACATTGTTCAATAAAAAGTGAACATGTAATCATAAAGTCTTCTTCGAAACACAAACTTGAATAAGCAATAATGTAATGGAGCTTTGAAGTTCCAGAAAGAGTTCGGACAAAGGTCTTTGACAAAAATCATCTGAAAAGTTTATTGAAAATTTACCAAACCATTTGGCATGTGGAAGAAGATTTAAAAGTATCAAATGTTTAGATCCAAAATAAATTGAGGCAAGGGTGAAACTCTTAATACTGTGATGTTTGGTAAAACAGCAGTACACGTCGTAGTGATAGAACATTACTAAAAATACGCCGTGCTTCTCTACCAAGGCATCCCACCATAACATGTTAAAGTATCCTTCGACGTAAGTTTGCAAATATAAAGATGAACAATCAAAAAGTTTGATACAACGGCATGATTTCACTACAGAGAATCATAAAAACAATATCGGCATGACTTCAATTTTCCTGACAGAAAAAGCCAAAATCCAAAAAAAAAAATCCCAGTAGTAGCAACCTGACACTAAAGAAAAGTTTTTTGGCTGCATCTAAGGCTTAGGTGCATCGAAATGACATCAAACAACCATGAAATGGAGAAAAATGCAACCTTGATGAAGGACATTAAGAGACACCAAGTATTCGAGTGAAATTAAACCAATGAGTAGGAAAAGCGAATGTTGTTGCCGATGCTTTGATACCAAAAATGTAACACCCCACCTCGGGACGGGCCCTTATCCAGGGTGAGTCATTCTTGCTGTTTACCGGAGGTGCAATGCAATGGAAATAAATTTAATAAAATCGTTCCACGTGTTATTTAATTATTTAATATACCAACTACAATCCTCCAGGGTCACTTTTGTTTCAAGAAAGAAAATAAGTTTAAGAGAATTTGTTTTTAAAAAAATAAATTGACAAAAATAAATCTAACGTGCATCGCATAATGCATTTATTTCATCTAATTCATAAGTTTGAGCGCTAACATGATAAAAATAAATCTTTGACGCCAAATTGAGATGTTGTCTTAGTGCTGCTAAGGAAGAATCACTGCCGCGGGTGATAGACACACGAGTCTTGGAACTCTACCAGCTAAACTGATCTACCCGAAATGTGTTAAAATAAGGGGTGAGCTTCACAAGCTCAGTGAGTACCGGCGATTACAAACCACCTCAATGATATACCAGCATATAGACAAACTAACAAAGTCATATATCCACCTACTTAGTAATATAGCAGCCAGTAATATAGCAGCCCACAAGACACAAACACAATACGCAATTTGTATCTATATAGAGAGCAACAATGAGTACTGCAAATCAAATATCATACACAAACACTCCACTGTCCTTATCCAATCGAAATCAAGTCGCCATCTCAATATAGGGTCCCCCCTGCACCAAAAGTGATTATGGTATAATATCACCACAATCATATACGGTCCCACCTGGACCTAATATAAGCACTCAATAATAAGGCCTCCCCTAAGCCATAAGATCATCTCATCTCATCACAGGCCCCATTTGGGTCCAAAATAATCACCTCAAGGACAGGGACAGTGGAGGAGCATATAACATGTGAGGCCACATAATCACACATACATTCCCACTCAAACTATGCTAAAAATCATCCAGTAAACTAAGCATAGATTGGCCACACCAATCACAAACAAACAATTTACCACTATTGGCACGTATGTGGTCAAATCAAATCAATAATTTGTGATCAATAGTACTCACCTCAACCGGTGACGAGCTTAACATCAAATGGTTTAGGATTCCTAATTCGCAGAGCCAGCATCAGTATCATACAAAATTTATGTGTTATTATTATTCTCCTGTCTAGCATTCATAATTAAGCCTATAATATAATTAAACACCTCGTTGTTAGTATTCGATTTGCAGCAACCTTCTGTTATGTTTCATTTCCAATAAACCCATGTTTATCTATACTGCTTCTTGCTTCACCATTCGGAAAGCTATATGTCTAAAATATATATATAATCTAATTTACCTAAAAGTAAGATGGCCCAGCCCATTAAAACCCTTCAGCCGCATGAAAGTTTACAGAACGGGAGACTATTCGCCTTGCCAATTAAATTGACTAACCTATTGCAACACCATTTACAAATTTGACAACGCCCCATGAATTCACTGTCTTAAAAGAATTAACATAGAAATCTTTTCCCAATTTTTAGTATTTCACCACTGAAGAATGCCTACACAAGTGAAACAAGTGGAGGAGATGGATATTTGTAGTAATCACCGGAAGGATGTCAAATAATGGGAGGAAAGTAAGGATACCTCTTTACGATTGTCGCCGGAAATTTACAGATGAGCTCGATAAATTGGCTCGGTCCTTCTTTTGGGTGAGCAAGTTAGTAGTAGGAAGTTCCACCATTTAGATTGGGACTCCATTTGTCAACCCAAGACCCTTAAGGACTAGGAATAAGAAAGCCAGAGATATAATACCGTGTTGTCGGCAAAACTGGCATGGAAACTTCTTATAGATGATGATAAACTTTGGGTGCAGATCCTACGACACAAATACGGCTCACCTTTAGATAGCCTCAAGCCAACTTGTTCTTTTATATGGAGACATTTGCTATGCGGAAACTGAAGTGCGTGGAGCTGTAACTGTTGAAGATGGAGGCCGCTTATCTTGGCAGCCGAATGCCTCGGGTAAATTCACAGTGAGTTCTGCCTATTTTCACATCCGTAAGTCTAATATGGTTGCCCCTCGGACTGCATTGGATGGAAGCAAATCTGGATCATCAAAGGACAACCTTCTTCTTTGGCAAAAACTCGTAGAGAGTCCCTCCCTACAACAGAGTTGTCATGGTCGCGCTACATTATTATTGATGATGCTTTTTGCGCCAAGTGCCAAGACATTAATGAGACGACCCTACATGCATGCACTAAAAGATTGCAGTTGGGTTATACGTATGTTGCGTGGTGTCATACACCCACAGGCCTGAGTCTTTGGTCCGAATTTTTAATATACATGAAGTGCCCGTTTGGTTAGACAAATATCTCAAGGTGAATATATATATTCAAGAAGGACATACATCATGGTTTCTATTTACATGTCTCAACTTTCGATATTGGTGGCAATCGATCTATACATCACTTGTAAATACAATTTTGATATGATATTTTCTTTTGGCATTATTGACATCACGACGAATCTATCAGGAATCAAACTTTGAGAATAAAAATGGACTTTACAAAGGTCAAATTATGAATTGAGTTTAAATTCGCGGGTACTTTTGTTAAACAAATTTTTTTAGAGTTAAGGAAATGCATAGATGACATCTTGTGTTACTTACCGTTAAAAGATGAAAAAGGAATGTCAAAGATTGGTAGCTCTTTATAGTATGTCAATATTTTCCATCTTTTGATATCCGCTTGATGATTCTTCTCAATTCCTGCTGTCACTGTGTGTGAATTGTATCTTGGTTGAGCAGCATGGACTTTCGCATTAGTCCATGTATAGTCATTAGTTGCTGTGTATGTACAAGGTTAAATCTGCTAACATGAGACTCTGAAAAGATCGGGTACATCCCCAAAAATAGATTCGATGTGGTGTCAGTATCAATACTTTTAAATTAGATGTTTCAACCACGTACTGAATCTCAATTGTGACATCATTTGCAACCTACTTAATTGCGCGCCTAAACCCAACAATAAAAAAAAAGAAGAAGACACCATATGAACTTGATGGAGGAAAAGGATTCAGAACACCTAAAAGATTCAAATGATAGAAACAATTCATTCCAACTCATTCATGAAATAACAAAGCGAAATGAAAGCAACATTAGACATAGCGAAATGAAAGCAACATTAGACATACTCATTCTAAAATCACACATTCTTCATTTTTAACCTTTGAATTCGTCCTGCTAACGGGAACATCATCACATTCTTCATTTGAATTCCTCCTGCTAACGGGAACAGCATTTTGATCTACGCCATTGAGAGTGGTGGGCAGCTTCACATACACACCAATAGAAGTTATGCCGTGAGCATAGGAAGCTGCAGAGCCATGAAATCCACCAAAAATATGTTCTGCTCCGAAGGAATATCTGTACCAGCACGAATGCTCAGCCGAAGTGCAACCAAAAGGGCCATATGTTCCCAAATTTGTTGTAAATTTAATAGATAGCACACTACTGTTACTATATAAACCGCTGACGCAAGTGATGTACTCCGAAGGATAGTTAAACTTCACCTGCATGCATGCACACATATATATGAAACAAATCCCAAAATATATAAGACACCTTGATGATGTTACTTAATACTTGAATACATATGTTTTATACCTCATATCAATACAAAAAGGTATTAACTAAAATTGGGTTGAAAATATTATAATGTAAAAGGATGTTTCATTAGTCATACGTACGTTTGAGGCTTGTACTCAAACAGAAAGAAATACAGTACTGCCGTAAAATGTAAAGGGCTATTATTTGCAATCACACAGTTCAATTATATTGGGTTTGGAGTCGAAAAAAAATAAAAAAAATATCCCTATATATATATATGTAAACATCCTCTAATTAATAAGGAATTCAATATAAAAAGATGCCGTGGAAAAGGGTATATATAGACTCACAAATTGAAAGTCGGTACCACAATTATGTCCAAATACATCAGATAAAACCAAGTTTCCTTCTTCAGAATAGAGAAATTGTAAGGAATGCACTCTGTGTTGGTCGTATGTTATGATTATTTGAACAATTTCAGTGCGACCCTTCCCATCCCATATTTTGTATCCAGTGTAACCTGCTGAAGGAAGTTTACGCATGTTCCGATCACTCATATCGTCAACAACCTTCGATCCAAAGGAGAATGATCAAAAAAACAAACAGATGAATTGAAAGAAAATGAATGCGAAATCGAAAGGGGAATTGAAGAACCCTAATATGGGAGCTGCAACCCTTAAAATGGGAGCGGCAGCATTTCCCGTTTTCTTATATATATATGTCATCTACCTTATTCTCATACAACTGTATCCTTTTTTATACATAGGGCACAAATACACAGACAATTACTGTTTTGCCCCTCAGTTACATGGAAATAAGTAATAATCAAAAAATACAAAAATACATTTTGTACCACGTACTACATCTGATACACATTTTTATTATACAAAATTACTTATACTACTACTACTTGTAATACACATCCCCTTTACAAAGACTTGAGCATAATGTTATTAATTACCCCATGGCAAATATATATATATAGAGCATCGCTGTTTTTTTAATTGGAAATTAAACCTTTGCTTTTCTATATATCGTTAGATTTAACACTGAGGCAGACTTGCGTGTCGAGCGGTCTTTTATAATTTTAACATTGCTTGTGGTTTGAGTTGTTACAATTATTATGATTTTTTTTTTTTTATATTTAATAAAAAAATACATCCATTGTATTATGTCTTTATAGCTCTCTTTAGGCATATAGTTTTTTATTTATGAGGACTAATATATCCTTTTTTTTTTATAAATTCACAGGAATAGAAAAGGTCTATGAATACTAGCAAAACTGCCTATTAGGACTAATTTTTTTGCTTTCCATATTTAGATAGTCCCTTCGTATCTTCTAACACTTTTCAAAACTATTTGTTTTTTTATTTATTTTATGGTTACATTTTTTGATATTTCTAATTGTTTTGTGGTTATATTTTAATTATTTTAAAATTTGAGAAAAGCACTTTTTGTGAGAAACATTTTTGGTGGACATACACTCATACTTTTAATATAGTTGAGATAGAAATAGAGATTAATTTTCAGTCAAGGATCTTTTTGATTTTGTTTATAAAAAATTTAAATTTCGTTTTTTGTACTGTAATTAAATCAAGGATCTTGTTAAATTTTGTTTATGGAATTTTAATTTCATTTTTATAATTTAATTAAATCAAGGATTATTTTTAAGATTTTTGTTTATAGATAGATTTTTAATTTCATTTCTTATAACCTAATTAAATCAAGGATTTTCAATTGATTTTCAATCAAGGATCTTGTTTGATTTTGTTTATAAATTTTTTAATGCCGTTTTTATGATTTAATTAAATCAAGGATTCTTTTGAAGATTTTTATTTTTAAAATTTTCTAATTTCGTTTTTTATAATTTAACTAAATCAAGGATTATTTTTAAGATATTTTTTATCTCGTATTTCTGTTTTAGGATTTTTGTTTTTAGATAGATTTTTTATTTCGTATTACTATTTTAGTTTATTTTATTTTTTGACAATCCTGTTTGAATTTTTAGGATTTTTGTGTTTAGATTTTTTTACTTTGTATTTCTATTTTAGGATTTTTTTTATTTTATGAATCAAGGATCTTGTTTGATTTTTTTAATTTTATTTTATTTCGTTGATTTATTTCGGATAGATTTTTAGTTTCGTTTTTTAAAATGTAATTAAATCAAGGATTTTCAGTTGATTTTCCATCAAGGATATTATTGGATTTTGTTTTAAAAAAATTTAATTTTGTTTTTTATAATTTAACTAAATCAAAGATTCTTTTTAAGATTTTTGTTTTCAGATAGTTTTTTTATTTCGTATTTCTGTTTTAGGATTTTTTTTTTATATTATGAATCAAAGATCTTTCTGTATTTGGAATGCAGATACGCGCAAGTATTTAGTTAGGTTTTTTAAATTATTTTATTGTTATATTTTTATTATTTTAATTATATTAAAATTTGAGAGAAGTGTTATAAAATATATATATATATATATATATATATATATATATATATATATATATATATGGATGTCCATTCAAGATCACATTATGTTATTTATTATACATCATTAGTTACATGTATTGATTGTTTACATATGTTGCAAGTTCTTTTCTTATTCCATATATTAAATACATAGGATGGTTCATCATCCTTGAAATTTACTATATAATACCAATGTTAGCTTTGTATTGTGTAGATAGAAGTGATGTAAAGAAGTGTAGAAAATAAGTCTACTTTACATTTTTGTTTTTCTCTTGTGTTTTGTTGTATTGATTCATTTCAATATCAATTCTTCTATAACACGTTATCAAAGACGTAGTCTCTCTACCCGTTAAAAGCTTACAACCGTAAATGACAAAAGAGGCTTATTTGCTATGGAATCCGAGTCTTCTTGTCCATTGCCAAATCTGAGATAAGTTATTCTTCTTTTACTTACTACATTGGAAACATGGAAATAGCAATTCAAGAGCGTGTGTACTACTAGTTTTTCGGTGATCTCTACGAGAATGAAATTGCCTCTTTGTTACAAAGTGGTTGTCTTTGGCCATTGTGAATCTTGAAACTTGATGTATAATATTTGGAGTTACATCGAACCATATGATCTCAAGGAGTTGCCTTAGAACCAACAAATTCGGATCAATGATATATTGAACATCATAGTTGTTATGATGGGGATAAGAAGAAGGACATTGATATTCTCATTACAAGATATTTTGTTGGTGAGAATTACCATCAAATGAAGTATATAAAGGAACCCAAAAATTATCAAATTGGTTGCTCTCGGGTATATTATTTGGAGATCTTTTCGGATCAATGATATATTGAACATCATAGTTGTTATGATGGGGATAAGAAGAAGGACATTGATATTCTCATTACAAGATATTTTGCTGGTGAGAATTACCATCAAATGAAGTATATAAAGGAACCCAAAAATTATCAAATTGGTTGCTCTCGGGTATATTATTTGGAGATCTTTGATACATCTTTTCGATGCTACTTATGTGCTAAAGTATTGAGGTAAATTTTTGTTTACATGTTTCAATTCAATTTTTTTGAATGATTATACTACAAGTATTTTGATACTAGTGACATTGATATCAATAAAATGATATGATATCAATCGAATAATAATATGATCATATAAAGATGATCAATATTTTGAAAGTGTATATATATGGATATGAAATCCAAGAATAGCCTTTGAATGGCATAAAGTGAATATAAAATTCACATAAATGGAAGATGAATCTTGATTGATCAAAGATGATGACGGCATTTGATTATCGAGAGTGCGACAACGCACGTCATACCGTGAAAAAATCTCAATTTGAAAAAATGAGAGAAGCAAATGATAATGTATGAAAGAGCCATTTTTATAAGGCTTCAAAAGAGCCATTGAAATAAAAATGTTGATGATGTATATTTATTGATTACAAATACAATTTCGGATGAAATGTGTATTAGAAAAGCTACATGCTTTATCTTACGGTTTATATTATACAAAATAACAAAGAAATTAAATTCATCAAGTAGTAGACCAAAAGTCTATGGTTTCTAATGATTTCATGATATGACATGATCGCTTGGGCATCCCGATTCCACAATGATGAGACATATAATAGATTATTCACATGGCCATTCGTTAAAAGGTCAAAAAGTGTTAAATTATAGTGAATTCTAATGTGTTGTTTGCTCATGTGGGAATTAATTATTAAACATTCACGGTTAAAGATGATAATGAATCACCTACATTTCTAGAACGAATTCAGGGTGATATATGTGGACTATAGATCCACCGTGTGGACCTTTTAAATATTTTATGGTGCTAATTGATGCATCGACAAGATGGTCACACATATGTTTATTATCTACTCGTAACATGCATTTGCTAGATTGTTGGCTCAAATAATTAAGTTACGAGCACAATTTCGACTATCCAATTAAGAAAATTCGTTTGGATAATGCCGGTGAATATTCATCACATAAGTTTGATGATTATTTCATGTCAATTTGAATAGGTGTGGAACATCCCGTGGCTCATGTTCACACCCAAAATGGCTTAGCCGATTGAAACAAAATTGTTCGAAATAAAGCTCTATACTCTCCCAAGTCTCAATTTTTTTATTGATATACATAAAAATGGTATCATATCGAGACATACAAAAAATGAGGACTTACTCATGCTAATAATATTTTCTCGATGACTTGAACAATATGCTTGAAAATGATGACATATATGTCCATTCCTAGAAGAGAATGTGACCAATATAATATGCATGAGTAGTGCAATGATATGTGTACTATATTACATAATAAGATGCATCATGTTATACAATTTCATTTCGTAAAATGAATACGATCAAATATAATTATATAAGATACATCATTCTATACAAGTACATTCTGTCAAGTGAATGTCATCAAATTAAAATTCTAAGATGTATCATTCCATTTAATGAAGTGAACGTGGAAATATATTATTCTTTTGAAGATATCAATTACCGTGATCATACCAAAATCGACAACGGATGAAACGATATTGAAATGTCAAACTCTATAAGTGATTATTCAAGTTCCCCGCTTGAAATATATTCATGAAGTTTGTTGATACCGCGATAAGAGGATATCACATAAAAATGTAGAATCCGTCACGGGTTATTGCAAATATTCGGATATTGATTGTGATAAAAGTATTGTCCGAGATTTGCGGGAGGAAAAATAAATACAAATACATCAATTCTCATAACAAAACATTATAATATAAATGAACATGAAGTTCATATTTGAAAAGTCGTGATTGAATCACGTAGTACCCACATAGTGTTGTTGACAAATTTACCAGATTAATTAAGAACTCTAAAAGAGTCATCAATGAATGTTCTGGTAATATAAAAATCACGAAAGACATGTCATAAAATAGCTATATAGCATATCAATATATAAGACACAATAAGCATTGTCAATCTCACGTGAGGGAGAAGATGAACATTAAGTTAATTGTATTATTTTATCAAAACCCCCAGATGAATGTCAAAAATAATGTGTATGATTCTTGAAGAATTTGAAATGACTTAGTGCTATATATGTTGATATTTATTCTAAACTCATGAAACGTATAAATTGTTTGTTTCCAAAATATATAAATCTCATAGATATGAGATAGTTACATAAATTTTATGATTATTGGAAACAAAAGTCAAATAGCACTTGATCATGAGGTTGATTTAACAAAAATCATTGTGTTTCAAAATGTGTAAATCGCTTGAAATGAATGATGGAGCATCAAGTTACAGCTCGGTGCAATTACTACATATTTAACGAAGATCATTTCCCGGCATTAGAGGGAGATAAGAAAACTCATTTTAAGATATAAGAATGCCGAGAAATTTTATAAAGATCTTCTACGCATCATTCAAACTAAGTTGCGTAAATAGTTTAACTTGCAGTATTTAGCAAGGAACTGCCAGATGCTTTATTGAATATAAAGAGTGACTATTTATAAATGCACCAAATCAAATTTGATTGATAATAATATCTATGCGAGAAGCGTAGAAGACCGATCGGTGTAATAAATAAAAATCCGCGGAAAATAAATTCGATATTGATATTAAGTCGCTCATGAAATATCTCGAAGAGATTCGTCTTGAAGGTGAAAACCCTAATAGATTTGCACGTGCATCAAATGATCAAATATTGGGGTTATGGAACAATCGAGATCCATATATTGATAAGGATTTGGTTTATGCTAGCAATGAATATTATGGGAGAATTTTATTAAATACTACCACGATCGCCGCCGGCGACATCGTTGCCTCATATTTTGCTATTATAATCACGGATCCGTAACCTAAGTCAAAAGTTAAGTGCTAGAAGCACATAGACTGGGTGAAAATGAAACAAGCAATGGAGGCTGATATTGACTTGAAATTTTGGTTCTTTAGTGACCGAATATTGATTTTTATCAATTATATTCTCCCAATACGGATAACATCATGTTCCGCTACTTAATGTCTCTGGCAAGTAACTAATAATTTTTATATGACGTTGTGACCGTATATTTATAGGTCATTAGCGTATTTATATGAAAATATATGATTGATTTTAGACATGAAAATCGCAACTGTATATATTGTTGAGTTGCAAATGTCGTTATATTGCTTAAAATATTCATGTTAAAGGTAAGAAAATCAATCAAGTAAATTCCTATGAATAAGGGATATATATAAATAGCTCATGCATAATGACATGAGTTGTGTGATATTACATCCCCTATTTTTATTTAGAAGATAATATTGATTGTGTTGCAAGTGTTGCACAAGTAGTGGGTATGCCAATTTTTAGCCCTACATTTAAATTGGACTTTAAAAGAGATATGACTAATAAAAAGTACGCTTATAGTGGACGATCTGAAAGATTTGTTCACTAAGTTTTTCCAACATCTATTTTGGAGAAATATATTTATAGTATTGAAATGCGTACATTTGAAAATCGTTGTCGTCGTCGAGGGAGCGACAACTTCAAAACAATCATGATATGCTTTGGTCCTGGATTACAATGATTGTACTCTTTTTCCCTTTAACTAAGTTTTTCCCACTGAGGTTTTCTTAGTTAAAGGTTTTTAATGAAGGCATCAGTGCAACACATAAAAACGCATATGTCATGAACTATTTTCCTTGTCTAGTTTTTGTCCCTTTGGGTTTTTCTAGCAAAGTTAATAAGACGTGACATATACGTTATGCAACTTAGATAGAGCATTCAAATCACTCTATATTCAATGATCTTTGTCTACTATTACAATTGCGAAGAAGATCGTTCATCTCAAATTGAGAATATTTATTTACATAAGTGGGAGAGCACATGATCTTCATAGAGAAATGAAATCAATATGCGATGAATCAAGTCAAGTGTTGATTCGGTGATTCAATTACACTCAAATGACGAAGAATTGTAGCAAGATATGGTATTCGATTGATATTTCAAAGGACGCAAGAGAGGAATTATACATCATACCTTTGCAGATGATGATCTACAAATAAAAATGGGATGCACAGTTGTTGAGATCAAGTTATCGATTCGATTTAATTATTCATGAAGCATAGCTTTCTACTACATTCAAAGAGAATATTTCAATTTGCCGATCCGAAGATCTCAAATATTGATTTCATCGTGGGAGTAATACAAGCATTTAACGAATATGTACTCTTTTCCTTCACTAGGATCCCGAAGGGTTTTTCCTAAGTAAGGTTTTAGCGATATATTTTTCGTGTAATGGACATCCAAGGAGTGTTATAAATATATATATATATATATATATATATATATATATATATATATATATATATATATATATATATATATATGGATGTCCATTCAAGATCCACATTATGTTATTTATTGTACATCATTAGTTACATGTATTGATTGTTTTACATATGTTGCAAAGTTCTTTTCTTATTCCATATATTAAATACATAGGATGGTTCACATCCTTGCGCTACTATATAATACCAATGTTCTTGTATTGTGTAGATAGAAGTGATGTAAAGAAGTGTAGAAAATAAGTCTACTTTACATTTTTGTTTTTCTCTTGTGTTTTGTTGTATTGATTCATTTCAATATCAATTCTTCTATAACAAGAAGCACTTTTTGGGAGAAACATTTTTGGTTTTTTTAATTATTTAATTTAATGGTAATATTTTAATTATATTAAAATTTTGGAGGAATTTTTTGTTTTTAGATAGTTTTTTTATTTCGTATTTCTGTTTTAGGATTTCTTTTTCTTATATTATGAATCAAAGATCTTTTTGTATTTGGAATGCAGATACACGCAAGTATTTAGGAGGATTACTAATCCCCCCATCCCATCACCTCCCCGTCCCATCATTGTTTTTTTTGTTCTTTTCCTTTTTTCATTTTTTTTCTTTCTTTTGTAAAATCTTTTTACAATTTTTTTAAACTTAATTTGTATTTTGTTATTTTTATTTTATAATTGAAAATTTTGTACAAATTTTTAACACGTATTTTTTTTATATTATTATGTTATTGAAATTTAGTAAATAAAATCAATAAAACAAGTGTAGTATTGATAGTCACATTTCTCTATCATTTTTATTCATCATATTATGAAATCATATTATGCATCAGGACTACTATCAAGACTTAATTGCTTCGCAGTACCCGCACCCGGGTATTATTGGATGGATGCTGCAACACTGGGGGTTGTTGTATCTTCAGCGTACAACGTGGTATTGCATACATTCGATTCCCATGATACTCATTGTCATACTCACTTGCCGTTGAGATTGAGATCACCGCCAGTTCCATTTTCCCAGCGGCAATAGCTATCGGTCATGTTCAAGATAATCACTTCGTACAAGTTTTCTTGTACCCTGAATACCCTGTACCACCCATCATCATATGGCGTTTCTCAGGCGAATCAAACCCATCAGACGAATGGGCTCGTGATTATCAAGCACATATTCAATTGTGGTATGATGTAATGAGGATAGATCAACCCGGACAACATTTTGAATTTATGCATGGTTTTGATGATTAATTTATGCGTTTATCTATTATTTCTATGTACATGATTCAAAAAAATTAATAAGAGTTATACTGGATTCGATAAAATTATTTTTAATACAACATTTCATATTCAATATTGGACTCATTTGATAGATTAAATTGAATAGATTTCAAAAACATATAATTTATTAAAAGATAATTTATCGAAAAATAGTTACAAGCAAAAAAGAGAATATAAGCAAAAAATTTATGACGATGACAAATTATGTCACCTTAAGAGATCCGGGCTTTTCTTATGTTAATGATGAACACGCAAGAACCTTAACACCAAGAACAAGGAAGGGGTTTTGAATATTTGCGGCTGAGTCTAAGTGAAATTCTTAGAGTGCCTACGTATCCTGTTATATTCTAGGAATCAAGCCATACGTAGTTCCTGGAACGTTGTATTTATAAGGACAATGCATGACCTAACCCTAATATGAGTCGGTTTATAGCTATTGTCTTATTTACCCTTAATTGGGCTTTACCCCTTGCCCAAGTTATCCTGTGGATAATGGGCGAACGTAGCTGGTGTGGACTCTGTCCTCGATATCGATCTGTCCGACCTGGGATGATGGACTCCTAGAACTCACATCCTGCACTGCCCGTATGTCGATCGTCGTACCCTCGAGTCGGCAGTCATACTTTAGACTCGAGGGACGATACTCGTGCCTTGACTCTCAAGTCCATGATTCGACTTGTATGTCTTGGCTGACTCATGTGCCTTAGCATATATTTATATTTCGTTAGGCCCAATCGATGACTCTATCGAGGTGAGTAACCCGGTATCGTCATAAGCCCCCCAAACCTGAGATAGGCGACTTCCGTTGTCCGAGGTAAGATCTGCCGGTTTGAAATTATCATCGAGTTGGGCCAGAGTTTGAGCGGGAAATGGTGTGAACGCCTCAACTACCACCTGTCTCCCAGCCAATCATAACCGTCCATAGTGACGTCAGATCGCACTAACGTTTCGTCTTCCGCAACAAATGATGTCATCCTGGATTTTCACGATTTCTAGGGGGTTATAACTGCAAGTATCCCCCTAATCACGTCTTTTCACCTATCAGTTGGCAAATTAAACGCATAAAGAGGGGAGAAGAGCCCAGACGGTGTACACTACTGCCATCCATTTCCTCATTTCCTCTCCAGAATTCAAAAACAAGTAAGCATCTTTCTACCATCTTCTTCTTCGTTCCTACCGCATTTACTTGAATCTATCCATGCCTAGTAGCGCTACGATTTCTGATAGAGTAGAAGAGTCTCATTCCGGTGATCAAACACCATTATCTGCTCCTTCCGATCAACCTCTACAAACAAACCCTGAGGGACCCTTAGGTACTATCAGGGAGCCTAAGAAATTATCCACCAGAATGGATGGAAAGGGGCCTAAGGGGTGCCTTTCCTGTCTCACCATGGATGATATCAACCGAATCCGGCGGAAATACGGGTTCTCTAGCCCCCAAACAGAACTTATGCTTCCCTCCGGCCGCCATCAATTCGCCGACGAAGCGCCGGAGGGGTACTGCACAGTGTACGAGGCCCAGTTAAGTAGTGGGCTTAGATTTCCTCTATGTCCGGCCGTCCTTGCTGTTCTTCACAGTTATGAGATCGGCGTATCTCAATTAGGGCCGAATGCAATTCGGACTTTAATGGGGTTTTTGATTGCATGCCGAGTGGCAGGCATCGGCTTTACCATTCCTTTATTCCGGTGGTGGTACAAGATCGCTGCGCTGCCGGATAAGATGTGGTACACGTTTCAAAGGCGGTCCAATCGACATGAGTTCATATCTCGGGGACCTTCATCTCATGGGAATTGGAAGCCTAGATTTTTCTTTCTCCGACATGGCTCGGATAACCCTTATATCGGCTTATGGAGGTCGAGAGACCGAAGGGATGACAAACTGGGTCGTGAGGCAGCACCTAACGAGGCTCATAATCTCGAGAGATTTAGGTTCGAGGTGACTACACTGGACCTGAGTCTCCTTTACGACCTTGCCCGTCTCTAGGAGGCGGGACCCGTACCCTACATAAGCCTTCCTGCTGTCGATCAAGAAAATTGTAGGAAACTTTATTATCGTTTTGTTTCTAAGCCTTGTTATCCTTTTGAAGTTGTATCTTTATTGTTTCTGATACTGACTCCTTTTTCTTTCGTGCAGTGGGAAGATTTTGAAGGTCATTCGTCCCCAAGGCGTGGTCATGTTGCTTCGCATCGTCGTCGTCAGTGTCGAGCTCCTCCCGTGGCGCCAGAGAAGAGACCTGCCACTGTTGCCGACTCGACTGAGGGGGTCGAGACGACTACCCTTGTCATGCAGCCAACTCCGCCCTCCACCTCGGGGGGACTCACCCATGAGCACCGATCGATACGTGAAGGAGATGAAGACGATATTATCGACTTTGCTGTGGGAGGGGGTGAGGAGACTTCCGGCTCCGAGGCAACCAAGTTGCAAAAGAAGAGGTCGGCTCTCGAGGAGCTGGTGAGAGACCAGCAGAAGCAGGCCAAAAAGGCCAAAGTTACCAAACCCTCTCTCGATCTTGCTGCAATGGGTAGGATGTCGGCCGAGGATGTCGAGAAGCTGGACAGCAAGGTCCTGGCCTCTTCCCTCCGAGAACTGATGTGGTAAACACTAACTCTTGTCGATTTCTCTTTCTTTCTTTTTATGTTGTACCTTTCGAAGCTTATGCCTTAACATTTTCTCTTTGGCAGCATTACTTTATGAGTCGAGAGGCTTCTCGACGTATGAACATGCCATCCGAGACCGAGAAAGAGTTGAAGACACAGATTCGGCGGTTGTTGGACGAGAACATTTGCAAGTCGGCGGGGATTGCCGGTCTGGAATCGCAACTCAATATTTTCAAGAAAGAGGCCAGTGCCGAGATAAAGAAGATACAAGAGGAGCGGAACGCCGTTGTCGCCGAGTTGGAGAAACAACTGGCTGCAGCGGAAGGGAGGGAGGCCGCTCTGAGAGAGACTCTCGAGCAAGAATTAGCATGGGGAGCGACCACTGCGAAAGAGAGAGATCAGTTGAAGACCGAACTGGATCAGGTCCCTAGGCAGCTTGAGGAAGCAAGGGCTGCCACAGTGTTCGAGTATCGGAAGTCTGACGAGTTGGGCAGGGATCTTGATATAATAATGCAGACGGCCATTCTTGGAGGGTTCACCAAGACGGTGGACCATGCCAAAAAGGTCTATCCGGAGGTCGAGATCGACAGGCTTGAAGAACCTGGCCTTTATGACCCTGGCTCGGAGGCGTTGTAATGCCTATACTTCGATGAATTTCAACAGGGTATACCACTTGCCCAGAAGTATGGTGCTCCTACAACGGACTCGACTCTCGATAATATGACTTCTGCTGCCGTTGTTCCTACGCCGACCCCAGAAGATGCTATTCCGACTCCGACTCCCGATGCTTCTATTTGATTATTCTGTTGAACTTTGAAACTTTGAACTTGTAACTATTTTTGCTACTATCATTATTTCATTGACTTCATTTCGGCTGGTCTTATCGACTTATTATTATCATTTCTGATTTGTAATTATTATCATTTATCTTTCTGTTTGTTGTTGTCTTTGGCTTTCTTGCTTGTCGAGCCTTTGGCTATGTTTGCTTCTGCCTTATTGTTGTAGCCTTGCCCCCCAAGTGTTTTATGAACTCTAGTTCATAATGCACTTAGATTTTGTATGGCTTTAGATCGATCTACTTGCCTTGGCTTTTTCACCCTTAGTAGGCTTGTTAGATCTTCGAGTTAGTCCGACATTGCGAACTGTCCTTGTCTCGGTCTAACTGCCCCTTGGGCTTGTTAGACTTCTGACTTGGACGTTTGGCCCGACCATGCGAACCGTCCTTGTCTCAGCCTTATTCGACCATTGGGCTCGTTGGGCTTCCGACTTAACTTGGCCCGACCCTGTGAACCGTCCTTTGTCTGCCTTATTCGACCCTTAGGTTCGTTAGGCTTTTGACTTGGACACTTGACCCGACCTTGCGAGTCTTCTTTTTGCCTTATGCGTTGTACGCTTATGGCTATGTCGAGAGTTCCGACTTGCGGATTGCTCAATTCTTTGTCGATTGTAACTTCGTGTCCTTTTGGACTTAGAATATTACAGTAAAAACAATTCAGTAAAATAGTAGATCAAATCAAGCATTTATTGCAATAAACTATAATTGTCTCGTGGACTGATTACAAATTTTGACACACAAAGTGAAGATAAACTGATCGGCTAAGACTTAGACATAATATTTCCTCAAATTATTTGCATGCCATTGTCGAGGAACCGTTGTTCCATCCGCTCGACCTAGTTGGTAGGAACCCTTGGGGTGAACCTTCAAAACCTGACAGGGGCCTTCCCAATTTGGGGTGAGTTTTCTGATTTCCCCTTGTCGACTTGCTTCGTTCTTTCTCAGAACTAGATCTCCGACTTTGAAATATCGGTACTTCACTCTTGCATTATAGTATTGAGAGATCTTTTGTTTGTACCTTGCCATCCTGGCTGAGGCCATCTCTCTCCGTTCCTCGAGATTATCTTTCTCTTGTCGGATGTCGGGCTCATTAGTCTCAATATTATATGCCAGAGCTCCAGGAGAGGGAACGCCGATCTCTGCAGGAATAACTGCCTCGCACCCATAAGCTAGGGAGAAAGGTGTTTCGCCTGTCGATAAATTAGGAGCTGTCCTGTACGACCACAGGATGCTCGGGAGTTGTACTGCCCAATCTCGACCCTCGGCTTCTAACCTCTTTTTCAACCCCAGTTTAATTTGTCGATTTGTCTGTTCGACTTGACCGTTTGCTTGGGGGTGAGCCACTGAAGTAAAATGTTGATCGATATGATATTCTGCTAACCACTCTCTAACTCTTCGGTCTTCAAACTGAGTGCCATTGTCGGAGATCAAGGCCTTTGGAATACCATATCTACATAGGATGTCGACCCATAAGAATTTCTTGATTGTCGCTGCTCTGATGTCGGGTAAAGCCTTGGCTTCTACCCACTTAGTGAAATAATCTACAGCAACTACTACAAAGCGATTGTTCCCTGGGGCTCGAGGTAAGGTGTTAGGTGTAGTGCCGGAAAGATAATTTTTGTAATTGTTTTAATTAATAAATGACAGATTTTATTATGCTTCTTATTTGCTTTGTGCTTATATAATATACACTACTGCAAACCCTAAGTATATCAGTATGTAACCACTTAACTCAGTGTATGGAATGCACGAGAGGATTAAGTTAGTGGTGATATACTTAAATTGTTAGTCCGTGGTGAACTTAATCGAGTTTAGGGTCTCTTGATTAAAACACCAATAATGCGCCCACAACACTTAGGGTGTGTGATGTCTTATCCGGACTGTCGGTAGAGGGTACCTACGTGGGGCATTTATATATGATGGCATTCATATAGGATTTGGACCGATTTTTAATCAATTTCTCGATATAATTCCGTAATCGAGGAATCTTATTAAATCATTAGATGATCATATATGGATCAACCTTAATCCCGAGGTGATCACAGTACCGCTGTCCCGGGCAAGTGTTTGATGTGTTAGTTACGGTTCACTTAAATATGTGTTCCAAGCCACTTCTCATTGGCACTATCTCCGGATGAGTGAGTAGTTACGATCTTCACGGACATGGAATCCATTCCTTCCTGCGGGAAGTAGAGAGACAGTCCCCTTATTTGTTAGCCTTAAGAAAGTGATCGATCGGCCGAGTTCACATTTGACTAATTAGCTACTAGTCAGATATGTGTACTAATTGATCATCGAGGGGTTAATGGTAAAAAGGATAAGATATTACGAGTGCAGGTTCACGGAGACTTCCTACTCAGAATGGACAGTCTATGGAGGGTTAATCCGTATGTAGTGATTATATCGATGGACACTTATTCACTCGATGGGTTGAGTATAAGTATACATCTATAATCGGTAGAGTTCAGTTTCGGGTTTATGGTGGCGTAATCCCGGAATTAATAATTAATGTGCTTATTCTGTTCGATGAATAATTAATTATTAGAGCTACTGGTTATAGGTCCATGGTCCCCGATGTGGCTTCTGTAATTCGGACAAATAATCTTGATATTTGGGCCTCGAAATAATTAATTGGTGGCTAATTTATTGATATGCATGTATATTGTTTAGTTGGGCTAAATAATATAATACACATAAAAGACATTTTATGTGGGCTTGGAAACCCTAGAGAAATGGCGCCTCACCCTATTTTATTATCATAAGAATTATTTTTTGTGATATGGAAAATAAAAGATATTCTTGTTATATGATTGGTTGGATGACTTGTTATTTGATTTCCTATTGGTCAATACATGTCACAATTAATCATTAAGGAAAATATCTTTTTATTTTGTTTAATTAATTATTTATTTAATTAATTAAAACTTGGAGGCCAAGGATTTACTCTCCTATAAAAGGAGAGTTATTCCAAGGGAAATTGCATTGGCAATTTTCGAATTTCACACCACAAATAAAGAGAGAAAATTTGTTCTTTCTTGTCTAGGGTTTGTAGAAGAAAAATTCTAAGTTTTTCTTGAGTGTTGCATATCAAGAAGGCTTGAGTATCAAGAAGGGTGTCCACCAACCGCCGTTTGGAGACCACATCTGAAGATCAAGGCATCTCTCCCGATATTGGTAACTTAATTTTAACCCCCTTGTAGTTTATTTTAAGTCCTTTAATTATGCGTTATGTTATATGAAACGTGATCCGTTGATGACGGTCAAATTATACCCGTAAAAGTCATCAACGTTGACCTTAAATCGAGATTAATAATATATATTTCATATTAAATCACTTGTTTATATTTAATATTTAATGTTATGTGATTTATATTATGTAAATTGGTATTTAGCTGTTTTTATTATTTAAAGCCGATTTATTGTGTGATAATTATTGATTTTGCAGATCACAACAAATCGAGAGGATTAATGTCATTCAATCAATTATATCAAGATAAAGAAGGAAGAAAATCGGAGCATTAATCAAGAGATAAATGAGAGATTAATCGATCAACACGCAGCGTGCGGTGGGGAACAAGATAGGCGAGAAAACGATTGACGCGTGAAAAGTTAGGTTCGGTCGACCGGGCACGATGCTTCGATCGACCGAGTGTCACCTCTCGGTTGACCGAGCCTCGGGTTTGGGTCGGTTTTCGGCTTTAATCGTGCTTATCTTCTAGAACCACCCTAAGTCGGCAAAAACCTCTATATAAGCAAGCAGCTACGAGAATTGTAATACACACAAAATACACCAACATATCCCTTCATTCTTTCTTCAATTTTATAGCTTTGATACAATGTAGTTTATTGAAGGTTTCCAGCAATTTAAGGGCTGCAATATGTAAGCCTTTATTTTACATTTCTTTCTTTCAAGTAATTAATCCCTCCCAATTATGCTTTATCGTTTGAGTTAGTTAATTCATAGCTAGATGATGTAGATCTAGGCTATGACGTTAGGGATGTGGTGAAGCCTTGTCTATGAGGATCCCATAACCTACGTCATATGTTTAACGTCTATTCATGAATCTGCTTGGTTTAATTAATGCGTATCTAAGTAGTTTATATAATTTCTTTACGAGTTACTGTTTAATCATTTGTGTATGATGAAACTTATTTGAGAGATACGTTCGAGAGATGTAATTTGGGAGTTGAAATCGTTTGGGTGACCGAATGGTGTCATTCGATTCGACCGAGTGTCTATATTCGGTCGACCGAGCCTCCTGTTTATCCGTTAAATAGCCACGTCTTTATGGTTAGGTTAACTTAATAGAATTTATTATCTCAGTAGGTATGGCTATGGCTACGTTACTCGCTTAGTTTAATTAAAACGTGTAAGAAGGAAATACCAATATAAAACTCTTAGGTAGGCTTATGAATTGATCTTCGGACGTTCAGCATTATCTAGGTAGGTTTATATTCGGGAATTGCATGCACCTGCTTATACGTACGTCGTAGATTAGCATGAGACTATAACTTGGTAATTGCTAGTTGGACGAGAGCTTGAGTAATCGTTTCAGGAAATACGCCTAACCAAAGGAATGTTGCCCGGACGAGGTGTACGGTTAATATCGGCATCCTTAGAGTAGTAAGCGTGTGAGTTATATGAGATGGAGGCACCAAGAGGCGAAGTCACGTAACAATAACACGTTGATATAGTGACCTATCGGTGCTACATCAAGCTTAGAGGATGACTCCCGTAGCCAATCTAAGATAGATACAAAGCGGATTGATAGTTAATAAGTTCGATTTATTATATAAATTATCTAGGTCCAAGCGATAAAGACTATAATTGGGGAGGTTAATTACGTTGTGTCGAGTCGTGTCTTTACTTTTCTTGTTTTATGTTGGTCGTGAGACCGCCTCTATTTCCTTGACATGTTTAATTAATTGTTTGTATATAAGATGATCCACAATTGGTTCCTGTGGGATCGACCTTGATTCACTATAGCTATACTACGATGGGCCTAGTCCTCTTGCTAGTATTGGTTTATGGTGGTCGAGTATATTATAACTGATTGACCACGTCATCAAGTTTTTGGCGCCGTTGCCGGGAACCAACGGTCAATTTTATATATAAATAATTTTCTTATTCATGTCAAGTTTTTACATTTTAGAGTCTGTTTTACGTTTTGAGTCCTCTCGTTTATGCGCTCATCTCGAAAATTCCGACTTAAAATAAAAATAAAAAAAAATAAAATTAAAAAAAAAAAAAAAAAAATTTTTCGATCGATCGAGAGACCTCATTCGGTCGACCGAGCACTTATAATATTTTTGTTTTGTTTTGTTTTGTTCTGTCTACACGGTTTACGATTTGTGTTTTTCGAAAGTCGGAATTTCGGCGTGTCATTTATCCTCGTATGTTTAATCCGTGAGTCGATAGCGGCATGGGAAACCATGTTAAAATCGATCCACGGTCCGTTTTGTTTTTTCTTACATTTGCGTAGAAACCAGGAAGCAATAATCTGTGGTCATTAATTTTCAAGAAGTGCCGAGAAAATAACCCGGCAAACATGTGGAGCTACGAATCTAAAATGGGAAAAGCAATGGAAGCAATACCTTTAAAGCACCAAGATGGCTCGGGAAAAATTTTAAAGGCTTAAATTCTTCGTGGTACAATGTTGAAGGCAAGGTACTACCTTTTTTTTTGCTTATGTTTTATTACCTTTTGGTTTTTGAGCATAAGTTAGCTTTATACATGAACCTTAGAATGAATCTTAGCCCGGAGTTGGTTTGTAAGATTAATTTTATTAGTGTCGAAGGTTTTGCCCATATCTCTGTCTCATCCAGAGGGTGTAGGGAAGCATGTAGTCGTTGAAAAGAAGCAAGTGAATAAAGAGTTCCTCGTAGTTCTGTTAAAATCTCGTGGTCCTATGCATGAAATTGCTTCACTTGGCCGAGGAGCAACAAATTGTGTAGTTTAAGCATTCGCAATCTAAAGAAGGCGTTGAGTTTTGAGAGAACACCATCTTTTGCTTTCGTTGATGTTTATGGTGATGGCTTCTCGGTGAACCCACCTTAAACAAAAGCGAGATTACGCTTTGGGTGACAATTTAGAAATCGAAGAATCTTTGTACATAGGTTCGAAATGGTTTAACCATGGTGGCGAGTTCAACCGAGCCGGCTCAATCAACTCCCTCCACGTGTGATGTACGCTACAGTGATTCAACAAGACTTAGCATAGCCGATAAGCCTTCGGGCTAAGCGGGGCTTAATCTTGACGGATTGGCCTGAATGTCACATATGTTCCAACGAATAAGGCGGCGTAGGCTTGCCTACATAACCGACCTTATTCGAGTACTGATTCATTGTTTCTTATTGTCAAGGCCAAAACCGTAATTTTAATCGAGTTTCTTAGAATTCACTAATTCCTAAAAGCGAGAGCCGAGGTAAGAGCTTTGTATAAATGGTATGGCTAAATGTCGTTTCCTAGGTCTCACAACCAAGGGAAGGGTATTAATCCGCAAAAGCAACAAGCCCACCTCTTATAGTGCTCAGAGGGTCAAAGTCTGGCGATCCAAGAATGATAACTGACAAGGATACTTTTGGAAAGTCAAGCTGAGGACTTTAAACTCAGAACTACTTCTTTAAAACCCTTAGGATTTCTTTTTAGGATTTTAGGGTTTTCTTTCTTTGAGTCAAATAAGAGTAACGTGAAATATGTTGAGTTTTTTTTATTTTGCCGTGTTCTGATGGCCATTGGGCTAAGGATGTGCAAAACTTTTTTACTCAATATAGGCCGCGTGAAATAGAGTTCCGTAGGAGAGTCGAGAAATTGCTAGAGAAAAAGAAATTTAGCAATCAACCTTAAGATGGAAGCATTAAGAGAGCTTGAGAATTATTGAAAATGTAACAGAGAAAGATTGGTGTGAACAAGAACAATTTTGGTCAACTTCCAAAAATCTTTTAGAATGGTGATCCAAGTGAAAATTCAAAGTGGTGCGTAATTCATTCTGTAACTACCCTTATCCTTTCATTTATACCTTTTCACCCTTCAACCTTTTCGATCCTCTCACCAATCGCCCTTTGACAGTTCACATTTCTAACCATTCTTTCATCACCTCTCTTTCTTCCATCCGTTTCACTCTCCCACCCAATCTCAATGCCTTAACCATTTTCAACCCACCCATAAACACAATTTCTTACCCACCATTTATCTTTTCTTCCCATCCTTATGTGTATCTTTTTCTAAACCCATCACACTCTCAACCTCCATTTTGTTTACACAATACCTATGTGTTTGGAATTTGAAATATTGCTAAGCTTTAATGATTATCTTTTATCATTTTGATTTTCATGATCCTAGTTGGGGAAGTGTAGCTCACGAACCTAGCTAGATTTTAAAGGTTTTGGTTCGATCAAAGTACAACTTATCTTTTTACGGAAGTTTTAAATTTCACATTTTTTCCGTCTATTCCGGCATTTCTAGATGATAAGTTTTGTTCGAACTATCTCACCGATCCGACCTTGTTGATGACGGTTATGACTTTTACGTGATACATTGGGTTATTAGTAATTTTGAGGAGTAGCTACATCTCCTAAGTTGTTGATATCAATGCAAGCGAGAAGTTCTGCGCTAAGTATTTGATTTTATTTTTAGCCAATGGGTCGCATTCAATCTGTTATACCTTACCAAGTTTCTCTTTTCTGGATTGAATACCTTTTCGATCGAGTCACCCTCGTGTTTTCCCACATGGGGTTATGCTTTTGATCTTTGTCTTCACCCGGTTTTAAGAATATTTAAGCGGTGGAGGTTGTAGATGAAGACCACCATCTTTAGTTCCTTGTTTATTTTTCTTTCTATTTAGTATTTTTCTTTTGGTTTCCACTTGTCATTGGTTGTATAAAATAAAGTGGCTTAAGCTGTTTTTAGGTATTTATACCTCATTCTTGCCACATTATTTTATAACCTCCATCGACATGGTGTTATTAACGGTTTCGTGGAGTTTGTCTCGCTTATATCTGAGTTTTCACTTGCTTCTCCACAACGTTTGAAATTTACTCCGATCTTTTCCTTTACTTGAGAGCCGTTTCAGAGCTAAGTCTTTTCTTAAATTCTCATTTATTTTTGTCATTGAGGACAATGCCATGTTTAAGTGGGGGGTAGGAGACTTAGCTATGTTATGTTATAATTGAAAATTGAATGAAACGGCACATGATTGAAAAAATTGAATAAATACCATATTATGTATCTCGTACCCTTAGAATTGTGAGTTCCTAGCTAAGAATTGATAGGAAATAAACCAAGTTTCATGAGTGCGTGATCATTTTATACTTATGTTAAGTAAATTTAAGGATATTCATGCCCGTTTTGCGAGTAGTTATTTATTATTCAATTACTCAACTTTTGTGAATCGAGTATACGCGCAAATCATAATAATGAAGAAATTATGTGTACATTGCATAGATGATTGGTTATGTAGACTTAGTGTCGATACTTATTGGTGATGCATTCTTATATTTTAGCCACAAAAGTGGAGTAATAAGCTTGAGGCGTACTGTGTTTGACAATGCGTTAAAACTTTGGGCTTGTAGTAACATTACCAAAGTAGCCCAGCGCTTGTGGTAATATTCGATGCTATACATGATCTAAGATAGGGGATACTCTACGAAAAGTTTTCTTCCTTGAGATTTGTAGTATTTGAAAAATATGAAGATATGAAAAGAATATTCAACTCTTTAAGAGGCTTTGAGTAGTACTCGGTCTCCAAGTCCAAAACCATATAGATACGCTCTTGCTTATTGCTCTAGTGCTTCAAAAATTTAAAGGCTTGAGAAATATGAATCTTTGAGGTTGGTAGGTTGAGATTTGAAGTCCGCTTAAACTCTAATCTTGCCCCGAATATATAAAACTAAATGCACATGCACACATCACTTGATTCATAGTGAGTAGTGAATAATGGATATCTTATGAGCATGACTAGTATGTGACTTGAGCTTCTTGTGTAAGTATGATTTGACCATAGAAAATGTTGTCTTGGGAATGACTTATTGATGCTTTGTTCGGGACGATCAAAGTCTAAGTGGGGGGTAGTTGATGACGGTCAAATTATACCCGTAAAAGTCATCAACGTTGACCTTAAATCGAGATTAATAATATATATTTCATATTAAATCACTTGTTTATATTTAATATTTAATGTTATGTGATTTATATTATGTAAATTGGTATTTAATTTGTTTTTATTATTTAAAGCCGATTTATTGTGTGATAATTATTGATTTTGCAGATCACAACAAATCGAGAGGATTAATGTCATTCAATCAATTATATCAAGATAAAGAAGGAAGAAAATCGGAGCATTAATCAAGAGATAAATGAGAGATTAATCGGATCAACACACAGCGTGCGAGTGGGGAACAAGATAGGCGAGAAAAGCGATTGACGCGTGAAAAGTTAGGTTCGGTCGACCGAGCACGATGCTTGATCGACCGAGTGTCACCTCTCGGTTGACCGAGCCTCGGGTTTGGGTCGGTTTTCGGCTTTAATCGTGCTTATCTTCTAGAACCACCCTAAGTCGGCAAAAACCTCTATATAAGCAAGCGACTCACGAGAATTGTAATACACACAAAATACACCAACATATCCCTTCATTCTTTCTTCAATTTTATAGCTTTGATACAATGTAGTTTATTGAAGGTTTCAAAGCAATTTAAGGAATTTGCAATATGTAAGCCTTTATTTTCTGTTTCTTTCTTTCAAGTAATTAATCCCTCCCAATTATGCTTTATCGTTTGAGTTAGTTAATTCATAGCTAGATGATGTAGATCTAGGCTATGGCGTTAGGGATGTGGTGAAGCCTTGTCTATGAGGATCCCATAACCTACGTCATATGTTTAACGTCTATTCATGAATCTGCTTGGTTTAATTAATGCGTATCTAAGTAGTTTATATAATTTCTTTACGAGTTCTTGTTTGTCATTGTGTATGATGAAACTTATTTGAGAGATACGTTCGAGAGATGTAATTTGGGAGTTGAAATCGTTTGGGTGACCGAATGGTGTCATTCGGTCGACCGAGTGTCTATATTCGGTCGACCGAGCCTCCTGTTTATCCGTTAAATAGCCACGTCTTTATGGTTAGGTTAACTTAATAGAATTTATTATCTCGGTAGGTATGGCTATGGCTCGTTACTCGCTTAGTTTAATTAAAGCGTGTAAGAAGGAAATACCAATATAAAACTCTTAGGTAGGCTTATGAATTGATCTTGGACGTCAAAGCATTATCTAGGTAGGTTTATATTCGGGAATTGTATGCACTGCTTATACGTCGTCGTCGTAGATTAGCATGAGACTATAACTTGGTAATTGCTAGTTGGACGAGAGCTTGAGTAATCGCTCAGGAAATACGCCTAACCAAAGGAATGTTGCCCGGACGAGGTGTACGGTTAATATCGGCATCCTTAGAGTAGTAAGCGTGTGAGTTATATGAGATGGAGGCACCAAGAGGCGAAGTCACGTAACAATAACACAGTGATATAGTGACCTATCGGTGCTACATCAAGCTTAGAGGATGACTCCCGTAGCCAATCTAAGATAGATACAAACGGATTGATAGTTAATAAGTTCAGTTTATTATATAAATTATCTAGGTCCAAACGATAAAGACTATAATTGGGGAGGTTAATTACGTTGTGTCGAGTCGTGTCTTTACTTTTCTTGTTTTATGTTGGTCGTAGACCGCCTCTATTTCCTTGACATGTTTAATTAATTGTTTGTATATAAGATGATCCACAATTGGTTCCCTGTGGGATCGACCTTGATTCACTATAGCTATACTACGATGGGCCTAGTCCTCTTGCTAGTATTGGTTTATGGTGGTCGAGTATATTATAACCTGATTGACCACGTCATCATCCGTCCGCTGCGAATAGATCTAACTTTGTAAGATCTAAGAACTTGCATCCTTCATAAGGGTCCCACAATGTCGACTCCCCACATGTCGAAGGGCCATGCTGACGAGATGACATTCATTTCTTGCGCTTGTTGATGAGAGATGTAATCGTGAATCTGACAAGAGTTGCATCTCTGTACCAAGTTGTTCGCATCTCGTTGCATTGACGGCCAAAAGTATCCTGCGATCTTGCATTTCCGAGCTAACATCCTAGCCCCACAATGATTTCCACAAGCTCCTCTATGGATTTCTTCAAGTAGATAATCTCCCTCTGTCTCGGATGCGCATCTTAACCATGGACTCGTAAACGACTTCCGATAAAGTATGTCGTTAAAAAATGCATATCGAGCCGATTGAAGTCGGACCTTTCTTGATTGTACTTTATCGTTTGGTAGGATTCCGTCCTTTAAGTAAAAGGCAATCGAGTCCATCCATGTGGCCTGCTGAGTAATTGGCTGGGCCTCTATCTCTTCATAACTTCTGTTATTTAACAATTCAACCAGAACTTTCTTGCTCGAGACGAAATTCGAGGCGAGCTTAGAAAGTGCGTCGGCCCTCTTGTTTTGACTTCGAGGTACCTGTTCGATCTGTATTGAGCTAAACTTGAGTTTGAGGCCTTGAACCACTGCTAGGTAACTCTTCATTGTGTCTTCTTTAGCCTCGTATTCCCCCCTGACATGATTGACGACCAGTTGAGAGTCACTGTACACAATCAAATTCTCGACCCCCAGCTTTAGAGCGAGCTTCAATCCGGTGATCATTGCTTCGTATTCCGCCTCGTTGTTAGTTGCCTTAAAGTCGAATCGGAGAGCGTATGGAAACTCTTCTCCTTTCGGGCTGACTAACAAGTGGCCTGCTCCCTCCTTACTGGAGGCTCCATCGACGTATAGATTCCAGTGTTCTTCCTGACTCGGTTTTCCTGGTCGATCTGAACTGAGATGCCTTCAGCTAGAAAATCTGCTAAGGCTTGAGCTTTAATAGCGGTTCGAGGAGCGAACTCGATGTTGTACTGTGCCATCTCGATTACCCATTTTGTTAGTCAACCTGATGTATCGGGCTTCGCCAAAATCTGCTTAAATGGTTGGTCAGTGACTACCACAACTGGATGAGCTTGAAAATATGGCCTGAGCTTTCTCGAGGCATGTGCCAATGATAGTGCGAGTTTCTCAGCTGGTGAGTATCGGACCTCGGGGCCGTGTAGCGCTTTACCCACGAAATATATTGGCACATGTCCCTTGTCCCCTTCTCGAACTAAGACCGAACTCACTGCTTCCTCGCAGACCGATAAATATATCAACAACCTTTCCCCCTCTCGAGGGGAAGTGAGAGTAGGTAACTCTGATAAATATGTCTTCAATTCTTCAAAGGCTGTCTGGCACTCGATATCCCAGTGAAAAGGAATGGCCTTTCGAAGAATTTTAAAGAATGGTAGCGCACGCTGGGCTGACCGAGATAAGAATCTATTGAGTGCTGCCATTCGACCAGTAAGTCTCTGTACTTCTTTCGTGTTCCGAGGGGCTGGCATATTCTTCAATGTGTCAATTTTATCAGGGTTGGCTCGAATCCCTTCTTTCGATACCATATACCCCAGAAATTTGCCTGTTCTCACCCTGAAGGTGCACTTCTTAGGATTCAGCTTCATCTCGGTTTCTCTTAATACCTCGAACACTTCTCAAGCATTTTCCAAAAATTGCTTCAGCGATCGACTCTTGATGAGTAAGTCGTCGACGTAAACTTCCATGCTTCTACCAATCTGCTTTGCAAAGATTTTGTTGACTGCCCTCTGGTATGTGGCTCCAGCATTCTTAAGTCCGAATGGCATGGTTACATAACAGAAGGTGCCGAATTCCGTGATAAACGCCATCTTTTCCGCGTCTCGAGGGTCCATCAGAATTTGATGGTATCCTTTATAAGCGTCTAGAAAAGCGAACACCTCAAAGCCGATGGTCGAATCTACTAACCTGTCGATTTTAGGTAACGGATAGGAGTCTTTTGGACAAGCTTTATTCAAATCCGTGAAATCTATGCACATGCGCCAGCTTCCGTATGGTTTCTTCACCAACACTGGATTTGCTAGCCATTTCGGGTAAAGTGTCTCTTTCACGATGTTTGCTGACAATAATTTTCTGACTTCCGATAGGATAGCTTTCAATCGATCCGACGCGAAATTTCTCTTCTTTTGCTTGACTGGCCTTCTAGCCTGGTCTATTTCGAGTTTGTGGATGGCTATGTCGGTCGCCAAGACTGGCATGTCAGAAGCTTTCCACGCAAAAACGTCTTTAAATTCTTTCAACAGATCTATGAGTAACTGCTTTTCCTGAGTCGGGATCCAGACCCCGACTTGGACATTTTGTTCTTCCTCCCCTTCCCACAAGCTAACATTTTCGACTGCCTCGCTCGAGGCCCAACACTTTTCTTCGTCTTCCTCTGGAATCAGTTCCTCGATAAGGACTTGCTGCACAGCCATTTTCCCGTTCATCACAATCGAGTTGCAGCTTCTGGCAATTTCAATATCCCCTTTGACTTCGTGGGAACCATTCCGAGTTGGGAACTTCATGCTGTTGTGGAACGTCGAAATGATTGCTCGCAGCTCGAAAAGGGCAGGTCGTCCTAAGATGATGTTATAGGCTGAAGGAGCTTTGACGACCACATAGCTTAACTCTAGCGTCCTCCCTTTCTCTCCATCACCTAATGTCGTAAGCAACTTGATCGAACCCATGGGATGGACCTTGTCCCGTAAAACCAAACAGTGGAGAGGCAATTGGGAGAAAGTCCTTGTCTTTCAATTTCATACCTTGGAAGGCCGAGTAATATATAATGTTAACCGCGCTGCCATTGTCTATACAAACCCTCGAGACTATGGTGCGACTGATCACTGCTTCGACTACCAGTCCTTCGCTATGACTTCTCGACTTGGGGACGTCGTCTTTGGGACCGTACCCAACTTCCGTGGTAAACCTCTGCTGTTTATGTGTGTTGAAATAGTGTCCTAAACCCAATCGGGTTGGACCGGATCCGACCGGGTCGGATCATTTATACTATTTCTTTGTGTTTATACATATATTAAATGGCTTTTCTGTTGTCATATATATGTTCTTTTAAAGAACCAATTATGAATTGTTATATGATAACGTCCTTAGTATTAAAGCGTGATAGAGAAACCATGATAGGCGATTATGGTTGATGAGATCTCTAATCACTTTAATAAGTTTGATACTTAAATGTCTCTAGGTCGACGTACTATCAAAGCAGGCATTGATAGTATAAAGCAGATCAGCACGTATTAGATGTCTTCTGTCTTTAAGGCGAGGGATAGATCTCGTCTATCGAAGTGTAGAGACACTTGGGTACATGCGTGGGCGTGTATAGAGAATGCGCGACGTTAGATGACCCACTTACACGAGATAAGTGTCACACTATGTGGCGGTTGTGTAATTATCCTAAAGACCGGAGTCTTCATGGCATCACGGTGTGGATTGTCATGCTTTGACACTATTGAGGTTTCCCCTAGCCATGGGGCGATCATGCGGTAGTGATTGGGTATGATACTGAAGCATGCGGAGTATACATGATTGGTCGTCCGGGAATCGCGTACCCTATCAGTAGGGGTAAATATCCGAAAGGGCCTTATAAGGAATGTCTTGTTCTCGAGAATCTTTGCAAAGTAGGAGTAAATGTGTTACTTCAAGAGATCTTGATATCCAGATTATAAGATACGGTTGTTAATGTTTGACACTCAATATGCGACCGTATGGATATTATTACAAATGATAGGATTGTAAGTTACACGGTAAGCTGTTTCACATGAAAGGTAGTAGTCATTGCATTTGACTCTTCCGATGATTAGGGGTCACGGTGTGTTGCTAGACGCTATCCCGTGATCGTTAGGCATAAAGGGCATTTTCGTAATTTGCACTTTGTGTCTACGGCCAACATATTCGGAAGCCTATCGGGTCACACACATATGAACATCGTGCCGGATTAAAATGTGTTATAGATGATAACCAAATAAGGAAAGTTTATCTCGAGACTATAAGGGTTATAGTGGTAAATTAATATGGTGGTATTTATTTATTATGAATAAATATAATACAAGATATTAATTATGAGGATTAATTAAATATGTATATTGATACATATATTTTCGAAATTAATGATTTATGATATATATTGATTTTGCAAATTAATTAATCATAGCATTATATTAATTAAAGAATTTTCCATAAGTCAATTTAAGGAAAATTGGGGCGCCACTTTATTTGTGTGTATGACACACTTGGATTGTGCAATTTAATTAATAAGATTACCATAATATTAATATGTGATATTAATTGATTTTGAGAAAAATAGATTTATGGTAATAACATAATTTACATTCAATATAAGATATTGGAAAATCAAATTATGGAAAGAGAGATAAATCACATTAATTGCTTTTCTTTATTTTATTGGAAAAGGTTTTCCTTCCTACAAGGCATTATGGGCGCCTCTCTACTATAAATAAGAGGGCTTGCCAAGCTCTTTGGGACACCATAATTCCAAGAGCAATTGCTCTTGTGAAAATTGCAAGAACTCATAGTTCTTGTGTAAGAAAGAGGGCTTCCTATAGTGAGTTTGTGAGGAGGAGGAAAAGTCGGTCTAGCAACCGGAGTTTTCCGATAGCAATCCATGGTGGGATTCGCGGCTGCGTGTGGACTAGCGGTAGAGGCCGAACACTTGGGCGGCTCCATCTTTGAACTACTCTCCTTAGACGGTCAAAGCGTCGATCTTTTAGATCAACCAAGGTAACCGCCGTCTTTAGTTTATTCGTTTATTGCTTAAGCGAAGTCGATCTTGGGAAAAGGAAATCAAAATTTTTGAATTCCGCTGCGTTCCCACGTTGATTTCCTAACAGTGGTATCAGAGAGAGCTTCGAGCTTAAGCAATAAGCATGTTTATTTGCGTAGTTAATTTTATCGTTTAAATCACGTAATTAAAACTTGAAAGATTTTTGATTCGTAAACGATACACGAAAAGAAAATTTTTTGTTTTGTGTATTTTATGTTTCAATATAGTTTATAGTTGTGATTAATCGGTAGATGCAAGATTCAAATCACGATACGTTAAGTCGAGGTTGAGTGATGGATTCTCGGTGAACCCACTCTTCGATAATTCGATGTGCTCGACTTTTCGTCCCGTGATATTTATTGTGCATAGATATCTCGTTGTTTAGTTGTGTCATGGTTTAGGAAACCAACGACATCCCTTTTGATTACGAATCAAAAGGAAAGAAACAAAAGAGAAATTTAATTTTAAATTTAATTTTAGAATAGTTCTAATTAATTAAAATTAAATCATTTAAAATTAATCGTTAATTTTATTTCGATTAAAATCATTTAATTAATTAAATGTTAATTAGTTAATTTATTAGATAAAATTATTTAATGGATTAAATGTTAATTGATTAATTAAGACACAAGTAGTTAAATTTAATTTTATCTTTTTCATAAGATGTTATTGTATGGATTAGATAGTGTAGATATAATATGATTATATGGACCCCGATTGATCATGGACTCGACCGATAGGATAGATGTGAATGATTTAATTTTCTGTTGGTTTAAAAGTTGTCCTAGGCCGTTATGAAAAACGTGACCTAGTTTATTTTCTGCATTTATCCCATTCCCGTTGGCTCCCCCCCGTGTGCGGCGGGTATATTAGATAGAATTGAATTTAACAAGAATGGAGCAGAAGATGGAGACCAAAGAAAGACGAAAATGAAGATCCCATTGGAGAATGGCGCATTGAAGATCCTATTGGCGGTTGCAGCTAACCTTAGATTGTGACCCGCGGTTTCGTCAGTTTGTATTCGAAACCGCACCTAGGAAAAGTCCATGATCATACCGGTTACTTCACGCATTTATTTTTGTGCTTGTATTTATTTTATATGATACGATAGATGCATGACTAGGCACGAACTAGATGAATGTGTAGGATGTATGTCTATAGGGATAGATATATAATTGATGAGACCACAATTTAAATTAATTAAGTGAATTAATTTACGAAAATACTTCCATGACAAAAATCAAGTCGAAAATTGTCTCCTAATATTATAGCGACGGTGAAGAGCCTTTGTTCGGATCCAACTGATCGGCCCTCGTCGGGAGTTGACCTACCACGGGTATATCGTCGTTATTGAGATATGATCGTATGAGATCTCGTGAATATTGGGTTAAGACTTGACTAGAGTATTGCGGTGATTGGCCCTCGTCAGGACCGTCTTATTCTAGAGGCAAGGGGTTGACTACCACATAAAGATGTGCATTGTCAAAGAGTTGACTAGTCAACCACCAAGAGTCACATAGAGATGTGATTGGTAAGTGTTACATACCTTTCGAATTATTCCGGTTGATCGGCCCTCGTCGGGAATCGGGGTAACCAGATGGGATCTTGGCCACTAAAGAATTTTGGAAAATTCTTGAAAGTCAATTGGGAGTAGTTGACTAGTGGGAGCAAAATCATAAATCAAAAGACCATTTTTGATTTTGCGTGTATAAACAAACAACACTCTTTTATTTTCATTTTTTATGTTGTAGTTAGCAAAATTTATATTTATGTTTTATTCTCGATTAGTAAAACCAAATTATGACTGTTACCTTTTGAGAAACGTTCTCAAATATGGTTAAGTAATTTTAATCCTTTTAAAATAAGCAATGACACGAGCAATCTTGTTATAGTAGTTAGAGACAAGGAGACTACATAATTGATGCAGTACTCCGAGGCTTTAATTATTAAAGGAAAGCGGAAGCTCATGATATTGGATACGATCCAAGATGATCATTCTGTCATACGATGACAATTAATTCAAATGTTGGATAAGAATGACCACATATAATTTTGGAAAGGTTGTTTTCAAAATTATAAGATTAAGTATCGACTTAATTCTATCATTGCTTGAATAGTTAATGTTTTGAATGCAATTCAAAAGGTTGAATAAACTATTTAATAAATTTAGATTTTCTTTATTAAAGGAAATTGAAAACATGGTTCTTGTGATCTTTCTTAAGTCTTATGAAGACTACAATAAGAAACTTTTACAAGTGCTTAAAGGATTAAAAGGAAAGTTAGGGCATGTGCTTAAATAGAGAACTTATCGAAGTTTCTATTCTAGGCAAGTGAGTTGTGATAAATCTTTCCAAATTAAAAGTCAACTCTAAGATATATGATACCTTACGAGTGTGCTTAAATTAGAAAGATTGAATAACAGATATGGAAGGTGAAACAAACGTTGTAACACTTACCATATTCTGGATCTAGCAGGCTGAAAAGGGAACTAAATAAATGTTATTATGTTCCGGTTCTTATGAAAAACATATTTTCAGTTATTTGTTAGGATTTAGTACACATATTCAATTGTAAAGAATAAATGTTATTCCGATAAAATTGGAAGGTTACTGAATCTAACATACTAGATTGATGTCACTATATAGTTGATATAAGTGATGAGATCTCAACTAAATATTTGTATGTTGTTATCCTAGATTTGTGGTTGTTCTAGGAACAGTCTCTGTGGAAGGGAAGCGTGTAATCAAACGTCATTCTGATGATGTTGTACCATATGATTATGAATCATGTGGGTTATACGTATCTTATCCAAAGAGGACTAAAATACCCTTTTAAGAAAAGGTTATGAAACCTAGAAGTTTGACTAGAGCCTAAACATACCGATGTTTGTTGGCTCATGATAGTTAATATCACAAATAAATGTTTATTAATCTCTATGACTATTTTTAGAAATAGTTGAACGTACTTATTGAAGTACGACAATTCGGAAAGCCCGAAAAGTTCGAGCTAGTTCGAATATGAGATTGATGAGCTACTTAGGAATTAATCTTCAATTGGATTGAAGTAATTAATACCTAAAAGGTGTTTCAGAAGTCGTCTGAAAAGGAATAATATTCTTCCCTTGAAGGATACCATCTTTGAGATACGCAATTAGATTGTGTTCCCAAAATGGAAACAACACTTTATATGATAAAGGTGTGATTCAAGCCATGCGAAGTATCCCTTACCCGTTTCGGGATACAGCCCTTATACTTAACCGAGTTCCAAAGAATAAAGATTGAATAAATTCCATATTAGATATGGAAGAGGATAATGTCAAATCTATCTTAACCGATGATTTGTAGTTGTCATAAGCGAAGTCAGAAAGGCTTGGAGCCTAGTACGACATACGCAACTTTGTGGAATATCTTAGCAAGTACGCTGGATATTATTTACTTGTCCGTGGAGCAAAATGTTTGTCTCCAAACATGCCGTCTTCTAGAGGAAGTAATTCTTCCAAAAGAGACAGTGGGAGTAAATAAGATCTCAAAAGAGTTTGAGAACCACAAAGATATATTCAACCATTGGAACATGAGCAGACGCCGCATAGTGATCACTGCTCAGTGCACACAAATGTTCTGTAAGTCTGTGGATAACCTAAAACCTGAAAAGGCTGCTGGTATGTTCATCTTGAAGAATGAATATCTCACGACTAATGAAGGGATGTTTGAAAGGCAAGATTGAGAGATATGGCCAGGAGCCATAATACCTGAATTAGATTCCATCAGTGACAACCAGGTTATGAACCTAGTGTGTCTTACCTAAAGGGAATGTCCCTGTGAGGCTGAGCAAAGTTCTATTCAGATGATGCTTGTTATAACTTCGTATCATGGCTATATGATAGTGTTGAAAACATTGGGCAAACAGCCTGATGTTCATAGACGATAACATGATATGTGAGCCCACGAGGTCCATTTATGGACTCAGACAAGTTTCTCTAGACGATTTCTTTGTTTGATAATCAAAGGAGTTTGATTTAGTCAAAATAAGGATATGCCCAATGTGCAAGAGGGATAGTGGGAGTGTGTTACGATTTTTGAGGAAGGTATTAAATATCTCTCAGGAATTACCACCCCATGTCACAGTCAATTAACGTTTGATAATTCAAGGTTTTTACGAAAGCACTTGGATTAGCAGTTCTTATTTTTGGAAATAAGAATCTATAGCGATAGATTTAACTGCTGTTAGATTATAGTTTACCCATATAGATGTGATGCTAAAAGAGTTTTAGCATAGGTCACCATAAGGGATTCTGCTTGTCAGTGTTCTCGAGATCTATCTATGTTAGGACGTTAGTCCTAAAGATGAGGTGAATGATGATACTTATGAAAGGTTTCCCTCTCTACGGAAATTGGAACCATCATAAAAGTTATGCTAGAGGTTCACACTCCATGAATAGTCATGAGCAAGTATGAAAGTAATTCTAGCAAATGTTGAGAATATCCTTAAACAAGTTAAGGAATGTTCCTAGTTTATTGAAACTTGGAGTCAGATAAACGTAGATATACAGACATATATCCTAAGTCTTATGAAGGCAAGTGGGAGCTACAGTCTGGGTTTGCAGTCACTTTGTTTAAGTGATACAGTGTTCTAGAAATGTTCTAGCTTATGGGCCACTGTAAATTCTACAACTAGGCCAAAACACAGTAGCGCCTTGGAGGCGCAGCGGGAGCGGTACATGGATCTAGAAGGTTCATTCCTGAACCTTATGTGGTTCTTCCACCTTTTCTGTATAGTTGATATAGTAAGTGGATTTATTGCTTGAAGCAAGGACCAGGGTCTCGTCAGATATTCGTGTGTGTGTTGAGGCAGTTCCTTTGACTTGGTCAATTGGAAAATGATATGAAGATAGTTTGAGTCCCCACGGATAGCGATCCGTTTAAGGCTAGGGCTGGTTGCGAGTATTGCATGAGATTCTTGTGTTTCAACTTGGTCTTGTGTGTGCGAGTGATTGGTTTTAGGCCAAGTGGGAGATTGTTGAAATAGTGTCCTAAACCCAATCGGGTTGGACCGGATCCGACCGGGTCGGATCATTTATACTATTTCTTTGTGTTTATACATATATTAAAGGGGGAATGAGGGAGAAGGACAAAAATATTTCATCAATTAAGTAGAAGGACAGTCTTTTGAAACTTTTGCATAAAGGACAAAACTATTTATCCACTATCGAAATTCACTTGTGTTCGAAATTCATCATTTAAATTCTTTGCCGAAATTCATCGTCGAAATTCACTAAATTTCAAAATTCATTGTCGGGATTCACCGATTTTCGGGATTCTTTGTCAAAATTCACTATCGAAATTCACCGATTTGGGATTCACTAGGAGATTCACCGATTTTGGGATTCATTTGTTTGTCCTTCTCGCTATATAAAAATTATGCGCTTGTTCTTCTCCTATAAAAAATATGTAGTTGTCCTGTTGCTTAATAATATTTCAGATTGTGTCCTTATCCCTAATTTTCCATATATTAAATGGCTTTTTCATGTTGTCATATATATGTTCTTTTAAAGAACCAATTATGAATTGTTATATGATAACGCCCTTAGTATTAAAGCGTGATAGAGAAACCATGATAGGCGATTATGGTTGATGAGATCTCTAATCACTTTAATAAGTTTGATACTTAAATGTCTCTAGGTCGACGTACTATCAAGCAGGGCATTGATAGTATAAGCAGACTAGCACGTATTAGATGTCTTCTGTCTTTAAGGCGGGGATAGATCTCGTCTATCGAAGTGTGTAGACACTTTGGGGTACGTGGACGTGTATTAGAGAATGCGACGTTAGATCGACCCACTTACACGGATAAGTGTCACACTATGTGGCGGTTGTGTAATTATCCTTAAGACCGGAGTCTTCATGGCATCACGGTGTGGATTGTCATGATTTGACACTATTGAGGTTTCCCCTAGCCATGGGGCGATCATGCGGTAGTGATTGGGTATGATACTGAAGCATGCGGAGTATACATGATTGGTCGTCCGGGAATCGCGTACCCTATCAGTAGGGGTAAATATCCGGAAGGGCCTTCTTATAAGGAATGTCTTGTTCTCGAGAATCTTTGCAAAGTAGGAGTAAATGTGTTACTTCAAGAGAGCTTGATATCCAGATTATAAGATACGGTTGTTAATGTTTGACACTCAATGTACGACCGTATGGATATTGTTACAGCGATAGGATTGTAAGTTACACGGTAACCGTTTCACATGAAAGGTAGTAGTCATTGCATTTGACTCTTCCGATGATTGGGGGTCACGGTGTGTTGCTAGACGCTATCCCGTGATCGTTAGGCATAAAGGGCATTTTCGTAATTTGCACTTTGTGTCTACGGCCAACATATTCGGAAGCCTATCGGGTCACACACATATGAACATCGTGCCGGATTAAAATGTGGTTATAGATGATAACCAAATAAGGAAAGTTTATCTCGAGACTATAAGGGTTATAGTGGTAAATTAATATGGTGGTATTTATTTATTATGAATAAATATAATACAAGATATTAATTATAATGATTAATTAAATATGTATATTGATACATATATTTTCGAAATTAATGATTTATGATATCTATTGATTTTGCAAATTAATTAATCATAGCATTATATTAATTATAGAATTTTCCATAAGTCAATTTAAGGAAAATTGGGGTGCCACTTTATTTGTGTGTATGACACACTTGGATTGTGCAATTTAATTAATAAGATTACCATAATATTAATATGTGATATTAATTGATTTTGAGAAAAATAGATTTATGGTAATAACATAATTTACATTCAATATAAGATATTGGAAAATCAAATTATGGAAAGAGAGATAAATCACATTAATTGCTTTTCTTTATTTTATTGGAAAAAGGTTTTCCCTTCCTACAAGGCATTATGGGCGCCCCTCTCTACTATAAATAAGAGGGCTTGCCAAGCTCTTTGGGACACCATAATTCCAAGAGCAATTGCTCTTGTGAAAATTGCAAGAACTCATAGTTCTTGTGTAAGAAAGAGAGGGCGCCCTATAGTGAGTTTGTGAGGAGGAAAAGTCCGGTCTAGCAACCGGAGTTTTCCGATAGCAATCCATGGTGGGATTCGGCGGGCTGTTCGTGTGGACTAGCGGTAGAGGCCGAACACTGGGCGGCTCCATGTCGAACTACTCTCCTTAGACGGTCAAAGCGTCGATCTTTTAGATCAACCAAGGTAACCGCCGTCTTTAGTTTATTCGTTTATTGCTTAAACGAAGTCGATCTTGGGAAAAGGAAATCAAAATTTTTGAATTCCGCTGCGTTCCCGCGTTGATTTCCTAACAATGTGATCTTGAGCTGTCATCTGATCCTTGACTGGCTCGCTCTTTCTCGCTTTCCCCCAGCCCAAAAATCGTATTAACGTAATTGTTTGGCCGATTATCCTCGTACCTATCCCGACCGTAGTTGTCGCCGTCGTGATCTGGAGATCGATCTCGTCGTCTCTGATTCTCCCTTCCCCGACATCTATCTTGGTCGGAACTCTTCCTCTTACCATCTCTTTGCCCCTTGGGCTCGGTGTAGCACGATCTGTCGACGACCTCATCCAATTTCCCTCTTGGATACAGGCCTCGATGTCTTTCTTTAAGTCGAAACATTCCTCTGTCGAATGGCCCGTGTCCTCATGGAATTCATAGTACTTTGTCGACCTTTGCTTTTCTCGAGGTTTCTTTATGGGAGGTGGTCTCTTTGCCAGATTCTTAGAGACCATGATCGACAATATCTCCGATCTCGACCGGTTGAGGGGAACGAAGTCTTTATCTTTCTTGCCTCATTTCTTCTCTGACCGGCCTAAGACAGGCGCATCAATGCGATCCCAAACAGATGGCTTTCTCTCGACTTCCTGCTGTCGGGACTGGTTTTTATTCGACCCTCGATTATCTTTCTTTGAGTCCATCCAGTCGGCTTGGGTGTGCCTACGCACTGCCTCTTTGCCTTGGCAAAACCTATGGACCACATTAACACATTCATCCATAGTTCGAGGGAGGTTTCTGCTCAACTTCTCATATAACTTGGTGTTTCGTAGCCCCCCCACGAACGAGGTGATCAGAAGTCGATCTTGGGGGTCCTTGACTTGCATTGATTTGAGATTGAATCTCTTCAGATAATCCAACACCGATTCGTCTCTATGCTGCCTCATGTTCATGAGGTGCATCTCGCTCAATTGAAACTTCTTGTTGACGATGAAGGCATCTCTAAATTTACGAGCTAGCATGGGAAAACTGGAGATGGACCCGGGTCTCAAATTTGTGAACCACTCCCTTGCTCGACCCACGAGCAGAGTCTCGAATGCCCGACATCGCATCTCGTCTGGCGCCCCATCCAGCCTCATCTGAGATAGATATCTATGAAGATGGTCCTCCGGATCGGTGGTGCCATCGTATGGATCTATCTTTGGAATTTTAAACCCTTTAGGTTTAGGGAAACTTTCAATCTCCTTCGTGAAGGGAGACTCTAAGAACAAAGACACTGTGTTCTTCACCAGAATTACGTCTAATTCCTGCCTGACGCTATCCTCATCACTTTTTTGATGTTTCTGCAGGATTTCTCGTTTCCTTCTTTCCACAGAACTAGAGGATGCGTTGGCTTCTTCCACCTGCGCTTGCTTAGGCTTATTAGGTGCGATCTGCAATCCACCTTCTGCCTGATGCTGTTGTCGCATGAGTGCTTCCGCCATAATCCTTGCCAACGTCTCGCGTTCTGTCCCAGCCAGTTGATATATCTGGGATTCATGTTCAGGAGCGAGATCTTGCCTTTGCTTCTGCAGATTCTGGGGATTTTCCTGGATCGTTTCTTAGACTTTTTCCAAGAGTAGATCTGGATCTTTTCCTCCTTGCGCCTCCAGATCTACAGGATCATTAACCTGCGAAGTTTGCGGTACCTCTGTGGCTTTGGACGTGGCTTTCTTCATGATTTTATCCTTGGGAGGCATGATGATCTTGGCGTATTCAGCAAAAGAAGGCCCTCCTTCTAGTGCCAATGACGATGACAAATTATGTCACCTTAAGTGATCCGGGCTTTTCTTATGTTAATGATGAACACGCAAGAACCTTAACACCAAGAACAAGGAAGGGGTTTTGAATATTTGCGGCTGAGTCTAAGTGGAATTCTTAGAGTGCCTACGTATCCTGTTATATTCCAGGAATCAAGCCATATGTAGTTCCTGGAACGTTGTATTTATAAGGACAATGCATGACCTAACCCTAATATGAGTCGGTTTATAGCTATTGTCTTATTTACCCTTAATTGGGCTTTACCCCTTGCCCAAGTTATCCTGTGGATAATGGGCGAACGTAGCTGGTGTGGACTCTGTCCTCGATATCGATCTGTCCGACCTGGGATGATCGACTCCTGGAACTCACATCCTGCACTGCCCGTATGTCGATCATCGTACCCTCGAGTCGGCAGTCATACTTTAGACTCGAGGGACAATACTCGTGCCTTGACTCTCAAGTCCATGATTCGACTTGTATGTCTTGGCTGACTCATGTGCCTTAGCATATATTTATATTTCGGTAGGCCCAATCGGCAGTCATACTTTAGACTCGAGGGACGATACTCGTGCCTTGACTCTCAAGTCCATGATTCGACTTGTATGTCTTGGCTGACTCATGTGCCTTAGCATATATTTATATTTCTTATGTTAATGATGAACACGCAAGAACCTTAACACCAAGAACAAGGAAGGGGTTTTGAATATTTGCGGCTGAGTCTAAGTGGAATTCTTAGAGTGCCTACGTATCCTGTTATATTCCAGGAATCAAGCCATACGTAGTTCCTGGAACGTTGTATTTATAAGGACAATGCATGACCTAACCCTAATATGAGTCGGTTTATAGCTATTGTCTTATTTACCCTTAATTGGGCTTTACCCCTTGCCTAAGTTATCCTGTGGATAATGGGCGAACGTAGCTGGTGTGGACTCTGTCCTCGATATCGATCTGTCCGACCTGGGATGATCGACTCCTGGAACTCATATCCTGCACTGGCTGTATGTCGATCAACGTACCCTCGAGTCGGCAGTCATACTTTAGACTCGAGGGACGATACTCGTGCCTTGACTCTCAAGTCCATGATTCGACTTGTATGTCTTGGCTGACTCATGTGCCTTAGCATATATTTATATTTCGTTAGGCCCAATCGATGACTCTATCGAGGTGCGTAACCCGGTATCGTCAATTTAAAACAAAGAATTGGTAGAGATTGATAAAAAAAGAAAAAAAGAATTGGGGAGGGTGATGGGATGGGGGGCGATTAGTAGCTCCCGTATTTAGTTAGGTTTTTTTAAATTATTTTATTGTAATATTTTTATTATTTTTATTATTTTAAAATTTGAGAGAAACATTTTTGGGAGAAACATTTTTGGTTTTTTTAATTATTTTATGGTTATATTTTTTGGTTTTTTTAATTATTTTATGGTTATATTTTAATTATATTAAAATTTTGGAGAAACACTTTTTGGGAGAAATATTTTTGTAGGAAACACACTCATACTTTTAATATAGTAGATATTTATGGTTATATTTTAATTATATTAAAATTTGGGAGAAACACGTATTGGGAGAAATATTTTTGGGGGAAACATACTCATACTTTTAATATAGTAGGGATAGAGATAGTAGAGATTTATGGTTATATTTTAATTATATTAAAATTTGGGAGAAACACTTTTTGGGAGAAATATTTTTGAGGGAAACACACTCATACTTTTAATATAGTAGAGATTTGTCAAATCAAGTAATACTCCATTAGTTTTAGTAAAACTCTTTTCACACCTAAAAACTCTTAACACTTACACACCTACTTTTATTTCCGCTTTTACCCTTACTTCTTCACTAATTGATTTTGACTCAAAGTTAGACAGATATTGATTAGTTTATCGACCGAATTTGAGTCAGAAGTATCAAATATATTTCCTAACCGATGTTGAGTCTAGAAAATACCCAACACACTGACTCAAATTGAGTCAGAAGGCATCAAATATGTTTCCTGACCGGTATCGAGGTATCGAGTCTAAGAAATACCCAACATCCAGGCTCGAATTCGGTCAGGATAAAAATTATATCCTGATCCAATCAGGTCACGATAAGGTATAGTGTGAAAAGATTATAACATATAGTTAAAAGATAAGAGTATTTTATATAAGGGTATTTCTGGTAATACACAGGTGGTCCCTGTATGTTATTGTTATGAGGTGTCTAGAATCTTTTACTAGATTTTATAGTACTATCTTATCTTGTCTTGTACAAGGGTTTTGGCTACTCTATATCGATCTGTCCGACCTGGGATGATCGACTCGAACTCACATCCCGTGACCGCCGTATGTCGATCAACGCACTCGAGTCGGCGGTCATACTTTTAGACTCGGAGGACGATACTGCGTGCCTTGACTCTCAAGTCCATGATTCGACTTGTATGTCTTGGCTGACTCATGTGCCTTAGCATATATTTATATTTCGTTAGGCCCAATCGATGACTCTATCGAGGTGCGTAACCCGGTATCGTCAATTTAAAACAAAGAATTGGTAGAGATTGATAAAAAAAAAGAAAAAAGAATTGGGGAGGGTGATGGGATGGGGGGCGATTAAGAGCTTCGTATTTAGTTAGGTTTTTAAATTATTTTATTGTAATATTTTTATTATTTTTATTATTTTAAAATTTGAGAGAAACATTTTTGGGAGAAACATTTTTGGTTTTTTTAATTATTTTATGGTTATATTTTAATTATATTAAAATTTTGGAGAAACACTTTTTGGGAGAAATATTTTTGTAGGAAACACACTCATACTTTTAATATAGTAGATATTTATGGTTATATTTTAATTATATTAAAATTTGGGAGAAACACGCATTGGGAGAAATATTTTTGGGGGAAACATACTCATACTTTTAATATAGTAGGGATAGAGATAGTAGAGATTTATGGTTATATTTTAATTATATTAAAATTTGGGAGAAACACTTTTTGGGAGAAATATTTTTGAGGGAAACACACTCATACTTTTAATATAGTAGAGATTTGTCAAATCAGTAATACTCCATTAGTTTTAGTAAAACTCTTTTCACACCTAAAAAACTCTTAACACTTACACACCTACTTTTATTTCCAGTTTTACCCCTTACTTCTTCACTAATTGATTTTGACTCAAAGTTAGACAGGATATTGATTAGTTTACTGACCGAATTTGAGTCAGGAAGTATCAAATATATTTCCTAACCGATGTTGAGTCTAGAAAATACCCAACACACTGACTCAAATTGAGTCAGAAGGCATCAAATATGTTTCCTGACCGGTATCGAGGTATCGAGTCTAAGAAATACCCAACATCCAGGCTCGAATTCGGTCAGGATAAAAATTATATCCTAATCCAATCCGGTCACGATAAGGTATAGTGTGAAAAGATTATAACATATAGTTAAAAGATAAGAGTATTTTATATAAGGGTATTTCTGGTAATACACAGGTGGTCCCTGTATGTTATTGTTATGCGGTGTCTAGAATCTTTTACTAGATTTTATAGTACTATCTTATCTAGTCTTGTACAAGGGTTTTGGCTACTCTATAAGAGCCAAGGATATTATCTGTAATGAATAAGAAAATATTCCATCTTTAAATGATACAATCTTTTTGTCTTGGTATCAGAGCCTAGATGGCCGGAACCACGCGCCGACACGACGGTTTGCACCACGTCACATGAAGATCGCTACAAAGAATTTGCCACCATCACTGCTACTTCATTTCCTTCTTTGTCCACCATAATCACTGGAACAACTACGATTCCTTTCGGAAGCATTTCAAGCTTTTCAAATGCTCTTACTTCTCCTTATAGACCACCCATTTCCCAGTTTTACTCCAATTTACCTCCAATTCCTTCAATCCTAAATGCTTCACCGATTACTCACTCTTCACTCACAACTCCACCAACAAATACCCTTCTTGGAGGCAGCCTGAACCAAACATGCAATGTAAAACTTGATCGAGCCAATTATCTCTTGTGGAGATCTATTATTCTTCCCATCATCCGAGGATACCGCTTGGAGAGCTTCATTCACGGTACAAGTTCACCACTAGCTCGAATGATCCCTTCACTGGAAAACACTCTTGGTGCTATCCCAAATCCAACCTATGATACCTGGATCACCACCGATCAGTTGCTTATGGGGTGGCTCATGAGCTCAATGACAGAACAAGTTCTTGTTGAACTTGTGGGAGCTTCATCTTCTGATGAGGTCTGGAATACCTTGGAGGTCTTGTTCAACAATAGATCTGAAGCCAAGATGCTGTAGTATAAAGAGGCTCTTACCAAAACTGAAAAAAGAGCCAGATCGATGACTGATTATTTATCCTTGATGAAATCCTATTCTGATGGCCTTACTGCAGCTGAATATCCCATCACCAAGGCAGAACTCATCTTAGCCACTCTTGGTGGACTGGGGAAAGACTATGAATCTGCCATGAACGTCTCATAGCTCGGTTCAATCCATCTCAGCCACTGGATGTGGACAACCCTTCTGCCAATCTGGTTGCTGGTAGAGGTAACTAGAGGCCTACATCCAGACCTCCTTCCCTTGATGCAAACAGAGGAAGAGGATACATGGGTAATAGAGGTCATGGCAGAAACAACAGGGGTGGTCAACACAACAATAGAGGTGGTTATCAAGGAGAAAATGGTGGAGGTCCTAGGCCAACCTGTCAAGTGTGCAACAAAGTTGGTCATGTTGTTGTGGATTGTTACTACAGGTACAACTCGAATTATGGACGCTCTAGTACTAGTCCTAGACCTAACACTGGCCAGAACTTCAACAATCAGCCATCTGCTTACTTTGCCTCACCTGAGAGTGTGAGTGATGGCAGTTGGTATGCTGATAGTGGAGCTACCAATCATGTTACTGTGGACTTGAATAGCTTACAACTGAGTCAAGGGTATGAAGGGTCTGACAATCTAACTGTTGGAAATGGTGAGTCCTTGTCTATTCAAAATATTGGTCATTCTGTAATACCTACTAATCCTTCCAACCTGAAAAACATTTTACATGTACCTCACATTGCTAAAAATCTTCTAAGTGTATCCAAACTTACTAGTGATAATGATGTGTTTATGGAATTTCACTTTGATTTTTGTGTTGTGAAGGACAAACCTACAGGGATTCCTCTGCTGGAAAGAACAATTAAGGATGGATTATATCAGCTGCACCCCCCAAGTGACTTGTCCAAGAACTTCCTTCAATCCAAAATGTCTGGTCTTAGGTCTGAGTCTGTTTTAAAGCCTACTGGTTGTAATAAGTTTAGTTGTTTGGCTGAGTCTATGTCTGATTCTGTTTCCAGTACTGTTGAGTCTAGTAACATTGCCAATTTGTGGCACAGAAGGTTGGGACATCCCTCCTTCAATGTTTTGAAGTCTGTTTTGAAATATTGTGATGTTACTATTAATAAAAAGTTTGATTTTTGTGAAGCATGCCAATATGGCAAACTCCATGCTCTTCCTTATTCCCAGTCTTTGTCTGCATCCAATGCCTTGTTTGATATTATACACACTGATCTTTGGGGACCTGCCCCAGTCACCTCCACTAATGGTTATCAATATTATATCAGTTTTGTGGATGATCTGTCGAGGTTTGTGTGGATATATCCTCTCATTAACAAATATGATGCCCTTAAGACCTTTGTGCAGTTTAAAACCCTAGTTGAAAAACAATTCTGTACCAACATTAAATGTGTTCAATCTGACTGGGTGGTGAATTTAGGAGTTTTGAAAGTTACTTAAAGGAACAAGGTATTGTGTTTAGGCATTCCTGTCCTTATGCTCATGGACAGAATGGGAAAGTAGAGAGAAAGCACAGACATGTTGTAGAGGTTGGATTAACTTTCCTTGCTCAAGCCAGTATGCCCCTTAAATACTGGTGGGAGAGTTTTCAATATGCTGTCTATGTAATAAACAGACTTCACACTCGTGTTCTTAAGTACAAATCACCACATGAATGTCTATATAAAACCAAACCTGATCTAAAGCTAGTTAAAGTCTTTGGCAGCAGTTGCTATCCTTATTTAAGGCCTTTCCAAAAACAAAAATTTCAATTCCAAACTAGGAAGTGTGTGTTTCTTGGTACAAGCCCCTCACATAAGGGCTATTTATGCCTTGAATCCTCTGGTAGAGTGTATGTGTCTAGGGATGTTGATATAAATCATGATGATCTCAATTCACCATTGGAACCGATACCCAACCAAGATCCTTTGATAATCGCGGATGGTCCGATAACAAGACTTCAAGCAAAAAGAGCCCGAGAAGCCATGAATGTTTTGATATGTGACATTAATACGTCACATGAAGAATCACAAACAGTTGGAGCAATTTATGCGAGTGGAACGGATTGAAGTCAGTTGGGTTAATATCTCAAAATAAAGATTATCTATTTTTTAATATTTATAAGTGTTTTATATAAGTAGTTATTATTTCAAAATAAGGGCTGGAAATTACATAAATGAGGCGCCACTTTTGTGAAGAAATGTCAAGCTTGGAAGAATCAAGATACATTGCACTTGGAGCATTCAAAATACATGAAGATACATTGGATCTAGTTGTCTGATTTTTGGGCGTCACTTTTTGTGTATTTTTAGGAAAGACTTCTCACATTATGTTCATGAATTCTAGTCCTTATATGGCCCTATAAATTGGCATCTTATTGTACTTGGAAAAACAGATTATTTTGATATAAAATACATTTCACTTGTTAAGCGTGTTGAGAGTTCTTGTGTAGAGAATTCGATCCCCGACTAAACAAGACTTGAGCGGGTCTTGCCAGTCTATACGAAGATTGCTAGATACAAGTTATCTAGAGGTCGACGTTATATCAAGATTACTAAGTACCAGTTACTTAGAGGTCAAGGTGCTCGATTATCCATCCTTCTATTCTTCTATCTTACATTCAATCAACGATCCTTTTAAAATCGAAGTCGTGTTAACCATTCCCGGTTCACGCCAGTTGGTATCAGAGATAACGGATTGATTGGATATTATTTTTTTTCCTTCACACCAAAAAAAAGGGTACGAAGCAAATCGTATGTATTTGAAGAACTTAAAGCATTCCGTACGTGTATCCCGGTACACAAGCAAATCGTGCGTATTTGAAGAACTCAAAGTGTTCCGTACGAGTACCGACGGTGTGATTTGAAGGACGGAAGGAGAGGAACGAGTACCGGTTGACCTAGAAATATATATATATTTTTTATCCTTAGTCCGAAGGTTCCCCATCTTCTTCTAGAAAAAAAAATATATGAAAAAAAAAAGTTACAAAAAAAAAGAGAGAGCCGAAACTTTTGTGGCATATCATCATGGGTGATCCAACGGGAAATAATTTTCAAGACTTTATGCGGGTTCAACTTCGGTCCAATCAACAAAGCAACGAGAACATGGCGAGTCTTACACGTCAGATAGCTGCACTTTTCACGCGATTAGATGGCATTGAGGACACTCTTCATGGCCGTAATCCACAGAATGATGAGCCAATTGAGGGAGATTTGTCCGACCATGACGAGGGCAGGAGTGAGGCACGCTCGGAGCATGGCAGTGGGCATGCCCCCCCGGCGTTCTTACACACACAATTTCAAGCAAAAGATTCCTCCTTTTAAAGGTACTACTAATCCTGAAGATTTTCTCACTTGGGAAGGTAAGGTAGACCAAATTTTTAATTGCCATACTTATCGTGAGAAAGATAAAATTAATCTTGCTATCAGTGAATTTGATACTTATGCTTCATTATGGTTTGAGCAATTTAATGCTACTCGTATAAAACAACGTGATGTTGCCATTTCCTCTTGGGCTGAATTAAAACGTGAGATGCGTAAGAAGTTTGTTCCGGCTTCTTACCAACGTGATCAATTCAATAAATTACAATCTTTAAAACAGGGAAGTATGTCTGTTTTGAAGTTGTTCATGAAATGGAACTCACTTTGATTCGGACAAGTACCGATGAAAGTGAGGAGGCAAAAATGGCCCGATTGTTAAGTGCGTTGCGTCCCGAAATTTCTTATGAAGTTGGCTTAAAAGGTTGTGATTCCTTGGACACTATGGTTCATACGGCTGCATTTGTGGAAACACATTTGAAGGACAAAGCTAGAGGTACACGAGCCTTTTCACAAACTTCACCTTACTCTCGGTATTCTTCGCGCCCCAGAAATGATAAAGGTACATTTTCTGAAGTTACTCCTGTTCCATATACCCCCCTCCCCCCACGTCCCTATGTAGCTAAACAAGACAATTTGTCTAAAACGTGGGCTGTTGATAAAGGTCAATCTGTTATGAATATGCATCAACCATCTAGTCAAATTCAATGTTTTAAATGCAAGGGATTAGGACATAAACAATCTGAATGTGGTTCTAAATGTGCTATGATTACGGTGGGTGAAAACTTGTATGTTTCGGAGTCCGAAAATGAGGAAGATTCGGTTGACTTGGATGATGAATCTGATAACGAATATGTTAATACAGCCGTAAGTCTTAATACACATGCTGCAATTTTGGTCGTAAAAAAATCACTCAGTGCCAAGGCCAAGTTAGAAGATGACATACAGCGAGAAAATGTCTTCCAAACTCGCTGCTTTGTCGATGGTAAAATCTATAGCTTGATCATTGATCCGGGAAGTTGTACTAACGTCGTTAGTAATGAAGTGGTAGAAAAGTTGGGTCTTAAAACATCCAAGCACCCACATTCATATCGTCTACAGTGGTTGACTGATTGTGCCGAGGTTCGTGTTACTAAACAAGCATTGATCTCCTTTGGCCTTGGGAAATATGAAGATACGGTACTTTGTGATATGGCACCTATGCAAGTTACTCACATTTTGCACGGACGTCCATGGAAATATGATCTTCGGGTGATGTATGATGGTTTTGCAAACACATACATGTTCACCTTTAAAGGCAAAAAACACACGCTTGTTTCTTTGTCTCCTCAAGAAACACATGCTGAAGCGATTCGCCTTGCTGAAAACCGTGACGGTGCGAAAAATAAGAAAGAGGGCGTGACAATTGAAAATAAAAAGTTTGACAATCGGAAGAAAAAAAAATGAGGGTGCCATCATTAGCGAGGGTAAAAAAAATGGTGGATTATTTCAAAGTGAAACTTCATTCGGAAGCTCTTCTCAACCTGGAAAATTTGCGTTCTTATTCATGTTCAAAGATACAACTATTTCACCATACACCACACAGACCCACTACCAGCACTTTGAGAGTAACTCGTCCTTTCCCCCTTATGCTTCATTCCCTTGTTTATTGGTTGTTTCTGATTTAACGGGTTCGTTGCCTAGTGTTGTTATCTCTCTTTTACAGGAATATGTTGACATCTTCCCAGAGGATTGACATATGAAAATTATATAACTATAATTTATATCATTTTATAACATTTTATCGATAATTTTATCTAAATATCTTAAAATATATATATATATATATATATATATATATATATATATATATATATATATATATATAACATATAAAAATCTAATCGTTACAAATAAATATCATAATGTAATTTACAACTTTTTTTTATCAGATTTACCTGTGGTTTTGTTGTTTTTGATTTGTGCAGGTATTATGTGATATAAAATGGAAGAATCGGGATCGAAAAACATAAAAATCTGTTCATGTGGCTGAAATTTACCGACCCCGGCGCACACCGGAAGATTCCGGCATACGCCGGATTATGTGATAATTAGTGTGATGATTACACCACATGCATCTGACAGCGTTATCATAATCAGTTATTCCGGCGTAAACCGGACCATACCCGGCGTACGCCGGACAGGACTTTTTTGCCTATAAATAGCCTCCATTTGCAAACACTTGGGGGTGTACCAATATATATATCTATATCTATATATATATTATCTTAATCCCTCTTCTGTAAATATTATTTCAGTAGGCGTTATGCCATAAATAAGTAGTTATAATATTGTCGTAATAACTTAGAGTTATTATCGAAGATTGTTCTGGAGGAAAAGGCTCCAGCTCAACAATTGTAACCGGTAACATTCTAATGTTATTATGTTTATTATATATATAAGTATCTATATATTAGTTATAATAATGACTATAGGCTAAATCTATAACTAGCCAAGACTTGTAGTTGAACTATTTGATCTTTTGGAGAAATGGATGATGACTATGTTAAAATTTGATTAAAATTGACTATGATGAATCTTTTTCTACTTGAAACGATTGATGACTCATATTGACGTAATTAACCAAGATGGGATGACACATAGCCTAATTATGCAATCGAACGGAGACATTAGGGTATGGGAACGAGGTAGAAAAACCGGAAGGTAAAATTGGCCGTCTGACGGAACCCTCTTTCTTATCCGGGGACTGATTATTTATACTCGAGAGATTATCATGTCGAATCATTAGGTTTAATTGAGGTTTTACCAAGGAGGAGGCATAGAACAATTTCGTACACTCGTATGAGGGGAAGTTGTTAGCCGAGGAGTATACCATTTCACATAATCAATTACCTCTTAAAAAAGGAAGATCGATCACATCCATTAAACCAAAAGAGATCATGGTTCAATGAAATTGTCTTGGTTAGTTTCTATATATATTAATTATATTGGTATCTATATATCTATATATTTATATCTTTATATGTCTATATATATATATATATATATATATATCTATTGTATTAGAATCTATATCTATATAAATATATTTTAATTATATTAGCATTTATTATATTAACAACGTAACGATATAAAAATGGTAAAAATTGCGACTTAGATTGAGATAATAACAGCTAATTGGTGTTTAACCACACTATGAATTATATTTTCATTTCCCTGAGGATACGACTCTGACTCACCAGACTAGAACTACAGTTTGACCAGGTACACTGCCGGTTAGACCGGAACACCAGTTCTGTGCACGTCAGCTTTTTGGCGCCGTTGCCGGGGATACGACGTTAATTCATTGTGTCTATGGTTACTACCTGTATTAGTTCAAAATTCTCGAGGATAAGTCAACACTTTTCTTTTTCTCATTTCTATTTTTGTTTCGTTGGTACCTACCTTATTGGTAAGTGACCAAGTTTTATTTTATCAATTTCGTGTTATTTTCGGTTCGATAGTTGATGACCCAAAGCGGTAAGGCCCCACTCACTCCTTATAAGCCTGACATAAATACTTACGAAAGGCAGTTAAGAGTAGAGAGTAAACGTGGTCACACCAGCCAAGGACATCTTGACGGATCTCCACAAGAATCGTCAAATCGAGAAACGAGAATGGCCGAAACCAGTGATGAAACACCGCCTGAACAAGGGATTGCTCATGCCCAAGGACATGGACAAAATCTCAGTAATCCAAACCCACCATTACAAAATCTCCCTCCACAACCAATTCCTCATAACCAAAATACCAGTAATCGAAATAACCAAAACCGGAACCAGAATAACCGTAATAATAATAATCTACCAAACCCAAGACCTATCTGTGATCAGACCGTAAGAAGAAACCAGACTAATAATCCAATTCGTTTACCCAATGATGGAGCAAATAATTTTGAAATAAAATCTCATCTTTTTGGCTTAATTGACACACGAGCTCAGTTTCTAAGAGAGGATGATGAGGATCCACATCATCACCTCTATCTTTTCGAAGAACTGTGTAATACACCCAAAAGTCAAGGTGCTCATCGTGAATTAACGAGGATGTCAATGTTTCCTTTTTCTTTAAAAAGAAGGGCACGAGATTGGTTTATGTCACTCCCACATCATTCATTGACAAGTTGGGAGGACATTCAAACCGAGTTTTTAAAACAATATTTCACTCCGGGAAGGAATTTGGAATTAAAGGTCGAAGTTGCTAACTTTAGACAGGGATCTGAAGAAATGCTTGGGAATGCCTAGGAAAGATTTAAAAAGCTGTTAAGAGCTTGTACCGATCATGGTTATTCCCTGGATATGCAAATCCAACTTTTCTGTCGTAAATTAAGGAAGACTCACGTGCAGATGTTGATCATGCATGTGGTGGTTCTTTGATGATGAGTGAAGCACAAGTTGTTCACGATGCTATTGAAAAGATTTCAAAAAATAACCGAATGTGGGAAACCGGTTCTAGCACAAGAAAAGTAGCATTTGCAGGAGAATGTACATCAAATACAGAAGTTCTAGCACACTTGGAGAATTTGAGTAGGAAATTTGATGGCCTACAAGCTAATAAGAATGTAAGCTCGGAAAATAATATAACCAATGACTACTCAAATCATGATAATGTGTCATTAGGGATGAAAGAACCAGAAGGATACTCGAGAGAAGAGGTAAGTTTCTTACAACAGCATAGGAATTTGAATAATGCTTATTCAAACTCGTTTAATGCTATTAGAAGAGATCACCCTACTTTTCGTTGGTCTGAAACCCCTAGTAATCAAGGACAACCACCATATCCAGTCCAGCATAAGAATTCATATAATAATCAAGGTTATCAAGGAAATACCATGAATCAGAATCTTCAATCACCACCTAGATCATATCCACAACACACCACTCAAAGTATACCAGTTACCCAAAGTTCAACTCAGCCTGTGGAAGGAGTTGACAAATGGGAGAAAATAATGGAAAATATGATGGGTGTGATGTCTACTCCAGCTCAGAATATGGAAACCATGATGACTTCTATAGGTTCAGTCACTAAGGATATGAGTACGTTGAAAACATCCTTGAGTGGACATGACACAAGGATGAGAACTATAGAAGCTTCGGTAAGAAATATGGAAGATCACTTGAGTAAAGAAGGAGAACGGAAAAATAGTAGACCTCCAAGAGGACTGCCAAGTAATACAGAGAGAAACCCACGAGAGGTTAATGCTGTTATTACCAGAAGTGGAAGACTCTGTGGAAGTAATGGAGTAGAAAACTCCGGGAATAATGAAGTAGAGGATGATTTAGATGATAAATTTGAAAAGAATATGGAAAATAAAGATGAATCTGAATTCAATGAAGAGGAAGAAGAAATCATTGAAGATTTCCTAAGACGAGACAGATATGTTGAACCTGAAAGTGAGGATGAGGAATGGGTCAAAGTTCCTAGAATACTGAAAAATCCAAGGGACAGTGACCTACGAACCTTATTTAGGGAACACGTTAGGGAAAATAATGATGAAAGAAAGGAAAACCTGCAAATAACTGAACAAGGAAAGAATGATGCAGGGAAAATTTCAAAGAAAAATTCACAAGATCATGAAACATGGCGACAAGCTAATGCTCAAACTTTTAAGGAAAAAGGTAAAGAGAATATAACTTCAGGTCCAAAGATTATCGATCTAGAATCTTTACCTTACCCACCTAATCAAATCAAAAAGATGAAAACTGATAAGAAATATGCTCGCTTCCTTGATACTTTTCGTCATCTTCATGTGAATATCCCTGTTATAGAAGCCCTAATCAACATGCCTACCTATGGAAAGTTTCTTAAAGATATTCTATCAAACAAAAAATGTCTAAAAGAATATGAGAATATTTTCCTTAATGAAGAATGCTCCGCAATATTACAGCATAAATTACCGCCTAAACTAAAAGATCATGGTAGTTTTACTATCCCATGTGAGATTGGAGGATTCTTGTTTAAAAAGGTACTATGTGATCTTGGAGCCAGTATTAATCTCATGTCTTATGAGGATTATAGGAAACTAGGTATAGGAAAGCTTAAAAAATACCGAAATGACCCTTCAAATGGCAGATAGATCCATTAAACATCCGAAAGGAGTCGTTGAGGATGTGTTGGTTAAAATAGACAAGTTTTACTTCCCAGTTGATTTTGTAGCTATGGAAATGGAAGAAGGATATTCAGCGCCTCTTATTCTTGGTCGTCCATTCCTGGCTACGGGAAGAACGCTAATTGATGTTCAAAAAGGTGAATTGATTTTAAGAGTCAATGAAGATGAAGTTGCTTTCAATATATTCAAAGCTATGAAACATCCATACAGATCACCAGAATCATGTTCTTTCATAGATGAAATATCTACTATTTGTAATGTCCAACTACAAGATTATGAAGATAAGCTCGAAGAATGCTTAACTTTATCCATCTATGAAGAAGATGAAAGTGACAAGGAAATGAAAGAAGTAATCTACTATCTAAATATGGGAAGTTCTTCTTTTGTTAGACAACCGTGGCATCGATATTTGGAATTAGAACTGGAAGGCCCAATTTTAAAACCTTCAGTGGAAGAACCTCCAAGGAATCTAGATTTGAAACCGCTCCTTTCAAATCTTAAATATTCTTTTCTTGAAACTAATAATCTACTTCCGATTATTATTTCATCAACATTAACCAATCATCAAGAAGATCAATAGCTTAGAATGTTGAGACAACATAAGAAAGCGTTTGGCTGGATAGTGGCAGATATTCGAGGAATTAGCCCTGAGATTTGTGTTCATAAAATCATTTTGAATGAAGGATCTAAACCATGTATCCAACCACAACGCCGCCTCAATCCAAATATGCAAACAATTGTTAAGAAAGAGGTCATTAAAGTATTAGAAATGGGAATAATCTTTCCCATATCAGATAGTGAATGGGTAAGTCCCACTCAAGTAGTTCCAAAGAAGGGTGGTTTCACAATAAAAGAAAATGATAAAAACGAATGGATTCCGACAAGGGAAATTACAGGATATCGAATGTGTATTGATTTTCAAAAACTGAATGATCATACTAAGAAATACCATCATGCACTTCCATTCATCGTACAAATGTTGGAACGGCTAAGTGGACACAAATTTTATTGTTTCTTAGATGGCTATTCAGGCTATTTACAGATATTAATTGCAGCAGGAGATAGAGAAAAGACAACTTTCACTTATCCGTATGGAACTTTTGCTTATAAAAGAATGCCTTTTGGCATATGTAATGCACCAGCTACATTTCAGCGATGTATGATGGCAATATTTTCTGACATGGTCCAGAAATTTTTAGAGATTTTTATGGATGACTTTAGTGTATACGGAGATTCTTTTGAAAAATGTTTATCACACCTAGAACGTGTATTACAACGCTGTGAAGACACCAACTTAGTTTTGAACTGGGAAAAATGTCATCTAATGGTGTCCGAAGGAATTGTATTAGGTCATAAAATCTCTGAAGTAGGTGTCGAAGTAGACAAGCTAAAGTTGAAGTAATCGAAAAGTTACCTCCACCAGTAAATTTGAAAACTCTCAGAGGATTTCTTGGACATGCTGGTTTTTATAGGAGATTTATTGCCGATTTCTCGAAAATAGCAAAGCCTCTAAGTCATTTTCTTGAAAAAGAAGTACCATTTAATTTTGACGATAGATGTATGGAAGCATTTCAAACTTTAAAAGCAAGATTGACTACTGCACCAGTATTGGTAGCACCAAATTGGAATTTACCGTTTGAACTTATGTGTGATGCAAGTGATTTGGCTGTCGGAGCTATCTTAGGTCAGCGTCATAATAAAGTACTTAAAGCAATCTACTATGCATCTCACAAGTTAAATGCAGCTCAAATCAACTATGCAACTACAGAAAAGGGGCTGCTGGCTGTAATCTTTGCCTTAGACAAATTTCGATCTTATATTGTTGGCTCTAAGGTTATTGTTTATACAGACCACTCAGCATTGAAATACTTATTAAGTAAGAAGGATGCCAAACCACGTCTTCTTAGATGGATCTTGTTGCTTCAAGAATTTGATATTGAAATTAAAGACAAAAAATGTAGTGAAAATGTAGTAGCAGATCATCCAAGTAGAATGGAAAATGATGAAGGAATAGGAAATGAAATAAGAGATTCATTTCCAGATGAGCAACTTTTTATGATTGATGCTCATTCAACCATGCAGTTATTGAAGAATAGAATACCTTTAAAGGAAAATTCACCATGGTTTGGGAATATCATTAATTATTCTACCTGTGATTATATCCCGTCTCATTGGACATGGCAGCAGAAAAAGAAATTCTTTTACGATTTAAAGTTTTATTATTGGGAAAAACCAGACCTTTTCCGAAGATGTTCGGATGGGATAATCAGAAAATGTGTACCTGATAATGAAATTTGAAGTGTTTTGTCATTTTGTCATGATCGTGAGGCAGGAGGTCACCATGGAGGATGGAAGACTTCTTATAAAGTTTTACAATGTGGTTTCTTTTGGCCTACATTGTATAAAGATGCATATAGGTATGCAAAATCTTGTGAATCCTGTCAAAAATGGGGAAATATATCTAAAAAGCATGAAATGCCTCTCCAACCGATTTTAGAATGTGAATTATTCGATGTATGGGGCATAGATTTCATGGGACCTTTCCCTATATCGTTTGGAAAAATATTTATTCTTGTAATGGTTGATTATGTGTCCAAATGGGTAGAGGCTGAAGCTCTTCCCACAAATGATACCAGAGTAGTGCTAAGATTCCTTAAAAAGAATATTTTCACGAGATTTGGCACTCCTAAGGCTATCATTAGTGACAGAGGATCACATTTTTGCAACCGGCTATTTACAAAGATAATTGATAAATATGGTGTAAAACATAAACTTGGTACACCATATCATCCACAAACAAGTGGACAGGTAGAGGTATCTAATAGAGAAATAAAAAGGATCGTGGAAAAAACCGTTGATTCAAACCGTAAAAACTGGGCAGAAAGACTAGATGATTCACTATGGGCATACAGAAGAGCCTTTAAAACACCGATTGGTTGTTCTCCTTATAAATTAGTTTTTGGTAAATCTTGTCATCTCCTTGTTGAATTAGAACACCGAGCCTTTTGGGCTATTAAATTTTTAAATTTTGATCCTAAGGCTGTTGGTGATCCTAGATTACTCCAGTTAACAGAACTGGAAGAGTTTCGCCTCGATGCTTATGAAAATGCTCGAATCTACAAGGAACGCACGAAATCTTTCCATTAAGAGAATCGATCGTCGTGAGTTCCATGTAGGTGATCGAGTACTCTTATACAATTCACGTTTGAAGTTGTTTCCAGGTAAGCTTAAATCAAGATGGACAGGTCCATTTAAAGTAACAAAGATGTATACGTCTAGAGCTGTGGAATTAACAGATGGGAACACGACCTTCATAGCCAATGGCCACAGAGTGAAATTATTCGTGGAAGAAGAAGGAATACCTCTAACAAGAGAGGTTATGTATCTTATCGACTCTCCAACAGATTAAAAAACAAGAAGTTTGACTATAAACTACAAACTCAGCTAGTTACGGGTACAATCTTTCTTATTTACTCTTTAAAGCATTTTAATTATTAACTTAGTCTTTTACTGGATAGACATTAAAGAACTGGATGCCTTTTCTAGATAGGATAGGTGTTTTTCTGTTACTTATAAAATTAGGTCTTGATAAAGATGTCGCGTTTAAGATAGAATCTATAGTTTTTGAAACAAATAAGAAGTTGTTAATCGAAGCTAGAGCGAAAGCAGCATGAAATGGACAATCAAGAAGTGCAATAAAGAGAAGGGCAAAGTTCTTAATGAGGTGTAGAATCTGTGGAAAGAGTGAACACAATGGAAGATGTTCAGAAAGCACAACCAAGTCCCAGGATGAATGTTTGAATGTCATTAAAAAGGAAACGATTAGGTGGTTATCCGAAAATCCCGATGGAGATCAAAGAGAAAATTCAAATGCATCATTTCTTGGACTAAGGTTGATAGAACGATATGAAAGAGCTCTTGAGGATCTAAGGATAAAAGGCTTCGATTTGACATAATTATCGAACGTTTAGTTTTCAAACTTTTCAAAATTTTAGTATGATTTATATAACAATTTTAAAATATTTCATAAAAGTTTTATAAATTTTATATTTTATAGATTTTTATGAAACCTATCTTCATATATCATATAAATATAAATATATATAATTTTATAAAAATCAAAATTTTTATATAAGTATATATATGTGATATGTGACATAGGCCAAAATATATATATATATATATATATATATATTTTTGATAATCCGGCGTACGCCGGATTTCTCCGGTTTACGCCGGTTTAAAAACACATAACCTAATCGGGTAATTTCTTTTCTTCTTCTTCCTCCCCCCATTTCTTTTTCAGCCGCCGCTTCTTCTCCATTTCCCCCACCCCTCTCCACCATATTTCACCTCTTTTCCTTCCAAAAATTTTCATTTTAATTTCTATTTCTATCACAAATTTTATTTTTTATACACATTAAGCTAAAAAATTTCAGTATTGATCAACAGTCAAGGCCTCATTCCGGCGAAATTTGACATCTTTTCCGGTCATGTTGTCAAAATTTCACACGCATATTAAGGTAATCCTAATATATATTTATATAATTTTCTGAATTTTTCTATTGTTTTAGTCTTTTATTCATGTCATTTTAATTTTTTGTTGTTGTTGTTTTGTCTGTCGAATTTTGATACCACATTCGTAGATGGCCGAATCATCAACTAGTCGAAAAAGGGGTAATAAGAAAAGAAAATCCGACACACCTGTTTTAGTACCTGTACATGAGCCTCGGCCTCTGACAGCTGAAGAAGAGACTATTTCTTTTAGAAACACTGCTAGTCCTACTGCCGTAGCCGCTTATGATCGATATTTTGGGAAGTGTGCAGTGCTACTAGAACGTAGCATAGATTTTACTGCCTTAGGACCTGAATTGAAGGCAATTTTTGAGAGTAGAGGATGGATGGAAATTGCTCACGAGCGTACTGACCCTGTGAATGCCACGATGGTGGCTGAGTTCTATTCTGCTATCTTTGCTTATGAACCTTTAGACGATGGCCCTTTGATTTCTGTTCCTCTTAGAACTGTCAACATTCCTTTTACCCCGGAAGTCATTAATGCCTTTTATGCCATACCTGATGTTTCTGAGGAAGAAGATTATTATTCTGTTTGGAACTTGAGTCAACCTGGTATTCTACAACAAAAAGCTTATGAGGCTCAGCGAGCCTTTGATCCAGTTGTGACTTGGGTTGAGAATAGGTTTCAGTACGGAGGTTGTATTAAGGAGGTTCGGGCCATTAAGCAGTTTCTGGGCCATGATGTTAGTCCATCCACACATGTTAGTGCTTATGGCAGAGATGATGTAGTTACTGCTTGGGCTATAGTTAATGATGTTCCTGTCAATCTAGGAAAGTTAATCTATACAAAGACTTGGGATTTTGCTCATGGCCGCACTCCACAAGGGAACATGCCCTTTCCAAATCTTATTTCTGCCTTGTGCCAGATGGCCAAAGTCCCGGCCCTACCCGCTGACAGGATCATCTCCCCTGATGCCCCAATAATAGGCCATAGGCTCGCTGCACGTCCTGCTGGTAGGCTTGACTATAACAACCCTAATCGTCAGCAGTACCAACCACCTCTTCGTACTCAAGTCCCACCCTTGTTTTCTCATTCTTCCAGCAGGTGAACATGGTCGAGGAGTAGTCATATAGATCGGATGCCATTATCCATGCACTTCTTCAAGGACAGGCTAGAACCGATGCTAACATGGTTTTAGGTTTTGAGCGGGTTAGACAGTGGGCCGAAGATATCAGAGTTGGAATTCGGGGCCAGAGAGCTTTCTTTAGGAACCTAGACTCCGCCTATGAGCAAATTTCTGATGATCTACCCGAGTTCCAAACCAACCCTTACACATTGCCTGCTTGGATTCCTCCTATCCCACCACCTACTATATTTCAATCTTATACTCAGACATCTTTAGGACAAGCTAGTATGCCAGGTGGTATGTTCACAGGTGTTACAGCTGCTGTTTCGGGATTGGGCGGATTCACATCGGTCTCAGCTATTACTACAGGTTTTGGCTCACTTGGTTTAGAGGGTTCGGTTACCATGTCCACCATGCACTCACAAGTTCCATTTCATACCACGACTTCAGCTCATGGTTTTGAAGCGATACCGACTCAGTCCATGCCAGGACCATCTCATGACATGCCTTTTGAAGATTTTGAACAAAACAATTAAACTTTTATCACTTAGGAAACATTTGTATTGTTACAACTATTGCTTTTCTTTGGTAATTCGGTACTATCACTTTACTTTGACGTTTATTTTGTTTTATTTTGATGATGCACTCGGTGGTTAGTGCACTTTTTTTTATAATTTTCCCCCGTTTCGTAGTAATATGTTTGATGAAAATTTTATAAAATTATATATATACTAGTGGGGGACTTCGTGCCCCGCACGATGTGGCCCTCGGTTGTTATGTTTTAAACTTCGAATATTAGCTATCGAAACAAAAAAGCTTACATGCATGCTTAAAGGCAGCTGTTTACATAGTTGTACATGCTTTACATAGGATATACCAAAAGTGTGACAAAATGGTAGTTTGGTTACACAAAATGCTGGTAAATTTTCCCTATGAAACAAAAAAGCTTATGTGCATGCTTAAAGGCAGCTGTTTACATAGTCGTAAATGATGTACACAGGATATACCAAAAGTGTGACAAAATGGTAGTTTGGTTGCACGGTGTGCCCTGCTTTTTTGGTATGGTGGATTGCAGAGTTGTGTAATATACAATCCATAAGTTATATTTATGATTCATTACGTCCAGGTGCAACAGTAATTTCAGCCTTTCTTAAGTTGCTGAATACCCACAAAACTCTATTCACCAGTCCCTATATATGGCCCACCAAGCGGCCGGTTGCTCCATAATATACATGCAAGAGGCATGTTTCTTGTTGTTGTTGTTCGGTTTCAACATTTTCATGGTATGTATTATGAAAATTGTAGCGATCTGAGAGGAAGTTTTCGGTGTCTTGGAGTCGTAATACTCCTATTCATAGTTTTGAAGTGAAAAATAAAACATCATCCAGTCCAATTTTATAGCCATGTATTCCTCTTTTAGGAAGTCTAAAATAGTGTCTAGCAACTATATAAACACCATGAATCTTTTTTACACGTCTCACATCGAGAACCTTAGAGCTATTCCGTAGCTCACAAGAGAATTAGGAAAAATATGAGTATATCCCATAAAAGCATCTTAGTCCAAATATTAATAAAAGTTTAATCGCGAAAAGTAAACCAATATCATACCTTTCCAATCCCTTATGTTTGTTCACAACGCCATCTGTTTCCTTCAAAGAACCATCGCTCTTTTATCATCTCGCCTACGGTTTCTTGACACACCGGTGCCATCTTTTTCATCATCCGGCCGAGGCCTTTGCAAACCTTCTTATTCTTGAAAGCAGATAAAAGGTTATTGTCTTTATCACTATCCTGAGAAGAGGCGTCATTATCAGAATCGACAACTACGAATTTCCTTCTCTGTGGATTATGAGTGTCGTTTTTTTCTTTAGTCTTCTTCTTCTTCTTAGAATGCTCCAACTTCTCATCAAATAATAGAAAAAAAATGGCCACAGATGTAACAGAAAATAAGAAATAAACAAACAGGGAAACACTGATACTTAGAACAGATATAGAGGGAAAAAAAACTCAATGTGGCAATATAACTAAAGTTATAAGCTACACCTACTCCTGTCTAGGTTGCACAAGTACTTATACGTACATGGATACGGATACACGAATACGGGATATGTGAGTGTAGGACTTTTTAAAAATATAGGATAAGGGTATCGAGGGATGTATGCAAATATTAAGTAATAAATCGCAACAAAAGCTGCCAGACACAAGAAACAGACAAAAATCATTCACCCACAGCTAACTGATAAAAGAAGACCAAGTTTTAGAAGATGGGGGGTGAAGAAGAATCACCTGTAACGGAAATGCGAATAGCTCATTCTCCACAATAACAAACTATCTATACACCGAGTGGAAGCGGTGGAGTACCGATAGTGGAACACAAAGGCCGAAAGTGGGGGAAAAAGCTGATGTCAAGGATACGGGGGGTCGTCTTAACGTTTAGGCTATCCCTAACCATGTAGCCGATAGCTTTACAATGTCTCTGAATATTGATGATACTGTGCGAAAATGCAAGAAGAAACCAAGGGTCAATTAAAGTTGCATAATTGTAAACTTAAGGACTTAAAGTCCATTGAATATCAAACTATTCTTTAACCTTACCACTCTCATAGCAAATCAGACTGTGTTTTTTTGCACAGGTACATGAAAGTGAGATACTTGTATTATATGGTAATTAACAAGTTCATCAAAGGCCTCCCATTAAAGTTGCATTACTCTTTAACCTTACCACTCTCATAGTAAAAAGGACACCATCGCCACTCTAGCCGCGGCGATCCACCTTCACAACACTCAGGCTAGTGACATGTCAATAAGGAAGCAAAACATGATAGATTGATAGTAAAACCCACAGAGATACGCCAATGAACTGCAGGAGAGGGAGAGGGAGAGGGAGAGGGAGTATGAAGAACAAAAGGGTATATTAAAATTTCAAGGGGGAAAGCATTTTTTTAAAAGGCAAACACACCAATAGAAGAGAACTTGCAAGCAACAAATATTGTTACCTATTTTCCATTCACATAGTCAAGTAGAAGCTTGTCAAGCTCAAATTGCCTGCAGATAAGTTTCTGCAATCATAAACATTGTCAAGATTCATCAATCAACGTTGAGTAAATTTAATTAACATTTGTCTATTCTCGGCATGCGACAATCCAATCAACAAAATTATTATACAAAGCGCTATTACAGAACAACCCCTTGAATAAAAAGGGCACGAGGCCAAACAGATTAAAAGGGTGAAACATGTGGATGAAGTCATGATAAGTAAATTACTCTTTCTTCCTCGCTTGTCTTTCACTTATGAAAGTTTTAAACCAAACCATTATAACATTAAATGCAAAAGTTGCCACATTATAGATTTAAATGTTAATTCTTGTCTTACGATAAACAAACTTTTCTTGAACTACAAACATATTCAACTATGAGACAATTTTTACAACGGAGGGACTGCCAAATACATGCCAATTCAGATTATAAAGCAGGAAGTTTCTGGAATAAACGAAAAATTCTCGCTTCACTAAAAAAACCAAAAGATATGCAACAGATTGAAGCCTTGCTACGTGAAAGCACTTCCAGTCACCCTTATTGTATTCGGAAACATGTATCTGCAGCTTTGGGAATAAAATTTTAAGATTTTAACCTGTGGCCATATATTGATTTAAATATTTATTTAAGACCATGAAAGATATTAGGTCACACTTATAATTGTAAAGGTAATCAAGGATGGTGGAGCAGCTACTAAGCAACTAAAATTCAGGATATATTTTCAGAAAGTGCGTCTAGTAAAATCAAAATGAGCACTTTCCCCTATGTCGTGTCAAATTCGCATCGGGTAAAAGAAATAGAGAACCTGCATTTCCTAGACAACGCAGAAAGTATAAAAGAAATTGCATCGACAGGTAGAAAAATTACGATACAACGAAACTAATTTGGGTAAAGCAACCCTGAAGAAGACGGTCCAAAATTGCAATTATCAACATGCATTTTCGATAAACCATAGAAATAATCTCGTAAATTGAACCGAAAAGTGGACAACGATTGCAAGAGAAAAGAAGCAAGCTTTTACTGGAGAAATTGGAAACCAAGAAAATGCAACCTCAAGAAAAATGCACCCTCAAGAAGACGGTCCAAAATTGCAATTATCAACATGCATTTCCGATAAACCATAGAAATAATCTCGTAAATTGAACCGAAAAGTGGACAACGATTGCAAGAGAAAAGTAGCAAGCTTTACCTGGAGAAATTGGAAACCAAGAAAATGCAACCCTGAAGAAGACGATCTAAAACTGCAATTATCAGAGACTGCAATTACCAAAACATATACCACACAGTGCAATAATCAAACCAGAAAGAACATCCATTCCCGATAAACCATAGAAATAATCTTAGAAATTGGACCGAATGATTGCAAGAAGAAAGAAACAAGCTTTAGCTGGAGAAAGAAGGCAGAGGAGGCAGCGGCAGTGGTTATCAGTGTAGCACCGCCGAATCACCGCAGAAAGAGAAGAGAGAAATCACAATACAACAACACACAATCAATGATGAAGCCAACAATCCTTAGAAGAAATGAACGCCACCGACACAGCCAGAGCAATGGAAAGGACAGAAAGCAAATATAGGTGAAGCAAAGGAAAGGAGAGAAATTGACAATGCATTTTCTCCGATTCAAAGCTATATCATTTCTATGTCGGCAAACGGTGAGTAAGAAATGTCGCTCAAGGTGAGTGGGAAATGGCGCAACGTTCTCGGAGAAAGAAGCGGTGGATGCATTGGAGAGTAACACGTGTACAAAATATTTTTTGCGCTGTGAAAATGGAGTAAACGACGTCGTTTTTAGGGTAACGGAAAAAAACCTATAGCGACGACCAAAACGCCGCTAAAGGCGGACGACCAAAAAGGTCGCAAAAAGCCGAATGCAAATTTATATAGCATACTACTATGTATGATATATATATATGTGTGGTGTCATATATATATATATGTATGTGTTTAAAATTTTTTTGGCCCTTTACATGCAAAATAGACTCTGTTAATGAATAGTGATTCCGGCGTACGCCGGACCATCACCGACCTAACCGTCCTACAAAATAGGGTCATTAATTCTGCAGGCCATAAATATTTTCCGGCGTGCGCCGGAACTTTCCGGTCCACGCCGGAATTTCTATTTATGTACCAACCGAGATCTTTCCCTCTTTTGCTCAAGTTTTTTGCTATAAATAGCACCACACTTTTACAATTCTAAGTGCACCAACTTTCCTCTTTATCTTCTGTTAGTCTGATACGGTATAAAATGTCAAATCATTCTTCTCCGTCAGTCAACAGTTATTGTTATTCTCCCCCGTTTTACCCAAATGTTGAGATTCCGGATTATCAACCTTTGTTTTTTAATCCCAATCCTAATGAATATCCAAACCAAACAGCTCAGGACCGTTACTTGTCAAACTTTAGTCAATCTCCCATTTTGATTGAAAAAGGTCTTAACTTTCGTAAAATGAACGAATGGGGATTCCTGCGTATAGAAGGCTGTGGCTGGGATCGCTTTGTCCGTACACCACGGGGAAGGGTAAATGTTACTCTGGTCCGAGAGTTTTATTCAGCATTGTCAGAAGTTATTTCTGTGGAGTCTACCCATTTTGTCCGTATTCGTGGCTATATCGTGCCATTCACTCCCTTTGTCATAAATCAAGTTTTTTCCATACCACCCGTCAAGACTACCCCAAACAGTCATTATGAATCACAATGGCATCTGGATACTGTTAATGGTGTCATTAACAAGTGTGCCGAAGCTTTTCAGGTTTTGTTTCCACATTACAATCACAATCGTAATGTGTTCACTTCAGCTCTACTTCCTCATCTTCGAACCTGGAAACGTTTTATAAATTCACGAGTTTTTCCAACTATGGATTTTTCGGAAGTCACTGATGATGAGATGTTGCTTCTTTATGCTATGACGGTTGGAGCCATTATTGACTGGGGAGTCTTAATTCATAAGACGGCCATAAACTTTGCGCTCGGTAGAAGGAACTTTCGTCAACCGATACCTTATGCATGGTTGATCTCTAGGATATGTGTTCGTTTTGCTGGAGTTTCGGAATCCGGATCGGATGAGGTTTTTCCTTCTCGTCAACCTCATCTAGGGTTGCTCCCAGTAGATGTACCAGGCGGTTCGTCTACAGCAGAAGCATAGAGGCAGTTGTTGTGTGCGGTATAATAAATTAAAGTTGGTTTAGTTTCAAAAATAAGAAGTTTTACGTGGTTAAGCTTGTTCTAGTTATTTTAGTTCTTAAGGTTGCTTCCAGTAGTAACTTTGTTTAATTATGTTTTAATATCTTGTGTATTTTTAATATTTGTTTTTCTAAAAAGTGTTATGATTTTCTGTATCATTTTCTTTTATAAACGATCAATTACCAGACGAAATCATTATCACCTTAACTAAAAATTCATTTTATTTTCTAACCAACTTTTTATACACACTTATCATCGGGACGATGCCAGTTCGTAATAAAATGAAGTTATTATATCAAACACTTAAACACTTAGTTTAATTATCCTGTAGGAAATAAATATGATAATATATAATTATTACAATAAAGGTAATATTTTTGAAATGAATAAGTTTTTAATAAAGTAAGTAAACACGATATATTATGATCATATTATTTATGTCTATTTTAGATTTTGATACGATTTTAAGTATGTATAACTAAAAATTTTATCAAATATTTTTTTCATGGAATTAGACAAGTATGCTTATTTTGCTCGCGGATGATCAAAAGCTAAGTGGGGAGTAGTTGATATATGACAATTATATAACTATAATTTATATCATTTTATAACATTTTATCGATAATTTTATCTAAATATCTTAAAAATATATATATATATAACTTATAAAAATCTAATCATTACAAATAAATATCTTAATGTAATTTACAATATTTTTTATCAGATTTACCTGTGGTTTTGTTGTTTTTGATTTGTGCAGGTATTATGTGATATAAAGTGGAAGAATCGGGATCGAAAAACATAAAAATCTGATCATGTGGCTGATATTTACCGACTCCGGCGCAGACCGGAAGATTCCGGCGTACGCCGGATTATGTGATAATTAGTGTGATGATTACACCACATGCATCTGACAGCGTTATCATAATCAGTTATTCCGACGTAAACCGGACCATACCCGGCGTACGCCGGACAAGATTTTTTTTGCCTATAAATAGCCTCCATTTGCAAACACTTGGGGGTGTACCAATATATATATATATATCTATATCTATATATATATATTATCTTAATCCCTCTTCTGTAAATATTATTTCAGTAGGTGTTATGCCATAAATAAGTAGTTATAATATTGTCGTAATAATTTAGAGTTATTATCGAAGATTGTTGATTCGAAGCTTTTGTTAAATTACATCTGGAGGAAAAGGCTCCAGTTCAACAATTGTAACCGGTAACATTCTAATGTTATTATGTTTATTATACATATAAGTATCTATATATTAGTTATAATAATGACTATAGGCTAAATCTATAACTAACCAAGACATGTAGTCGAACTATTTGATCTTTTGGAGAAATGGATGATGACTATGTTAAAATTTGATTAAAATTGACTATGATGAATCTTTTTCTACTTGAAACGATTGACAGCTCATATTGACGTAATTAACCAGTATGGACAGACACATAGCCTAATTATGCACTGAACGGAGACATTAGGGTATGGGAACGAGGTAGAAAAACCGGAAGGTAAAATTGGCCGTCTGACGGAACCCTCTTTCTTATCCGGGGACAAATTATTTATACTCGAGACATTATCATGTCGAATCATTAGGTTTAATTGAGGTTTTACCAAGGAGGAGGCATAGAACAATTTCGTACACTCGTATGAGGAGAAGTTGTTAGCTGAGGAGTATACCGTTTCACATAATCAATTACCCCTTATAAAAGAAAGATCGATCACATCCATTAAACCAAAAGAGATCATGGTTCAATGAAATTGTCTTGGTTAGTTTCTATATATATTAATTATATTGGTATCTATATATCTATATATTTATATCTTTATATGTATATATATATATATATATATATATATATATATATATATATATATATATATATATATATATATATATATATATATATATATATATATATATATATATATATATATATATATTGTATTAGTATCTATATCTATATAAATATATTTTAATTATATTAGTATTTATTATATTAACAATGTAACGATATAAAAATGGTAAAAATTGCGACTTAGATTGAGATAATAACAGCTAATTGGTGTTTAACCACACTTTGAATTATATTTTCATTTCCCTGAGGATACGACTCTGACTCACCAGACTAGAACTACAGTTTGACCCGGTACACTGCCGGTTAGACCGGAACACCAGTTCTGTGCACGTCAAGGATGAACCTTCCAGATTACCACCCTTACGGGGTGTTGAACACCACATTGATTTTATTCCTGGTTCTACTTTGCCAAATCGCCTGGCTTATCGAGCAAATCCGGAGGAAACACGCGAGATTCAAAGGCAAGTAGACGAGTTGCTGTCAAAAGGTAAAATTGAGGAATCTTTGAGTCCTTGTGCTGTTCCTGTCATTGTCGTACCAAAGAAAGACGGGAAATGGCGAATGTGTATGGACTGCCATGCTATTAACCAAATTACAGTTAATTATCGTTATCCCATTCCGCATTTAGATGATATGTTAGATGAATTACATGGCGCTAATTTTTTTACTAAAATTGATATTCGAAGTGGTTATCACCAAGTTCGAATTCGTGAGGGTGACGAATGGAAAACTGCTTTTAAAACAAAATTTGGCTTATATGAATGGTTAGTTATGCCTTTCGGGTTAACTAATGCACCAAGCACTTTTATGTGACTCATGAATGAAATTTTACGAGTCTTTATTGGCCATTTTGTGGTTGTTTATTTTGATGACATTCTGATATACAGTCTCGATTTGGATTCGCATATTGAACATTTACGTGCTTTTTTTGATACGCTTGGGTGCTCAATTGTATGCTAACTTGGAAAAGTGTTCCTTTGCAATCGATAGAATCGTTTTCTTGGTTTTGTTATTAGTGCAAAGAGTGTTGAAGTTGATCAAGAAAAGGTTACTGATGAGTAGCCGATTGGCGGAGCCTACTTGCGCTATGCGGATATGCAGCAGCTTCCTTGGCTTGGCAAGTTTTTATAGGCGATTTGTGCATGATTTCAGCACTTTGGCCGCCCCACTCAATGAACTTGTGAAGAAGCATACTCCATTTCTTTGGGGTCCAAAACAAAGGGAGTCTTTCGAAACTCTTAAAACTAAACTTATTTCTGCTCCTATACTTGCTCTTCCCGATTTTAGTAAAATGTTTGAAATTGAATGTGATGCTTCGAGGGTGGGAATTGGTGGTGTTTTAATCCATGCGGGTCGTCCAATTGCTTATTTTAGTGAAAAACTTAAGGGATCACATTTAAACTATGCTACATATGATAAAGAATTGTATGCCTTGGTTCGTTGTTTACATGTTTGGCAACATTATTTGCGGTCCCTGAGAGTTTGTGATTCACACTGACCATGAGTCCTTAAAATACTGAAAGGGACAAAGCCGACTTAATTTGCGTCACATTCGTAGGATGGAGTTTATTGAGTCTTTTCCATATGTCATCAAGTATAAAAAGGGTAAAGACAATATCGTGGCTGACGCACTGTCTCGCCGGTACACTTTGATCACCGATGTGCAAACACGTGTACTCAGTTTTGAACACATCAAAGATTTATATGCATCTGATTTGGATTTTAAGGATATCTTTTCCGCCACTGTGAACGTAGCACAAGGGAAATTTTATCGCCACGAGGGTTTTCTTTTCTGTGAGGATCGTTTATGTATTCCAAGAAGTTCTGTCCTTGAGCACTTAGTGCGTGAGGCACATGGTGGGGGGTTGATGGGTCATTTTGGGATTACCAAAACTATTGATATGCTTACCTCTCATTTCTTTTGGCCAAAAATGAAACGTGATGTGCACCGCATTTGTTCTTCTTGTATTGTTTGTCAAAAAGCCAAATCGAAGTCTCAGCCCCACGGTTTGTATACCCCTTTACCAATACCTCATTGTCCGTGGACTGATTTATCTATGGATTTTGTCTTAGGTTTACCGCGTACGACTGGTAAGGATTCAATATTTGTGGTGGTTGATCGTTTTTCGAAAATGGCTCATTTTGTGGCATGTAATAAAACTAACGATGCCTCTCACATAGCTGATTTATTCTTCAAAGAGATTGTTCGCCTTTATGGTGTCCCTAAGTCTATTTTCTCCGACCGCGATGTTAAGTTCATTTCACATTTCTGGCGTGTCTTATGGGTGCGATTAGGCACGACACTTTTGTATTCTACTGCTTATCACCCACAAACAGTTGGACAAACTGAGGTGGTTAATCGTGTTTGGGGTCAACTTCTTCGAACTTTGGTGCAAAAGAATTTAAAAAATTGGGAATCTTGTTTACCATTTGCTGAATTTTCTTATAACCGATGTGTGCATTCTGCTACTAAATATTCTCCCTCTGAGCTCGTGTATGGATTCAATCCTAATGTCCCTTTTGATTTTGTCCCTCTTCCTCCAGGGGATCAAGCAAGCATTGATGCAGATTGTAAGGCCGATCTGGTCCGTGAATTGCACACTAAAGCTCGACAACATGTGGAGGCACAAACACAACGTTATATCAAACAAGCAAACAAGGGCCGCAAGGAAGTCATCTTTGAACCTGGTGATTGGGTTTGGCTACATTTTCGGAAAGCGAGATTCCCACACAAGCAACAGACTAAGTTGCATCCGCGTGGTGATGGTCCATTCAAGGTGTTGGAAAGAGTTAATAATAATGCCTACAAAGTCGCTATTCCGGAAGAGTGGGGTGTTTCCAACACGATCAATGTTGCTGATTTAACTCTCTTTGACAATCCACTTGATTTGAGGACAAATCCTTTGCAACCAGGAGGGACTGATATGAATCATGATGATCTCAATTCACCATTGGAACCGATACCCAACCAAGATCCTTTGATAATCCCGGATGGTCCGATAACAAGACTTCAAGCAAAAAGAGCCCGAGAAGCCATGAATGTTTTGATATGTGACATTAATACGTCACATGAAGAATCACAAACAGTTGGAGCAATTTATGCGAGTGGAACGGATTGAAGTCAGCTGGTTTAATATCTCAAAATAAAGATCATCTATTTTTTAATATTTATAAGTGTTTTATATAAGTAGTTATTATTTCAAAATAAGGACTGGAAATTACATAAAGGAGGCGCCACTTTTGTGAAGAAATGTCAAGCTTGGAAGAATCAAGATACATTGCACTTGGAGCATTCAAAATACATGAAGATACATTGGATCTAGTTGGCTGATTTTTGGGCGCCACTTTTTGTGTATTTTTAGGAAAGACTTCTCACATTATGTTCATGAATTCTAGTCCTTATATGGCCCTATAAATTGGCATCTTATTGTACTTGGAAAAACAGATTATTTTGATATAAAATACATTTCACTTGTTAAGCGTGTTGAGAGTTCTTGTGTAGAGAATTCGATCCCCGACTAAACAAGCCTTGAGCGGGTCTTGCCAGTCTTTACGAAGATTGCTAGATACAAGTTATCTAGAGGTCGACATTATATCAAGATTGCTAAGTACCAGTTACTTAGAGGCCAAGGTGCTCGATTATCCATCCTTCTATTCTTCTATCTTACATTCAATCAACGATCCTTTTAAAATCGAAGTCGTGTTAACCATTCCCGGTTCACGCCAGATGTTATATTTAATGAAAAAGAGTTTCCCTACAAGTCTTTGTTTGAGTCAGAATCCAAAACCATACCTGCTTCTGTTGGTACCAGCCCTAACCCTGAGTACATACCTATGCAATTGATACATACTACTGATGTTGCTGATATAATCCATTTAAGTACACTAGACACCAGCAAAGGATCCACTGATTCCTACATCCAGTCACAAATAGCACAGAGTTTAACCCCTACATCCACCAAAACCATGCTCTCTCAACCTGATTCTTCTTTGTTTCTTACACCAGCATCACCATAGAACAACAACTTCACAAACACACACACCAACTGATTCCTCCTCTATTTCACACAATGCTTCCACCAATTCCGCACACACCTCATCTGATTCTTTCTACACTTCGCTTCACAGTCAAAACACAGTCTCATCTCCACACCAATCTCCAGCATTCCACACCACCTCAAATACACAACCACCTCAACCTACTAATGCTCATCCCATGCAAACCAGGAGCAAAGATGGGATCAGTAAACCCAAAACCTTCTCCTTTCTTGCTGTCAAGGACTCCACTATTTGTCCAACAGAACCAACTAGAGTTTCAGATGCCATCTCTCAGCCTCAGTGGTTAGCTGCAATGAAGGAAGAATATGCAGCACTTCTAAGGAATCATACCTGGGAACTTGTTCAAGCCAGACCTCAACAGCATCTGATTCACAATAAGTGGATATTTAAACTGAAATTGAAACCTGATGGCTCCGTCCTGAAGCATAAAGCCAGATTGGTTGCAAAGGGATTTCTTCAACAACAAGGACTTGACTATGAAGAAACTTTCAGTCCTGTTATCAAGGCTGCTACTATTAGAGTTGTACTAGCTGTTGCTGTTGCCCTTAATTGGAATATACACCAAATTGACATGAACAATACCTTTCTCAATGGCACCCTCTATGAAGATGTGTTTATGCCTCAACCTGAAGGTTTTGCAGATCCCTCTAAACCTGGATATGTATTCCATTTAAGAAAGGCCCTCTATGGCCTCAAACAAGCCCCCAGGGCTTGGTTTGAAGAACTCATACAGCAGCTACTAAGATGGGGATTTAAGCAAGCCAAATCAGACACCTCTTTGTTTGTATTGAAGTCACAAGGTACAATTCTGTATGCCTTGGTATATGTAGATGATATTCTGATCTCAGGGAATAATAACTCCCTCATCAAACAGTTCATTATCAACTTGAACTCAAAATTTGGTCTCAAGGACCTTGGTGAACTAAGTCATTTCCTAGGAATACAAGCCTACAGGGATGACAGTTGTTTGTATTTGCACAAAACTCACTATGCTTCACAACTAATCAACAGAGTACAAATGCAGCACCCGAAACCTGTTCCAACTCCAATAGTAACTGGTATTGATCTTTATAATGAAGAATCTGAATTCTTAGATCATCCTACAATGTTCAGAAGCATCCTAGGGGCACTACAGTATTTGACCTACACCAGACCTGATTTGTCATTTGCTGTAAATCAACTTAGTCAGTTTAAGAAAGCTCCCAGACTTATCCACTGGAATGCTTTAAAAGGATGTTGAGGTATGTGAAGGGCACTCTGCACTTTGGCCTACATTTCAAACCTGGTGCAAATCTGGACATCCTTTGGATATGATGATGATGCCGACCGGGTTGTGACAGGGACGAGAGATCGCCTGCGTGGTATTCGTGTTTCCAGGGAACTCTCTCATCTCAAGGAGCTCAAAGAAACATCATGTTGTATCAAGATCTAGTACGGAATCAGAATATAGGGCACTAGCCAATGTGGCTGCTGAAATAATGTGGTTGAAATCCCTCATGTCTGAGCTACAAATTCCTGTGCTGAGTATTCCTACAACTTGGTGTAACAACATAAGTGCTAATCACCTGGCTCACAACCCTGTGTTCCACTCTAGAACCAAGCACATAGAGATTGATGTGCATTTTGTAAGGGATCAAGTTATGCAACATAAACTCAGAGTTCAACATGTGCCTTCCTGTGATCAAGTTGCAGACTGTCTCACCAAGGCTCTTTCAGGGACCAAGTTTCTTTCCAACAGAGACAAACTAAATGTACTTGACACCACCTTTAGTTTGAGAGAGACAGTTAAAAGATAACAGTATTTTATATAAGGGTATTTGTGGTAATACACAGGTGGTCCCTGTATGTTATTGTTATGAGGTGTTTAGAATCTTTTACTAGATTTTATAGTACTATCTTATCTAGTCTTGTACAAGGGTTTTGGCTATCTATAAGAGCCAAGGATATTATCCGTAATGAATAAGAAAATATTTCATCTTTAAATGATATAATTTTTTGTCTCATATCGACCTTTATTTTAACTATAATTGGTCAAAACAATAATACTCCATTAGTTTTATCGCTTTTGATCATAATGTGTAGTAGTTCTTATTCCATTAGGGTTTTTTTTTCATTATTTTAAGGTAACAAACTGCATAAGAATGCGGACTTTAAGATCCTAATTTGAAATCGAACTTTGACCACATAATCAGGGCCGGCCCTATAGTGAGGCCGGTGAGACCCGGTAAGCCCAACGGTGTCGGAGGGCTCAACGGAACATGTTTCGCTAAAAGAAAAAAATTCATGTAGATTTAATCCGATCCAACCTAATATAATATGTTAATTTTTCTTTTGATAAAGGCCCAATTTTTTTTTACTCTTGGCCAAAAAAAAAAAATAGACATACAAACAAGTTTTATTAATTTTTTATATTTACAGATGTTAAAAACGCGATAAATGTTGGAAAAATGTAGTACTTAGGATTTGACAGAGAATTAGAAACTCCAAGGCACGTTAATAACGTTGTCTTTTAAGAGATGTTTCGTCCCACACGATTTGTCACTAAGGGATCAAATGAAAATCTCTTTCAGGATACAATGGGGGTGTTTGATTCAAACAGTGACTTGTTTGAATCAAACCCGAGGACACTCAAAGTTTTTCTGAAGATGTTGTCAAACTTATGAATTTTCGTCTGCATACTTATGCCTTTTATAGATTGCAAGTACCTCATAAACGAATGGAGGTACTCCTTGCACGAAAGGGTAAGGTTGTCACTCCAAGGGATAAGTAATTCGACTCATTCACATATAGATCATGAATGCTTGGAATCCATATTATGCAAGGAGAAATTGCTTTTGCTAATTCGAATTGAAGGATGAACTTTTCACCGGATGAAAGCATGCAACCCTTACACGAAAGGGTAAGTACATATCAGTTCGAAAATGCATGTATCTGAAAATGCATATCCCTTCATGAACTGATGCATGCATTGGTTTAGGTTTCGGGGGCATTGCCCCCGAACCCCCACAAGTTGGTGCTGCCCCCTCGACCCCTGCGAAGGGACGCTGAACCCTCGACCCACCGCGACTGACCGAGGTCGAACTCAGTTTCGTTGCGATAACATTAATTCGTACAGCAACTCGTATCCAAACGATAACCAAAATATTTATTTATGAAAAAATATCTTACAATAAGTATATTTAAAAAAAACAAATTCAACTAAAAGGCCCAATTCGGGGACTTGGTCTTAAACCCAAAAAAAACGAGGGCCGACCCTGCACATAATAGGCGATGATTTTGAAATTTGTTATCTACACTGTTTATTGCATTGAATTTATGCTTCTAACAAGGAAAGTTTTTAGATAGTCATTTCATGAAATGCCCTTACAGAATGAACAATGATACGATTACACTTAATGATTCACATAGTGTTTACACATTTCATCGTATAGTAAATGTGAGTGCTATTAAGTTTTTTTTCCCACAAATAAAAATATATAATTAAATGATGTTGATGTAGCGTACGTGGACATTATACGGAGATGTGTGTATTTTATATATAAATGTGAGATATATAATTTTATCTTAGATTTTATTCATCATAGAATACCAGATCATATATTATTTCTAAAACAAGTCTATATCCTACTACTTTAGAGAAACGAAGGCTTTGAACTCCCTCCTTCCACGTGGCTGAAGAAATGTCTCAAAAGAGTTGCCAAGATCCCTCCACGTGGCTGAAGGTGGCTCCAAAAACCTGCCAAAATGCTTCCTTTGAGATTTATATGTGTAGTAGTAATAATAATAATAATAATAATAATAATAGAAGTAGTTGGCAACTCAACTCTGTGAATTATTTGAGCAAAGTACATAGAATGAGAGAGAAAAGAAGATAACAATAATGATTTCATTGATTCCAAACATGCAAACATGCAGCATTACAACATCATATACTAACACCTAGGGAATGGGAAAATAACAGCCTTGCTAATAGAGTGACAAGTGTCCATCTAGGTGTTACACACTAACATTCTAGATCCTTACATTAAGCATAAATATAAGTTTAGTCATTATATTCTAACATTCCCCCTCAAATGAAATGGGGTCAAAACCACATTGAGTTTGTTTCGAAAATAAGTGAACATGGAAGCATTAAGAGGCTTAGTCAGTGCATCTGCAACTTGATCAAATGTTGGAACATAATTGACAAGCATTTGTCCTTGCATTACTTTATCTCTCACAAAGTGAACATCCAGCTCAATATGCTTCACTCTGGAATGCATGACAGGATTGTGTGATAGTGCTCCAGCCCCTAGATTGTCACACCACTGTATTGGTTTGGCAGTTGGTTTGAGATGTAATTCGAGATGAGAACATTGATGTGCCCATCTGTGTTTCGATGTCGCATTAGCAAGGGCACAATATTCGAGATCTGATCTTTGGAACGAGACACTACATGCTTCTTTTTAGATGACCAAGACACAAGAGAACCAGCCAAGAAAATGCAATAGGAAGCCATAGATCTTCTGTCCATTTTATCACACCCCCAGTCTGCATCACTGAAGCTGTGGATATGCAGGGTTTGACAAGGTTTGAAAAGTAGACCATAATAGAGAGTCCCTTTGATGTATCTTAGCAGATGCTTGACAGCTTGCCAGTGAGCCAAATTAGGAGCCTGCATATGCTGACTGAGGCTATTAACAGCAAATGCTAGGTCTGGTCTGGTGAAGGTTAAATACTGCAGTGCACCAATAGTACTCCTATATAGGGTAGGGTTGGTCATAAGAGTAGTGTCAGGTTTTGTCTTGGTAGAGACCACCATAGGAGTGGAACATGGCTTCAAATTTTGGAAGCCTAACCTGTCCAACAATTGCTGAGCATAAAAATGTTGAGAGAGATACAGGCCAGATCCATTTCTAACAGCTTGTACCCCCAAAAAATGATGCAAATCACCCAGGTCTTTAAGAGCAAATCTGGAATGAAGGGACTTAAAAAACTGATGAATTTTTCCAGTATCATTTCCAGTAATTAGTATGTCATCTACATACACTAACACACACAAATGCACATTGCCATGATGAAAAATAAACAAGGAAGGATCAGCTTTAGACTGCACAAAGTTCCAAGACACCAACTGTTTTCTCAACTCATCAAACCAGGCCCTAGGTGCCTGTTTCAGACGATATATAGCCTTTTTAAGATGACAGACATAATCAGGTTTACTGGTATCAACAAAATCTTCAGGTTGCTTCATAAAAACAGATTCAAATAGAGTTCCATTGAGAAAATCATTGTTAATATCAACCTGTTTAATAGGCTAGTCTAGAGCAACAGCAATGGCCAGAATAATCCTGATAGTTGAGGCTCTGGAAACAGGACTAAAAGTCTCAGAATAGTCCACTCCTGGGGTTTGATTGAACCCTTTGGCAACTAATCTTGCCTTGTGTTTGTTCACAGTACCATCAGGATTAAGTTTGAGCTTAAACACCCACCTATTATCCACAAGATTGTGTACTTGAGATTTTGGAACCAGGTCCCATGTGTGATTCCTCATGAGAGCATTGTACTCATCTTGCATAGCCTGTTTCCAGTCAGGATGTGAAAGGGCCTCACAGACTTTAGTAGGTTCTGATGAATGAGAATGAGGAGCAGAAGTTGCAAGATAGGAGTAGGTTTTTGGTTTGAAGATGCCACTTTTGGCTCTTGTTTGCATTGGATGCTGATTAGTTGTGGTAGATTTGAGTGTTGGAGAAGGTGTAGGTGTGGACTGTGTATATATTGGAGATGACTGATGATCAGTAGTGTGAGAACGAGAGGACTGTGGAGAAGAAGTGTATTCTTGATGGAATTGGATAGGAGAAGGTGTGGATCTAGAAATGATTGGTGAATGTGCAATGGACTGAGAATGAGTAGATATATTGTCATGAGAGGTAGGAGAAGAGTAGTGATCAGGTGTGTTTGGAGAACTGTCAGAGAATTCAGGACTACAGGAAAAATGTCCAGTGGTTTGAGTTAAGGTTGGAAGAGGCAGAGCAGGATCTGTGTCCAAGTCTTTTGAGTTAGAGGGAGATGTGGAGGAGATAGAGGAGGCATAAGGAAAAGTATTTTCATCAAACAGGACATCCCTAGAAATGTATAATCTGCCTGAAGGATCTAAAAACAGATATCCTTTATGATTAGGACTAAGACCTAAATGAGTGCACCTCTTGGAATGAAACTCAAACTTCCTATTCTGATATGGCCTTAGATAGGGATAACAAGAACATCCAAACACTCTTAGTAGGCTGTAGTTAGGTAACTTTCCAAAGAGACATTCAAAAGGAGTTTTATGACCAAGAACAGGAGTAGGCAAATAGTTTATTAACCTTACAGAATGTAGGAAACTCTCCCACCAAAACTTTAGAGGCATAGAAGCCTGAGCCAATAAGGTAAGCCCCATTTCTACAATGGCTCTATGTTTTCTTTCTACCTTGCCATTTTGAGCATAAGCATGTGGATAGGGATGTCTAAAATGTATACCAAGATCCTTAAGTATAGGCTCAAAAGACCAAAATTCTCCCCCCCCCCCCCCCAGTCAGTTTGAAGGCACTTGGTAGTTGAATTAAACAGAGTTTTAACTTGACTGTTAAAGTGATTAAAAGCTGTTAAGGAATCAGATTTTAATTTAAGAGGAAAGATCCAAGTATATCTAGTAAAATCATCCACAAAAGCAATATAATAGGAAGAACCAGAGGTAGAATGAATAGGGGCAGGCCCCCACAAATCAGAATGCACAAGTTCAAAAGCCATTGAAGTTTTAGTAGTAGATAGGGAATAAGGCAGGGCATGCTGTTTGCCAAGACAACAAGCTTCACAGAAGGAAATCTTTTCATTCAAATTTAGGGATTCATTACAACTTTCCATAACATGATTCAAAACCCTAGCAGAAGGGTGACCTAGTCTTCTATGCCAAACATTGGCTTTTTCATTACTAATAACAAAAGCAGAATGCTGATCAGCAACCTTATTGGAACTAAGACAAGAGTAGACAGCAGAGGACTTGGCAGATTCTTTGGATGGAAGGGAGCTCAAGTTGACAGGGAGATGCATTTGATAGAAGCCATTCTTAAGGATTCCTTCCAAAAGAACTTTCTTGGTTGATAGATCCTTCACAAAACAGCAATTAGAGTGAAATTCAAGAAAGACAGGATTATCTGAAGTAAGTTTAGAAACACTCAAAAGATTTTTAGTGATGTGAGGCACATGTAAAATATTGTTCAATGACAATTTAGAATGATCATTAGTGCAAAGTTTAGAATGACCTATGTGAGCTATTTCAAGAGATTCACCATTACCTACAGTAAGACCATCAGACCCCTCATATCATGAACTTAGATGCAGGCTGTTCAGATCAGAAGCAATGTGACTTGAGGCACCACTATCTGTATACCAACTAGGGTCCAGGAAGGTATCTGCAGCAGCCACATAAGCAGAATTAGACCTATTCCAGAGTTTTGGGTATTACCATTGGAGTTACTGTTCTGTATTGGCCCAGTGTAGGATGAGTCATATCTGTGATAACACTCTGTTGCAATGTGACCAGTTTTTCCACACACTTGGCAAACTGGCCTAGGTCCTGATCTTCCCCCTCTGTTGCCTTGATTTCTGCCTCTAGATCCACCTCTAAAACCACGACCCCTGCTTGAATTTGGATTGTTGACACCATATCCATTACCTCTTCCTCTACCACCAGGTTTATGAGTGGAAATATGAGCAGCAGGGGATGGTACATCTAAGGTTGGAGAGGGATGAAAGCTTGCCAATAAACGTTCATGAGTAACCAATTGAGACTGCACTTCTTGCCAGGAAAGAGATCCAATCCTGGACGTAATATTTACTATAACAGACTCATAGTCTTTTCCAAGCCCACCAAGAGCTGCTAAAATCAATTCTGAGTTAGGTATAGGATAACCTGCAGCAGCAAGACCATCTGAATATGATTTCATCAAGGCCAGGTATTCCATCACAGATTTTGACCCTTTGTCTTTTCTAGTCAATGCTCCTTTATACTCCAACATTCGAGCCTCAGATCGATTGTTGAAAAGGACCTCAAGTGTGCTCCAGACTTCATATGCAGTATTACATCCAACTACTTCCATCAAGGCCTGTTCTGTCATGGAAGCCATGATCCAACCCATAAGCAAGGAATCTATAGCAAGCCAATCATCATAAGCTGGATTGATGGTGGCTCCAAGACCAGTGACTGTAAGAAATTGGGGTGGACACACCATAGTTCCATTCAGATGCCCTTCTAGACGATGACCTCTGACAATCGGCGTAATTGTTGACTTCCACGAGAAGATAGTTGTTTCTATCTAGTTTGACAGTGCAGCTCTGGTTGAGATGACCTCCAAAAGGCGAGAAAGCTGTGGTGAAGGCTCGGGGAGAAGCTCCAACGGATGAATTCATGAACGGCGGTACCGGAGGTAATCCGGTACGAGAAAGACCGGTGACAGCTATAGTCGGAATGAAACGTGTGGAATCAGAGATGATCGGAACCTGCATGTAGTTTGTGGTGAAGGGATAAGGCGAATAAATGGTGGAAGAGAAGGAGCTCCCTTCTCCGGTGTTAGTGTTGAACTGTCTAATGGGGGTAGTAATCGAACCAATAGACAGTGTTGAAATAGGAACAGTAGTTTGCAGGGAGATGACCGGAGATGAGCTAACCGGCGTTTGAACGCCGGAGCTATGGACGGCGTCATCCATTTCACAGCTCCGATACCAACATAGAATGAGAGAGAAAAGAAGATAACAATAATGATTTCATTGATTCCAAACATGCAGCATTACAACATCATATACTAACACCTAGAGAATGGGAAAATAACAACCTTGCTAATAAAGTGACAAGTGTCCATCTAGGTGTTACACACTAACATTCTAGATCCTTACATTAAGCATAAATATAAGTTTAGTCCTTATATTCTAGCAAAAATGGACGGATAAAATTGGAACCCCCTCTCTCTCGTGACTCTCTCTCCCCCCCAAAACCTCTCAGCAACAACTAGCCTTTTCAGCAGCCTCCGCCCCTCCGGCGCCATGCCAGAGGTGGCTCCTTCTTCCTTTTTCTCTTCCTATCGTGTAAATATGTGGGTTTAATATTTGTTTTGCTTCCTCTCTTTTCCGCCGCTTATCCCCATGGATTCCGGCGACCTTGTCTGGCGTTTGGACTTCAATTGCAGATCTGCTCGCTGTGTGTCTGAAAGAAAAAAGGAAAGGAAAGGTTATTTCCCCTTAATCGCCGTCTCTCCCACCGTTCATTGTGAAGGTAAAATTTTTTTTTCTTGGATGTTTTTATTATGATTCAATATCCCTTGCATCTTGTTATTTGCTTAAAGGATCTTTTGTTTTGTTATTCTGCAGAGCTTATGATTTGTGGTTTTGATTAGGTGGAGATTGGATCTGAAGGTTTTTGTTGCCTGGAAGGAGGATCAAGAGATGGCGTCCAAGAGGATTTTGAAGGAGCTCAAGGATTTGCAGAAGGATCCTCCCACGTCGTGCAGTGCAGATATGTTTCTTATTGAAGGAGATGAAGCTGATGAGGATGATGCTTCTGCTTCAGATGATTTTGGAGAAATTAATTGTGAAGGAAATTGACAGACTAATCTAGGTGAGAAGTTTGAGAAGCTCAGCAGCAACAATGTTGGTGGGTGATTTTGGAGAATTTGATTTAAGAAAAAAGGTTTATTTTTGTTAGAATTTTTGTAGAAGGTTGAATGGAAAAGGCTAGGATTGATGAGTGTGAGATGGAAAAGGATTGATAAGTTGGAGAGATTGGAGAAAGGAAATTGATTGTATTGATTTCTTGATTGCTTGGTTGCTTGGTTGTGGTGCTATTTATAGCCCCCATTGGATAGTTCAAGATCCTTATGGAGTTTTCTAGATATGTCTTAATTTTTAACAATCACTACTAGTGCTACATGTATCTAGTAGCTTCCATTCTAGTAGAGTGTACCAATATTTCTAGTAGCTTCCATTCTAGTAGAGTGTAGTAATATTTTCTAGTCTCTTACATACAACTAGAAGCTTCTATTCTAGAAATTTCTTTTATTTTTCTAGAAATGTGTAGCACAACTTAACACTCCTCCTTGGTACACATTTCAGTGACACCTATCTTTTCTCGCAATAGCTCGAACTTGTCTCTTGATAGTGATTTTGTGAATATGTCGCCAACTGTTTCTTCATACGCAATGCATGACCTTTATTTCTTTATTGGCCACAAATTTTCTCCGATAAAGTGGTACTTGATTCTTATGTGCTTAGTCTTGTTGTGAAATACTGGGTTTTTCGCCATTGAAATTGCCGAATTGCTGTCACAGTAGATCATTGTTGCTTCTTCTTGAGGCTCCCCCATGTCCTCAAGTATGCGTTTGAGCCATATAGCTTGGCATGTTGTCAATGCTTTGCGCATATTCTCGTCTGCTTTGTTGATAGTGCAATTGTGTCTTGCTTTTTGTTGCCCAAGAGAATATTCCCGAGCCCAAAGTGAATGCATAGCCGGATGTGCTTTTATCATCGATGATCCCGCCCAATCGCTATCGGTGTACCCAATCAATTTTGAGTCGGGGACTCGATCCATACCAGATGCCATAATCCTTTGTGCCTTGCAGATACCTTAGCACTCTTTTAGCAACTCAAGTGAACTTGACTTGGGCATTGCATGAACTGGAGAGATAACTTGTTGCAAACATAATGTCAGTCTTGTAGTTGTTAGATAGAGTAAGCTTCCAATGAGACGCCGATAGACCGTACAATCTGCTCTTGGCGTGCCATCTTCGCTCTCTTGAGTGCTTTGCTTTCAAGTGGAGTTGCAACACTCTTGCACCCTTTCATCTTGAATTTTCAAGAAGACTATCTGTATATTTCTTTTGGGAAATGAAAATCCCATTTTCTTTTGGTTTACCTCGATTCCAAGGAAGTAGTGCATTAATCCCAAGTCTGTCATTTGAACGTCTTCATCATGTCTTGTCTAAAACTCTTGATCATGTCCTCATTGTTTCTGTAAAGATGAGATCATCAACGTATAAGGAAACAATAAGTCCATCATTTGTATCTCGTGTCTTAATGTAAAGTGTAGGCTCGCTTTTTGCTCCTCCTGAAACCTTGCGTGATGAAGTAGTTATCAATTCTGCTATACCAAGCCCGTGGGGCATGCTTGAGCCCGTATAAAGCTTTCTTTAACTTTAGTACTTTGTCTTCTTCTCCTTTCACGATAAATCCTTGAGGCTGCTCCACGTAAATTTCTTCCTCAAGGTATCCATTGAGAAATGCTGATTTAACATCCAGCTGATGGATTTTCCATCCTTTTTGTGCAGAGAGGGCAATTAATGCACGTATCGTATCCAATCGTGCAACAGAGCAAATGTCTCGTTGTAATCCACTCAAATCGTTGAGAGTAGCCTTTGGCTACAAGCCTTGCTTTGTGTTTTTGGATTGAGCCATCGAGATTAAGCTTTGTTTTATAGACCCACTTAACACCGATGACCTCTTTGTGCGGAGATGGACTTACAAGCTCCCACGTTTCATTCTTGTTTATCATCTTAATTTCTTCTTCCATTGCTTTTCTCCAAACTTCTTCTTTGGAAGCTTCTTCATAACTTCCTGGTTCTATCAAGGTGAGATTGCATCTCTCATATATCTCACTCAAAGATTTTGTCTTCCTTGGTGGTGTCTCACGGAGAAGAACCTTCATCTTCGATGTTTCTTCAATGATAGCGAAGTGGTGATTCTGTTTGACGGTTGTCTTCTTCGTTGGTTCGTAGAAGCGGTGCCATATTAATAGTTTTCCTTTCAACTTCCTCTCTGTTTCCCAATTGAAGCTTGCTTCCTCGTCAAATTCAACGTCTCGACTGACAATAAGCTTTCTTGTTCTTAAGCTATAGACACGGTAACCTTTTGATTGTGTACTATAGCCTAAGAAAATACCTTTCTCTGTCTTTTCATCCAATTTGCTCCTTTTCTCTTTTGGAATGTGAACATAATGAGATGGAGCCGAAGACTCTAAGATGCTTTGCCGATGGCTTTCGCCCACCTCAGGGCTTGAATGGTGTTTTGTCTGAACGGCTTTGGTTGGACATCTATTTAGCAAGTACACTGCAGTATGCACCGCCTCTGCCCAAAATGTTTTCGGAAGACCTTTCTCCATTAGCATAGCTCTTCTTTGTCTCCATAATCTGTTTCTATTTTTACGTTCGACACACCATTTTGTTACGGAGCGTATCCAACGGTCAATTGATGCTCCACGCCTTCATCTTCACAGAACTTGTTGAATTCTTTAGATGTGTATTCTTTGCGCATGTCACTTCACTTATGGTCTTCATGTATAGTGACCACTTTGTTTCTCGACATAGGCCTTATATTTCTTAAATATTTCATATACTTGCGATCTTTCACGCATAAAATAAACCCATGTCATTACGGTAAAATCATCAATGAAGAGAATGAAGTACCTATTTTGTTCATGTGAAGGAGTGCGCATTGGGCCACAAACGCGTCTGCATGTGCACCAATTTAATGGCTCGCTTCGCTCTCCAAGCTTTTCCGACAGAAATGGTTGTCGATGTTGTTTCCGAGCATGCATCCTTCACAAACACGATCGGGTGCCTTTATAGTGGGTAGGTCTTTCATCATGTTCTTCTGATGTAGTATTCTTAATCCATTGAAATTGAAGTGACCAAGCCTTCTGTGCCATAACCATGAATCATCAACTTGTGCCTTCATTGCTATATCTCTTGCATAACTCCATTGGATCGGAAAACATCGTTTTTCCTTCATTTTTATTTTTGCAATTTGAAGGGATTTATCTTTCTTATCATATATTGTACAAGAATCTCCTTCAAAATGCAACGAGTATCCTTTCTCCATCATTTGCCCGACACTCAATAGATTTTGATCTATACTCGGGACCAAGAGCACCTCATTTATGTATCTCTTGCCCTTCTTTGTGTTAATGACAATAGTGCCTTTTCCAGTAGCCTCCATAAATTCGCCGTTTCCTATCTTAATATTTGTATTGAATTTTTCAAGACGGCAAAATATGGATTCATCTTTTGTCATGTGATTGCTGCAACCACTGTCAAGATACCATGTATCTTTCTTTTCCTCTGTTGCTACTTGACAGGCATAGAAGAGATTGTCTTCGACGTCCTTTTCTTCAGAAAAGTTAGCTTGATGATTCCTTTTTGATCGACATACCTTCTCGACGTGACCAAATTTCTTGCAATTTTTGCATTGTGGTTTTCCTTTAAACCAACAGTCTTTCTCCAAATGGCTTTTCCTCTTGCATATACCGCAAGAAGAAAATGTTTTGTTTGGAAGCTCTGTATTTTTAGAACCTTCATTTGATCTCCGATCATTTTGTTTTGATTTTTGTGACGGAGTTTTGAACTTAGATTGAAAAGCATTTCAGTTGTGCCTTCGTGACGCCTTTCCAATCTATGTTCATGAGCTTCTAAAGACCCCATCAATTCTGAAGGCAGACAATTTTTCCAAATCTTTTGACTGCTCAATAGCCGTAATGATTGGATCATATTTTTCTGGTACATGTAATTAATATTTTTCCACAATTTTCTTCTCTGGGACGTCTTCTCCATTCGCCCGCAATTGATTTGCTAATGAATCTACTCTTGTGTAGTAGTCTTTAGCATTCTCCGAATCTTTCATTTTTAAATTCTCGAAATTTCTCCTCAATGAATGGAGTTTTGAGACTCGTACCTTTTCATTGCCTTGAAACTCCTCCTGCAACTTATCCATCGCTTTTTAGCCGTCTTGGCACTCATGATTCTCGGAAACAATTCTTGATCAAGCTTAAGCTGAAGGGCTAATAATGCTTGAGCATCTTTCTGTTGATTCTCCTTGAGTTCTTTCTTTTGTGCGGTAGATAAATTTGAGATGTCGTTGGGGATGCTAAATCCCTTACTTACGATATCCCATAAATCTTGAGCACAAAAGTAGGTTCTCGTTTTAATGAACCAATAGTGAAATTTTCACCTCGGAAAATTGGAACCGGAATGGATGAGCGGAGTGTAATCCGCCATGATGTTGATTTCGCTTGATTGTAGTTGTGTGAAACTTTGGCTCCGATACCACTTGTTAGAATTTTTGTAGAAGGTTGAATGGAAAATTTAGGATTGATGAGTGTGAGATGGAAAAGGATTGATAAGTTGGAGAGATTGGAGAAAGGAAATTGATTGTATTGATTTCTTGATTGCTTGGTTGCTTGGTTGTGGTGCTATTTATAGCCCGTTGGATAATTCAAGATCTTATGGAGTTTTTACAGATATGTCTTAATTTTTAACAATCACTACTAGTCTTTACATGTATCTAGTGAGCTTCCATTCTAGTAGAGTGTGCACCAATATTTCTACAGTAGGCTTCCATTACAGTAGAGTGTAGTAATATTTTTACAGTCTCTTATATACAACTGTTAGAAGAACACATTCAGAAATTTCTTTTATTTTTCTAGAAATGTGTAGCACAAACTTAACAATTTTGTTGAAGTTTTCTTGCAAAAAATGTGAATTAAATCTCTTTCGTTTTTTTATTAGGTGAATAATCTAAATCAAATAATTGGAGATTAGCTTTTTTGTGGCCTTAAAAAAAAGGGGGATGGTCTCAGTATTTGCTAGGAGATGGCATGATGGCAATCGACCTATTTGATTTGTCTCTTCAGATCAGGTTGCTGAAGTGAGATCAAGGGTTGGATTTCTTCAGGCTGAGCTGCTGAGCCTGTTAAGTGTTTAATAACAAATCAAAACTGGTCTTTTGTGACTTTGATTTGAAGAAGATGATCAAAGGCAATCTAGAGGTAAAAGGCAATCATTGAAAAAAAAAACTGGGGATCCTCATAAGTACAATCTAGAGGTAAAACTCCGGTACGGATCCTCTGTTTCGATAGTAATCAAATCATTTTCTTCAAAATTGAGAGAGTAGCTTAGAGGATCATAACTGAAATCAGCAAAAGAACGGTGACGGTGACGACTCATCTTCGACATGAAATTCTTGTACTTACGTTTAATCAAATCATAAATGTATAAGAGATAATTAACAATTGAATCGATTCAAGGGGAAAAAAAGTCTTTATTCAATTTTTTACCTTTGATTTCAGGGAAATCGGAAGCTTTGGATTTAATCCATGACGAAGAGGATTTTCTGGGACTGGTTAAGAAAGCAGGGGAGGAGGAGGATGAAGGCAGCGGTGGGGCGGAAGGGCGGCAGGGGCGGTTTTTGGGAAGGAGAGGGTGGAAGAAAATTGGTGGTAGAAGGTGAGGGGTAGGTGGAGGAGATGGTACAAGGTGAAGAGTTTGTGTAGAAGGTGAGGGGTAGGTAGAAGGTGACGAGTTGACAAAAAGGATGGTTTGCGTTTTTTTGTTTTTGTTTTGAGAAATAGATTGTGTTTTTTAAAAATTGTAGTATAAATGTATGATGAGTAATTGTGTTATTATTTTTGTGATACTTGTATTGAAAATAATAATAAAAATATTCTTGTGGTGTCAAAAGTAATATAAAGTGTGCCGAAAGTTAATGTGGTGCAGAAAGTAAAATTGTGGTGCCGATAGAAGTCGTCTGTATTTATAAAGTGAATATATTGTGTTTATAGTTTTTATAATAATAAAGTGTTTATGCTGTTTTTGGTTTCTCGCGATGTTCCTTTTAAATTTCAAAAGCAGATAGTTGTATAAGATGACTGTAAGAAACATTACAAAAATGTAGCCAACAAAGCCAACACAAAACCGAAAACGCATAAAACTATGTTATGTGACTTTTAAGAACTTTATCAAATTAAGCACTATATATATCATGTGTTATATTCTAAAATATGTGAGAAAAATGAAACAATACCGTGGTTGAGTCATATCCAAAATGCATTATCCAAACCAAGTTTTATGTCTTATATTTTAATGTTTACTTTAAAGCAATATTTCTATACCGAATACATTATTAAGGCCTTGCGGTGCAAGGCCAAAAATCTAGTCTAGTCTAGTCTTATAAGAAGTGAGGCAAATAGTCTTTACATTGCTCCACATCGCCTCTTAGCTAAAATTTTGGTGTGTTCGTGTCTGCCACGTGGAAAGTTGTGTACTTGACACATGGCAGATACTTTATATCAAAAAAACAAATTCGAAAACTACTTTTCCCCTCTAATAATTAAGGAAAATTAGGGATAATGACACAATCTGAAATATTTTTAAGTAACAGGACAACTACATATTTTTTATAGGAAGAATGACAATGCGTAATTTTTATAGCGAAAAGACAAACAGTGAATCCCAGAAAATCGGTGAATCTAAGGTGAATCCCGAAATCGGTGAATTTAAATGATGAATTTTGAAAATTAGTGAATTTAAACAGTGAATTTCGAACACAAGTGAATTTCGACAGTGGATAAATAGTTTTGTCCTTTATGCAAAAGTTTCAAAAGACTATCCTTCTACTCAATTGATGAAATATTTCTGTCCTTCTTCCTCGTTTCCCTAATAATTATGCTTTCTTTTTCTTCTTCTTTATTAGTTAAAGCCTGTCTATCACACCTCAAATGCTTGAATATTCTCTCTCTTCAATCATATCCGATTGGAAGAAATCCAGCCAAGAATTCCATCTTTTATCCTTTGGATATGTTAATGATTCTGTTTTTTGGGCACATTATTGGCTTCTGTTGGTTAATCCTTTCTATAATACACTAGTGGACGACGATGCCGTGCAAGGCACGGCGTGCCCAACGACAAAAAATCTACGAACTTAATTTAGGCATTTTAAAGTGTAGCCAATGAGTGTACACATCGATAGATAATTGTGTAGAAATCACTCGGGTCCAGGTTAATGATATTATGCCTAGGTCGAAAGTTGTTCCATACCGAATAGTTAGCACAAAAGATGTTTAATTGTAGGCTCTAATTATTGTCAAGCTAATTTTGAAACTTTAAAATGTAATAAAGAAGTGTATATAAGAATAATAGAATTCACAGCATGCTTTCAAACAGAAGATATTGACATCAGATAAATGTTGAAACTTGTTACGTGCTCCACATCAAACACAAAAGTTTGTTTCTCTTAGGAAGGAACCTGAACAAAGTGGCTAAATACAATAACCGCATAAATAACAATAAATGTTGTAGACATAACCACATACAAAACAGATGATTGTTTCACATCATATTGCCAAATAAATGTGTATTTTTTTAGACATTAGACATGAAGACAATATCTAATGCATATAATACACAAATGCAGCACTAAACATGGCATAGATAATTACATAAAGAGCAACAATCAATAGCACTTATCAAAAGCAAAAGATGCATAGGCTAAGTTCAAGTTCTTATTGTTCTTAAAAATTGCCAAAGCTTAGATCATTTTTTCCTCCTTACTCTTTTCCACCGGGATCTCCAACAACTGAGACAATTTGATCTTTCACCCCATGTGTTACATTTGGGTTTTTCTCCACATTCACAGCCACGTCACTGCTTGTTTGGTTAATAGACTCCTCGGATTTATCATAATAAATCAGTAGGATGGGCTCACCAACAACAGGGTTGCATGTCTTTGCTACATCTGAACCTGAATACCGAATACCAAATACAATAAAACCTCTATAAATTAATACTCTTTAAATTAATAACCTCTCTAAAATAATATTTTTTCTTGGTCTACTACTTGGGCCAATTCAAAAAATGACCAATTTCGATAAGATAATAAGATAATAATTTTAGAAAATCCTTGTATAGATATATGATCCCAATAATATCATAAATTAATAATTCTCCATAATCACAAAAATATATATGTTACAATTTTATAAAATATGATTTTATTGTTATGCTTTTTTCTTAAAGTTTAAATCTGCTTGAAGTTTCATCTCTAAAAATACAATGAATCAAATTAATGTATAACTTTGAATCTTGTATATACGAGTACATTGAATTTGTAACTAATATACATTGAATTAAGTATAATACATAAATTAGTACAGTGCATTCTATTTAAATTTATATAATTAAAATTTAATTTTATTTGATATCAAAAACTCTCTATAAATTAATAATTATTAATTTATCGATAAATTAATACCTCAATAAATTAATAAATCTTCTGGTCCCAACTATATTAATTTATAGAGGTTTTACTGTACCAAATACTAAAATCCTCGTTGAAGAAATACATGGCAAACTTTTTTACCTTTTTACCTGAACCCGAACCTGAACCTGAAAACCAAAATCCTGATTATTTCCCAAAATCAAAAGAGAAAACAATAGATTTATGTAATTTTGCTTTATCAAAAGGTAACTTGTCTTAATTTCCACCAAATCCGTTGTTCGATGTCATGCTCCGTACCAAAAAGATGTAGCAGTTGTTAGCATCAAAGTCGTAGCTGCGCTAAGAAGGATAGACTCCGGGCTCATTTGTTTTCCCATCGCAAAATCCTACTTGATATTTCAGCTGCCTTATCAGAAGGAACATTTACTGTAGTTTCCTATGATGTAGCAGCCTGGTGATCAGCAGCAAGTCGATGTCCATCATAAGCGAAGAGTAAATTGAGCTAAGAACTGCTATTATGGGTATGTTTTGAAGGGTAGGGCTGTGTTTTGAAAATCCTTTTATCAAAAAAGGTTGAGCCCCAACCCAAAAGGCTCCATTGTCCTCACGAAGTCCGGGATGTTAGAAGGATGTAAATCGAAGAATGTGCCATAGTGTCTTTGTGTGCAAAGGACTGTCTATACACCTTTGTTCTTAAAGCAGTCATCCCTCTACAGAATCAAACCCTCACACTCAAAATCAAGGTGAGGCATGCCACCATAACACCTCGCTCTTTAACCACTAAGTTATATCCTGAGGCCCATCATATTTCAACATTCTAACGTTCATGCAATTACAAAGTTAAAATGAACCTTACATTTGCTATCCAGAGCAATTTTGTTTCGTAAGGTCGAGAAGCAAGCTAATAACAGACTTACCACAACCCGGTGGGCTGCCACTAATGCACGAAGACGCGTATCAAGCTCTGTCAACATTGTGAATAAGGTACACACGAAGAAAGGGGATCCCAGTTTCATTTTCTGGAAGAAAAAATGCAAAAAGGCGCAAGATTGAAGGGCACATATTAGAAGCACTTAACATTCTTTTGTTTCTACACAAAAAACAAACACCTATTATATAATTAGTGTAAAATAATAAGACTAAACAACTAAATAATTTCACTTAATTTGCAATGAACATACCAGGTAAAATCCATTAATGCTACCATTATGGAGGACATTATAGTATTCAATCCTGTTAAGGAGAGGAAAAACCTCTTCCCCTGAAGTTCTTTGGAGTGAGGGCTCATGAAGAGTGAACTTTTGTAACTTCTTATTTGCATATGGGACATTTTGCAGGACTAATAATGCCTTTATATGTCCAATACTGCAATATACAATTTGCTGTACACGGGGCAAGGACAATCGTCAACGAAAACAGAAAACAAGAATTCACAAAAACATTGTTCAACCAAAGTTTCCTAAAACAGATTTCCATAACTCCACAGTATATGAAAAATGTAATTACATCACACTTAATCTTCAACTTGAATCCATATGGGCACTAAAACGATCAACAATCTGGGTCGAGTCGAGTGTTATAGGCTTATCGAGTTAAGCATACTTCAAACTTAACAAACTCAAGTTTGATCATGAAGTTGATCATCGTCAGAGTTGACCATTGTCCGATTATCAATCTCCAATATACTCAGAAGCGAAGAGTAAAATGAGAATTAAACTAAAACACATAATCCTAAATATAAACCCCTCACAACTAAACTATTAGGCAGTGCTTCATGTATCCACAACACATATAGGTCTAGATTCACCATACATGTATGATAACCAAAAAAATCTTAATTGGTAGAAGATTTCCACAGCGAAAAGACAACCTCTTGCCTTTGCATATCATTTCTTCGATAGAGTTAAACAACCAATAATAATAAGCATCTACATTAACCATTAACATCTGATTATTATTGGAATACATTATCATAACATTGATTTGGGAGGGAAAAAAATAGTATGAACTGGCAACTACACCAAACTAATTCATTTGAACAAGAAGAAATGGTATCTACAATAAGAAGACAACTCTTACCCCTGCATATCATTTTTGAAATGTAGTAAACCAACCAACCACTATAAACATCTACATTAACCACCAGCATCTGAATATCACAAGAATACATGCTTATCACACGGATTTGTAGGGTAATAAAGGAAGAAAAAAAGAAGAGAATTATATTATCAACAGACAAACACAACATCCCACACGAATGGGTGCTACATCCTAATTGTTAAGCTACATCCTAATCAAAAAATTTAATTCAGTTGAGCAAGAATAAGTGGCTTCTATCATCAGCCATATGTATAATGACACAAAAGGCAGAACTCGACCCAAAAAAGCTTGTATTTATGTCTAATACATGTAAGAAACGGCCAGGAGCATATAGTGATATAAAGTATTTATTATACCCTTAAGCATTGGACCAACGAGGTCGATACCCCACACTTCGAAAGTCCATGAAGCGGTGACGATGCTCTGCTCTACGGAGGGTAACCTGGGTATATCCGCGTACCTTTGGCAAGGGTCGCATTCCCTGACGAATATATCCGCATCCCTCAACAAGGTAGGCCAGTAATATCCTGCGGTGATAGCCCTTTGTGCGAGTGTATGACAGGCGGGGTGTCCGCCGCACACTCCTTGATGAAGCTCGCGGAGGATGCCCTCTATTTGCTCCGGCCTGACACAGCGGAGTAGAGGTTTGGAGAAAGAGCGCCTGTAAAGTATTCCATTTTGAACGACATACCTCGCTGCGCGGCGAGCTAAAGTTCTCGCCTCCATTTTGTCCGAGGGCAAAACTCCATGCTCAATATAATATTTGACCTCGTCGATCCAACAACGCGAGGTGGGTTGAATTTCCATAACCTTGCATCTGTTTATAGAAGGTTCCTCGAGATATTCTAGAGGGATGCCAGGAGCGAGTGCTGCGTCGGCGTCGGATAATTTGGATAGTAGTCCGCCTTAAATTACGAGTGCGCGGTATATAAGAGAGCTCGTAATATCCAAAGCGACGAGCGTAGCTTTTGGACCGGTCGATGTATTGCTGCGACTTTGGGCAATAAATCTTATAAGCTCCATTCACACGATTGACAACCAACCGAGAGTCGCAAAAGACGTGGATATTTTCTACATTCATTGCAATTGCGAGCTCAAGGCCTGCGATGACTGCTTCATATTCAGCTTGGTTGTTTGACGCCGTGAAATGGAAGCGAAGTGCTTTCTCAATTTCTTCGCACGTTCCGGGCTCGAGTAAGACGATTCCGGCCCCGCAAGCTCCAATTCCGCTAGCACCGTCAATGAACAACTCCCAACAGTGGCTGGGCCTCATAGGGCCGCTAAAAGCCGGTTTGTCGGGTATGTTGAGCGAAGGGGAAACGGGTTGTGTTGTCGAGGGCTCGCGGAAGCTTGTTTTGAGGATGAACTCTGCCAGGGCTTGTGCCTTGATCGCTTTACGAGGTTCATACTTGATGTCGAATTCGGTTAGCTCGATCGCCCATTTCTGGAGACGACCGGCGAGGTCAGGCTTATGCAAAACTTGCCTTGAATGGATGTCGATAGTACAATTATCGTGTGTGTGATGAAAATACGCACGGAGCTTTCTAGCCGCTTATAACAAGAGAGTAAACCAATTTTTCTGCATTAAAATATCGACCCTCTACAGGACTGAGAGCTTTTGAGACGTAATAAACGGGTTTTTGAACGGGCTTTCAGGAGTCCCATCCTCCTTTACAAGAACTGCGGCGACAGCCCTATCTGAAGCCGCCAAATATAAATAAAGCTGGTCGCCTATAGTAGGACTTACTAAAAGAGGCGGGCTGACCAGGTATTGCTTGAGTTCTTCAAAAGCTTTGGTGCATTCTTCAGTCCACTCGAAACCCTTGCTTCCCTTCAAAATTTTATAAAAAGGAAGGCACCTGTCCGCAGATTTCGAAATGAATCGCCCCAGAGCGGTTATTCTTCCATTCAACCTTTGAACTTCCTTTACAGTTTTTGGCGGCGCCATGTCCAGAATGGCTTTGATTTTTTCAGGATTTGCTACGATGCCGCATTGCGTGACCATGAAGCCTAAGAATTTTCCAGCTTTGACCCCGAACGTGCATTTGACTGGATTTAACTTCATGTTATTTTCTCGCACGTTCGTAAAAGTTTCCCTCAAATCTGTTATGACGTCGTTCTTGCTGGATTTGATAACCATGTCATCTATGTAAGCTTCCATATTGCGGCCGATTTGGGTGTGAAAAACCTTGTTTATCATCCTCTGAAATGTTGAACCCGCATTCTTCAGGCCGAAGGGCATCATTTTGTAATAGTACATGCCACCTCCGGCTCTGAAAGCAGTAAGTCGCATTTCGTCCTCAGCCATGCGGACCTGATGATAACCAGAGTATGCGTCGACAAAACTGAGGATTTCAAACCCAGCTATCCGATCTACCATTCTGTGTATGCGGGGTAGTTCGTAAGGATCTTTTGGGCATGCCTTGTTCAAATCAGTGAAATCTACGCACATTCGCCACTTGCCGTTGTGCTTCAAAACCATGACGACATTGGCAATCCAAGTTGGATATTGTAGTTCTCTGATGATACCTGCCGCAAGTAGTTTGGTGATTTCGACTTTGACAGCCTCGTCTTTCTCGATTGAGAACTGGCGAGCTCGTTGTTGAATCGGCTTGAAGTGGGGGTCCGCATTAAGATGGTGGAGTGCGACCTCAGGGTCGACGCCTCGCATGTCTGTAACCTCCCAGGCAAAAGCATCCAGATTTTCTTTCAACACGTTGATTAGTGCGGCCCTGTCTACATCGCTAAGGTGCGCCCCGATTTTGATTTTTTGGTCGGGGTACATCTCATTGACGATTACTTCAATAGCTCCCCTTCTGCTTCGAAATCGGGGTCGTCTCGCATCTGCAAAGTATCACAAATAATTTCCTTTCGTTGTTTCTTTGGCGGCGGTTGGGAGCTCGAGCTTGGTCCCCGCTCGGAGTGAACTTCCAACGCTCTCTTCCTAGCGTTGGCTTCTAAAACGGCCATAGACTCGTCTATCCCGGGGTCGACTGGATCGGCGGCGCTCAAAACCTCAGCAGGATCTTTCGCAACCAAAGCTTCTTCCAACAGATTTATCGAATTTGTGATGGCGAGGGTTCCTTCTACAGGTGCGACGTGAGGTGTAGCATGAGCTTGTCCTGGCACACCTTGTAGAACTTGATTTCGTGTTCTTTTCAACCCTGCCTTTGGCTTTGTCAAGTGATTAAGATAGGTTTGCGGTCGGCTAATCGCCTGTCCGATCTTGCCATTCTGTGTGTAAAACTTGACCTTTTGATGCGGAATGGAGGATACCATTTGAAATTTACGCATCGCAGGTATGCCCAGGATCATGTTGTAGCGAGCTGGCAAGTCAACCACTAAAAACTCTATTTTTTCGACCCTGAAAGGCTCGAAGTCTCCGACGCAGACATCCAGGTCGATCGTTCCTTTGACCCTTACCTCATGGTTGGTGAAACCCTCTAGCGAGCCCAGATAAGGTTTCAGATTGGCCCCGGTGAAATTCAAACCTTTGAGGCAGTCGAGATAGATGATGTCTCTGGTGGCGCCCGTATCCACCAGGACTCTGTTAACTCCGCACCTGGCGATCCCAATTTTAATGATTAGGGGCATCTCCATTGCTCCAGTAACAAAGTTGAGCTCGCTTTTTGTAAAAATCGGGGCCTCTTCAACTGGTCGCAGAGTTCTGGGACGCTCGCGTCCGAATTCGTTGATTGAGTTTATCTGCTCCTTTATCACATGCATTTGCTAGGCGGACTCGTGGATGACATTAAGCTCGCGCAGATCTTGGCGGCGCCGGCCCCTACGATCACGCACCGCTGCCGCTTTAAAGCGATCTAACTTTCCTTCCCGGACCAGTTTATCTATAATCTTTCTCAAGAAGAAACACTCATCTGTGTTGTGGCCGTGATAGTTATGAAACTCACAGAATTTACTCGTGTCCGCTTTCCGAACCCTGTCCTCGTTACGATTGTCGCGGGGCTTGCGGATGTACTCTGAGATTTCATTCAGGATTGCCGATGGGCGCGCATTCAGCGGAATGTAATCTTTCTCCTCGAACTTCAGCGGCCTTTTGAGATCACGGTCGTCCCCTCTTTCGCTGGCGGACTGACGACCTCCTCCCTTTCTTGGAGATTGTCCGCGCGCTCGGTTTGATGGGGCCGCAGAATCAGATTGAAGACCTCGGTTTCTGGAGGGGATGAATTCCACGGTACTAAACTTTCGGGCTTGTTCCAACATATCCCTCAAGTTTGTTGGAGGGTGCATTGTCAAATGTGTCTTGAGCTCGCCACCCACTAGCCTAGTCAAAAATGCCATCATGACTGTAGGTTCGGGCTCGTCCCGGGTTTGATCATAGATTTGGACGAATTTTTCGTAATACGACCGGGCGGACTCCTCAGTGCCCTGCTTTATCAAAAACAGATCGGTTGTGGTTTTGCGAGGTCTATGCGCCGTCTTGAATTCAGCCAGGAACTTTGTTCGCATATCCTCCCAGCTGTAGATTGATCTAGCTGGTAATCTACGAAGCCATGTGGAGGCTTTATCCTTCATGCAACCTACCATAGCCACGCGCAGTTTGTCTTTATGGCGAGTTGCAAGCATCATCTTACTCTCGAATGAAGCTAACCATTCGTAGGGGTCTGACTTACCCTGATAATCCGTCAAATTGACATTGGATATTCGGTGCTGTGGGAGGCCTGCTATGAGTGAATCTGAAAGCGCATCCATAGCAGCATTAGGTTCCTTGTCCTCTTCCCGTTTATTCTTCTTCATTTCCAGGACCATTAGCCTTAGATCCTCAAACCGTTGGTTGGTCTTGGTTCGAGGTGCGCCCTGAGAATGGGCGTCGTCCTCGTCACTGTCGGGCCTCTCTGTTTCAGCCCGTGCTCTTCTTCACAAGATGATGTCCCGTGGGTTTTCACTGAGGGGACCGAGCCTTCGTCTGACATTGTCTCGTGTCTTTTTATCCTCATTTCTTGGTGGGGATGGTGAAGCTCTACGTTTACCCAGGCGGTCACGCGCCGATATTCTAGTTTGGCTGCCTTCGCCATGCCGTGAGGAGGACACACTCTCCCTTTCCTGCTCGTGACGCTGAGCTCGCGTTCTTTCCTCCACATTTACCACTTTCAAAGGATGAGTGGTGACGTTAGGTCTGGGGTCCATGCCCTCTATGGTTGGAGGAGGATCAATTACTAGTGCGGGCTGGCCTACGGAGATCAAAATCTTGTTGGCCGCCTTCATTTTTGCTGCGTACTCACCATAACTCTTTAACCTCGCCAGATCGGCCTCACTAGGAATTGGCGGAGCGGGAGCCTCTTTAGCTGCGCCCTCAGGTGCCTTTTGTCTTCAGGCGAGCTCTGCCTCCAATTGAGAGTTTTTCTTTTTCAACTCCAAGAACTCGCGGTAGTCAACGGTCCCATGAGCGGGCCACTTTCATGCGACCTCGTCGGTGCGATCTGTTTCTCAGGCGGGTTGGGTGTGATGGGGTTAGGTGAGGTATTAGCCATGATGAGGCGTCTGACACAAGCCTAACAACACGCTTTCCAAGGTTGCAAGTGGGATTATTACCTCTGACACAAGCCAACTCTTACGTCCTTTTAGAGGGCAGTTAGTGTGATGTGACTGGATGTGACTTGGTGCTAGAATTTATGCATGCAACATCCGATGAACAATTTACCAACCCACAAACATTCGATCTTGCTACAGAGACGCTACAAACTGATATTTGTGATGTTTATACCGTCCAAATCAACATGCAAATCGGAAAAATGCTAACCACAGTCGTTTCTTAGCAGTTTATATAAGATTATCACAATAGTGGTGAATCTTCAAATGCAAGATTGGGATAATCTACATAAACATATGAGCTATTTTTCAACGGACTATGAAGACAAAGATAACCGATTTGATGATGATAAAATGGAGTAAAAACCTGTTATATAAGGAGGATGAAGATCCTAATGTCGATCCTGGAGACGACAGTGATGAATCCGATGGTGAATCGCCACATGCAACACCAAATGAGAGCTCAGCAGGTCGTCGGAGTGCTGAGGAAGACGATCGGAACAAGCTGAGAAGCTACAGACACCACGAAAGTGTTGAATCTTTTGAAACTTTCCCGGTAACGGAGCCAATTGACGGGTCCGTTTCCGCCAGGGTGCTCGTGAAGAGTGTTTTGTTGAGGATATCTGGCTTTTTAAGTGGTGTTTTCCAATTAGTGAGCCGCCGTGTGGAGGTGTTTTCCGGTGGTGGCAGCAATTAATATAGTTCAGTTAATAAATGATAGCTATGAATGTAAAAAGGATTAGAGTAATAAATGTAAAGAGCCAGCCTTTTATTAATGTCAAAGAGGGGGTATTTATAGGGAAGGGATAAAGCTGTAAAGCCTACACGTGTTAGCGACGCCGGTGCCCGACAGATGGCAGTTGGCGTCGCGATCTACCTAAGCTTATGAACTTTCCCTTAACTTGTAATGAGGTTCTCCTATAAACGGGCCCGCGGTGTTGTGAGGCGGCCCCCTTATGTCGAAGACGCCGGCGGGATGGCCAAGGAGTTGGCGACGTCGCGCGGTCTTGTGCGGGGAGGTAGTTTGACTTGTTCCCTCAGGCGAGTTGACCGGAGATCATGGGACCGTGTCAGGTTCCGTATCATCATATGAGATGGAGACCCAAAAGGTGAAGTCACGTAATGTAGCATAGTGATCTAGATGGCCTACCCGGAGCTAGATCTAGTTTAGGGGATGACTCCCGTAGCCAATTTAAAAGAGATACGAAATAGGTTGATAGTTAGTGAGTTTAGTTTAATTATATAGATTCTCTAGTTCCAAACGATAACATATTAATTGGGGAGATTAATTATGTGTATTTATTTGTGTTGTGTCGAGTCATGTCAGTTTATCTTTTTCTTGATCTATGTTGGTCATAGACCGTTTTTATGTGCTTGACATGGTTAATTAATCGTTTGTATATGAAATGACCCACAATTGGTTCCCTGTGGGATCGACCTTGATTCGCTATAGCTATACTACGATCGGCCTAGTCCTCTTGCTAGTATTGATTTATGGTGGTCAAGTATTTTATTATTACTTGATCTACGTCATCAGTGGAACAAGTGGTGGAAGAACAACTGTTGGAGAAAGTTGTGGAAGAGTCAACTGTGGTGATGGAAGAAACAGTTGTAGATGTTGAGGCACCTAGAGAAGAAGAAGAAGCAAGAATTCAGGGGGAAGATCAACCTTTTGATGTCCCTGCTGATAAGCATTTAAGCCAGGAGGAGGAGACTCAAGCCATGATTGATGAGATGTTACATGGTGTATCTACTGGGACTGAGTCTACTGAGATGGAATCTGTGTTGAGGATTGCTAGCTCATTGGCTGAAGAATTCACAGAACAACAAGTTCCTCAACCTGCTCCAAGAAAATCAGGGATGTGGATGCCTTATGAAAAGGAGCAGAAAAAGAAGAAGAAAGAAAAGGTAAACCCAGACATCAAAAAGATCACTGATCACTTTGCATGGAAGTTTGGGTTGTACCAAAGACAAAAGCCAGCTGCTGAACCAATGACAAATTTTGAGGCATGGGCTTTTGATCAGTTGGGTGTGGATAGCCTGGTGGATTTGCTTGATACTACCATGTTACAATACAGGCTGATGGATCTTTTGGAGGAAAAGAGGAAGAATACAAGTTTAAAGATCAAAGATCCATCAGGTCCACATGACAGTGATGATTCATCATCTTCTGACTCTGATGATGATCATAATCCAGATTTTCCAGGGGAAGGAAGTGGAGTTCAAGACACAGCTGATATTCCTACTGGAGGATCTCTGAAAGAAATAGAGAAGTCCACTGAGGGTGGAGATCAGCAGACTGAAAGCAGAACTGAAGATGTAGAGAAGTCTGCTGAGGATCAAAGTCAGCAAGGTGAGGCTGCTGATAGTGAACCTGCTGACAAGCCTGCTGACGCCAGGGATCAGCAACCTGAAGCTACAACAGAGGAATCTACACAAGTTGTTGCTAATATTACTGGTGATGGAGTTGTCCAAGACACTGTATCTCAGACAGTGATAGGACAAATGTTAGACACGATAATTGGAGAAGAAAGTGATAATGATGAGACTCCATTATCTATTGCTGATGTTGCTGCTGACATTGTCACAGGGGACCAGACTGTGGCATGTCAAGAAACTGAAGAGGTGGTTCAGGTGGCTGAGTATCAAACAGCATCTAAACAAAGGTCGGAACTAGAAGACCAGGCTGCTGTAGTGGAGCCTGAGGAGTTAGTTTTGACAAGGGGAAAGGATAGTATTCAACCAACTGAAGAACAAGAAGATGAGCAACTGGTTGATTACAACTTTTCAGATGAAGAGTTTCAGGCTACCCCTGAGGGTCATGTAGAAGAAATCATGGAACCTGAACAAGCTCCAGATCCAATCCTTGATGAATATGAAGGGATACAAGTTGGAGGAGAGGATATGAGCTATGCTGTTACTGTCAGTATGTATAGACCATACACAGTTGAAGAACCTACTGACAATAGAGCTGTTGAGGACATGACTGGTAGGGTGCCAGTGCATGTATTGGCAGAGTTAAGGAAGACCAGAGAGGAAGTTGTTGGTTTGAGACTTCAACTTGATACAAATGAGAGGAATCTTAATGAACTGATGAAGTTGGTTGATGGTGGCAACAGCTCTACTGAACAAGTGAAGAACCATCAAGCACTGGATTCTAATACTCTCAGGGATATATACAAAATATCTATGGGCATTGAAACTGCTTCTACTATGAGATAAAAATCTTTGAAGGGACAGTTAAAAGAAGTTTTGAAAGAAATGAACAAAATCTCTAACAATGTGAAGGTAAATCTGCCACAGTCTGCTGAACCTGCTGGAATGGATCCTAAGGTTGCTGAGAGGTTTACCCTGCTGCAACAGACTCTAGAAGGAAGAATAATTGCAGTAGACACCAGGACTGAAATCATGTAAGGACAATTGGCAAACCTGGTGAATACACAAGAGTCTGTTCATGGTCTTCTTTCTCGTTTTGTTGATGATGTCAATAAGGGGAAGGAGATACAGCAGTAGCAAAAGAAGCAGCCAGGATTTTTGCAAAGAAAAGATGGGAAGATGACACCAATGCTTTCAGGGAGCCTGCACCTGGCAGACTTCCACTTACTGATAATCTTCTCATGGAGTACAAAAAGATCTACAACAGCAAGAGAAGACCTTACCATGACAAAGATTTCCATGAAGGACTCAATTCCTTTCTGGGACTTAAGTTTTGGGAAGCAAAAATTAAAGCCATGAGGGCATCAAGCAGAGGTGGAAAAGGTGGTAGAGGTGGTGCAAGAAATTTACCTACCACAAATCCAAGGGAATCACTTAATGATTTTAAGGACATTTACATGCGGTTGGGTTTCAGAGTGCATCAAATAAATCTCACACTGCCTGAAGCATGGAAATGGTGGGTTGATCTGAACCCTCGCATTGACTTCTCTCATATTCAAAATGATTGGATGAGAGAAATGGTCAGAGAGATTAGAGCCTATCAAGAACAAGTTGAGAAAGCAAGAGAAGAAAGGGAAAGAGAAAGAGGCAAAGGAAAATAGAACAGCACACATAATACTTATTTTATCTTTTGCTGAATCTAGTTTGTAATAGTTTTTGAACAAAGGAAATTTATAATGAGATATCTATACTTTGTTCTGCTTTTATGTTTTGTCATTCTTTTTGCTTTGCTGTAAGTGAGGGTATTGACATCATCACCAAAAAGGGGGAAATTGTTGGACACATTTTTAATAAAATGAGGGAATTTGTTAAACATACTTTTACAAGCCCTATGTTTTGGTGATGAGTGTCAGACTAGCTGTTATAGTGCAAAGGCAAAAAGAAGTCTAGATGTTATGTATAGGTTTACTAGAGTTTGATCTTTGTACAGGTTTGATCAAACAAGCACTGTACTGAAGTCAGCTGAGTAGAGTCACTAGACTTCATAGTCGATGAGACTTGGTCGATGAGATGGTGGGGTCGGTCATTTATGCAGGTCGATAGACTAGTTAGGGGTCTGTTGGTGCTTGAAAATTGAAGGCTAAGGGTTCAAACTTAGTTTATGAAGGCTAAGGGATCAAACTTAGTAATTACAATTAAGGATATGTGATTAAAATTTAGGCAAGTTTGTGGTGACCTAAATTGATCATATATGCCTCAGGATTGAAGGTCTAAGTTCCATAAGAGGATTGATGGATTGGAACTTAGTTATAACATAAAGGGTGTTATCTAACTTAGTAATAAAAAGTTAGATATAAAATTTAATTATATGATTTATCATATAACAAGGAAGAAGGAATTATATTACCTCAGTAGACTCTGTAATTCAGTCTACTGATGGTACAGGATTTGAACTGATCAGATTTTGATGAAAAGGACATCCAACCACTTTTCAAGATGAATGGTTGAGATAAAAGGAACGTTTGAAAAAGTCAGAAGTCAATTGGGACAGATAGAAAGATGACAAAAAGTAGGACTGACAGTGTCAGTACCAGGATTCAGGATGTCAGCCATCAGAAGTCGAACAAGACAAATGCAACGGCTATTTTCAAATTTGGAGCCTATAAATACAAGGTCCCTGATCAGATTTCAATAGTTAGAGAATTTGAATCAAGAGCTGAAATTTTATAAGTGCAAAGTTAAGGGGGAAGAAATTAAAACAGAAAGATCAAGAATTTTCAGAGTGATTTCAATCTACTGAACTTAAAGAAACATCAAGAACAATCACTCTGCTGAGCTCAAGTGCAAGATCAAGAAAACTTCAAGTGTAACAAGATATCAAGCTATCAAGTTACATCAAGTTCAAACACTTGAAGTTCCTAAGGCTGCTGATCAACCCTACTGATCAAGTTGCTGAACACAGAATCATTCAGTTGATTCAACCCTTCTTTTTACAAGAAGTTGCTGAGGCAGTGAAGCATCTTTGAAGGTGTGAAGGACTGTGTTTGTGGTGGAGCTGGTGAAAAGGCAATCTCACCCTTGAAGGACCAGTGGAGAAGTTTGAAGGAGCAATACCACCTTGTTCAAGCTTCTTGGAGTTCGTGAAGCCATAGGATTTGGTGAAGGACAAGCAGACTAGGACGTTTGTAACTGTGATCTCAAAGTTTCTAGTGATACCTCCTACACCACAGGAGAAGAGTGGACGTACATGATTACACCACCTGGAACCACAATAAAAATCCTGAGCCTACTTACTTTCTGCACTTTATTTTATTATCTAGCATACATACATCAACATACTGACATAAGCAAACTGATACACATTCACACGGACACTACTGAGTATCCAATACTTAGTATTTCACCAAGCACAACATATTTTAAAGGCTTTAACTCTTATATTTCCGCTGCAACATATTCAGTAAACTTGGGTCAGTAGGCTATTGAGACATCAACACCTCTCTTGAACCATCATCGCGATCTCTTGAGACATCAAGAACTCTCTTGAAACTTGGTGAGTTTGTTTTAACTCCGAGTTTTAAGTGATAAGTTTATTCACCCCCCCTAAACTTATCCACGACCTTCCAAGGGACCAACACAAGCACAAATCAAGTCTCATTGGTGGAGCCGTCACAGTGTCATACTATGACCATTCGATTTGAAGCCTTTGATCCTATCCAGGTGCAAGTTGCCGTCATGTCACCAGTTGTTGTTATAGACTTGGGAATTTTTCAATAAAATCCCCTGTCAATACAAAGGCAAGAGAAGCAGTCCGTTGATACAGATGATAAATGGTGTATTCTTGTGGCTCGAAGAACGAAACAAAAGGTGCATCGGCGTTTTGAGTCTACAAAAGAAAAATAAACTCGTCCCAATTCCACCAAGGCAAAATAAGTCAATACACAAGGAACCCCTGGACATGGAAACAAACCGAGAAGTGGACGATAAAATCAAATGCTTCTTCAGATGATCTCAAGCACAAGTGTCCTCGAACCTCTATAACCTTAATGGTCTACATGCTGAAGGGAATCCTAAAGGATGAAAATAGAGCTTGGCGCCGCATACATACTGACGATGAAATGGTCACTTGCTATGCCGTACTTGATAAAGAAAACTCTACCTCTAAAAAATTTGTGCGTGGAGATGAAAATTCTTCGCAAGAGGAGGAACCATCAATCAAAGACAAAATCACTTGCTTTGTCGAGATGAATTTTTCTGACGATGACATGTTTCTGGCATCGCCGTCTTATATTCGTCCATCGCTCGTCGTGTGTTTCTTGATGGAAGGTCTTCCATAAACATCTTGCCATTTTGCATAATGAAAGGGTTGAGAATCTCTACGGATGACCCCCGGCAACAATAGCTTGATGTTTCAATAATTCAACCGATGAGGGCAAAGAGCCATTGGAGTAATAAGACTTGACGTCTTTACTGATGACACTCTTCCACGTGATTGATGCCAAATCATATCACAACATGCTTCTGGGAAGATCATGGCTTCACAAAAATGGAGTTGTTCCTTCCACACTACGCCATGCTTCAAGTGATGAGGAAAGTCATTGCTGATGACATGAACTTCACCGGCTGAACCTCACCTAGATTATTCCAAGTTCTACTCAAGGCCGACACCTGCAAAGAAGTGAGCACTTCAAAAGAGGGGCGAGGAACTTTAGGAAGATGTGGTGAAAGATAAACGCCAACAAAAAATGCACCATATATAAATCAACAAAGAAATGAAAAGTTTCAAAGGCTTCTAGGTTCTCCAAAGCAAAGGAACCACTCGTCACAAAAGAAAAAAAAAACTCTGAGTGGACTTACTTTACCACTTCCTAAAATCGAAGTAGTAAATATAGATACTCTCCTACAGTGGTTAGATCGTATAAAGAAGATCTCACCATAGAGCATGGAATGTTTTCCTCTATGCAAAAAAAGAAGGGTTTAATCACATCACATACAAGATACTCGTCAAAGAAGGATAAGATCCTAGGACCTTCATGCCAAATGTGGGGGGCAACAAAATCAAACATGAATGAATCGCAAATCCTTTCTAAGGGTAAAAGTCATTCGATAAAATCTTTACGTAAAGGTTCAGGCAATATTTTTGAAGCGCCAATTCGTGTCCCAATAAATTGGACAAGCAATAATGAGGCGGAAGAAGATGCATAAAAAGCGCCCTCAAAGATAGAAGAACTGGTTGGTTCCATTATTGGTGAATTGAAAGAAATCAACCTCGACACGAAGGACGAGCCTAGGCCGGCATATATTGGCATTCTTCTATCCCCTGAAAAAGAGCACAACTCTCCGTCAGAAAGGGATCATATTCGGTCAAGAAAGCTCAAAAGCAAGTGTAGACCATACCTCGTCGCCCTTATCAAAGTAGAGGTGAACCGACATATCGGAGCCGGCTTTATCCGCAAAGTCAAATACCGTACATGGACCTCAAACGTTGTTCCGGTAAGGAATAAGAATAGACAAAGTTGTGCTTGTGTCTACTTTCAAAACTGAATCATTGCTTGTCCAAAAGATGATTTCCCTCGTCCAATCACCGTACTTATGGATGGATGAAACTACAGGCCATGAGGTTTTATCCATTATGGATAGGTCGTCTGGCTATGATGAAATTCACATTTCTCCGGAAGATGAAGAACTCACCGTTTTCCGCATGCCTAAAAGAACCGCTGCTACAAGACAGGGCCTTTTGGATCGAAAAGTTGTTGGAATCACCTACCAGCGTACCATGCAAAAAAAATCGATGACATGTTGCATCAAGATGTTGAGTGCCATGCCAATGAACTCGTGGTTAAAGGAAAAAAAAGGCGATCACTTGGACGACTTGAAACATGTCTTTCAAAGACTTGGGAGAATTTAACTCAAATGAACCCTCTCAAATAGCATTTGAGGTAAGCTCAAGAAAAACCCTCGGTTTCATCATACACTGTCGAGGAGTTGAGCTAGTTTAATCCAAAGTTGATGTCGTCATAAAGATGCCCGGCCCGACCTACGCAACCTCCATGAGTTTGGAAGAAAGGCTCACCTACCTATGACAATTTTCATTAAATCTCGTTGGAAGATGTCAACACTTCAACCACTTGAACGGGACAACTTATGCAAGAAAGTCTTTGAAAACTTCAAGGCTAACTTGGCAAAAACTCCAGTCTTGGTGGCAGCTACAAAAAGGAAGCATTTGCTACTTTGCGTCACGACATAAGCCTTGCCATACTCACTGGTATATCATTTTGAGACGGTTCAGCAACTCGAGCAACAAACTCCCCACTAAGGATTGCCATCCAAGAAGCATCACAAATGAGGACAATGTTTGTATTCTCTTGCAAGAGTCATATGCTCTAGATTAAAAGTGGCGCCAAGCTCAGCAAAATCCGGATGCTGGCAAGCCTTCTTGTCCAAGGCACTCAACAAGGTGAAGTGCCCACGGCTATTCCAAATCGGAAATTCGGTGCTTGTCTTATGAAGACCTGCCATAATGACATAAAAAACCAAAAAGAAGTTCAAATAAAAATGAGACGGACCTCATGGCTCATGCTATTCGGGAGTTCCAAAAAATGGAGCATACAAGTTGATAAAGATGGTCAAATTCAACCAAATCAACAAAAAGTCCCTCAAAAGGCTCTATGCCAAAAAAAAATGCTCCCAGGCACGAGCTTAAACTGCGCTACACTCATCAAATGAGATAAAAGAAAAAATGCTCCTGAGCACAAGCTTAAACTGCGTTAAACTCATCAAGTGAGTTAAAGAAAGAGAATGCTCCTAAGCACGAGCTTAAACTGCGTTACACTCACCCATTGAGTTAAGAAATGCTCCTAAGCATGAGCTTAAACTGCATTACGCGCATCAAATATGTCAAAAGAAAAATGCTCCTAAGCACGAGCTTAAACTGCGTTACACTCTCCAAACGAGTGAAAGAAAAAAATGCTCCTAAGCACGAGCTTAAACTGCGTGATACATCAAACGTGTTGAAACATAAATGCTCCTGAGCACGAGCCTAAAATGCACCAATCTTGTTCCAAAAAAAATGAACTATGTATGACTTGATTCCTAGAGAAATCTCTAGGGAACGTAGGCAGCTTGGGAAGTTACTCCAAGTTCAGTCATACCAAAAGCAATTAGGGTCCTACATACAAGAAAGGGGTCTTCATACAAAAAAATAGAAATAAAACTTGAAAGGGTAGAATGTTTTTCTTCATATGAAGCTGTAGTAAGGCTCCAAGCAATGTCGTTCTGAAGTTTCCATGAGTGATTGATGCAGAGGAGGAACATGTGCCGTCAGCTGCACACTTTAAGAGGCCCTTCACTAAAATGAACTTTGTTGGTAGATTGATGGCTTCGATGTCAGAAGCCTTACCTTTTCATCATGGCACGCACGCTCTTCGCACCTTTTCAAGTTGTTTGCAAGAAAGTTCCATCAGGAAATTGTGGCACCGGCGATGAAAATTCATTTTCTACAACATTCGCATACAATGATGATTTTCTTGGTCTTCCAAAGCACCAAGGGGAAAGCATCATGGCCATTGGGGGAATCCTCGTTACACCCCGTACCATCAGCCAAATGAGGATCTCGGTAGACCAACTGCAAAGCTGAGGAAAGACACAAGGAAAATGAACTCAACTTCTGGACCGGTTCACCCTGTGAAGGTCTAGGCTCACTGGAAATTGGTGATGCTTCTGATCATGGGAAGATGGAGCATCAAATTCTACGGTGAGGCATATTCGAAGCTTGATCCTAGTTTCCATAGCGGCATCAGCATGATGAAGCCCAACAAGATACCTCTCACCGTCTCGTGTGGACTCTTTGAGTGATGCAAGCTGGCTGTCTTATGCAGGGTGGAGCAACTAAGTACCACACTCGCATTCTTGACCGGCTCTGCACGCATGATGAAGTCCCGAAGTACCTCACTTATGTCATTGGCTTGTTGAGCATCTGGCTGCGCTACGCAGGGTGAAGTCACAAAATACCTCACTCACGTACTACACGGGATGAATATCCGGTTATGCTACGCAAGGAGGAGAAACTAATTACTCCGCTTGCGTCCTTGTATGACCTTGATGCGAAGAACCCAAGAGTCGGAATCTGCAAAAAGAAATGAAAAAAAAAAGCATAAACAAAGACAAAAAAATTTACCTTTATAGGAATGCTGAGTTGATGAAAGATTTTCACCACTGTTTTGGGTCCTCGTCACTTTGTGAATGATTTGAGGCAACGAGGTGGATAAATATTCGTCCTCAACAAAAATGTTCGTCTGTAGGAACTCTGAGGCGACGAGGTGAATAAATATTCAACCTCAAAAAATGTTCGTCTGAAGGAACTCCGGCGGCGACGAGGCGAATATGAAAACTCATCCTTCAAATGGCCTTCAATACTTAGAGCGGTCGAGGTGAATGATTCAACCTCGAAATGGCCTCCGAGCTCCAACAAGCGAGGTGAAATAAATTCGACCTCGAAATGGCCTCCAGTCTCTAAAGTGGTGAGGTAAGGCCAACCTCGAAACGGCCTCCGATCTTTAAAGTGGTGAGGTAGGCAACCTCGAAATGGCCTCCGATCTCTCAAATAGTGAGGTAGGAAACCTCAAAATGGCCTTCGGACTCTATAGTGGTAAGGTAAAGGCAACCTCGAAACGGCTTCCGATCTCTGAAGTGGTGAGGTAAAGACATCCTCGAAAGGGCTTCCGATCTCTGAAGTGGTGAGGTAAAGGCAACCTCAAAACGGCTCTGATCTATGAAGTGGCGAGTTAAAGGCAACCTCGAAACGGCTTCCGATCTCTGAAGTGGTGAGGTAAAGGCAACCTTGAAACAGCCTCTGATCTCTGAAGTGGCAAGGTAAAGGCAATCTCGGAACGGCCTCCAATCTCTAAAGTGGTGAGGTAGGCAACCTCAAAACAACAACCACCAACATGGCCTCCAGTTACCCAGCAAAGCAAGGGAAAAATTATTAAACCAAAAAAGAACAAAACAAAAAAAAGTATTTGACTTCTAGTCAACTACCAACGAGAAAGACAAAAGTCAAAAAAAAGTTGACAATCGACTTCCCATCAGCAGTCGACATAGCCAGTTGGCCAACTAAAGAAGAGGAACGCCTGCGACTCTCAGTTTCCTTGACTCCTTTGGGTTGAAGAAGAATTGATGTGCTTGAAAGAGATGTGAAGGTTTCTTTATATAGGAGATGATGGAAAGAATCAAGTCTCTTCTAAGCAATGTGAGACAAAAGTTACTCAATTATGATTGGTTAGCATTAAAAAAATAAAAAATAAAATAAAATAAAATAAGGGAAAGAAGGGGCGTAGCCGACTTAAAAAAATAAAAAGGGGGTTGGTACACATTCTGATTTATTTGTTTTCTTTTACTTTGTTCCACACAACCAAAAATTAAAAATAAAAATAAAAACCAACAGCCAACTTATAAAAAAAAGTTGGTACCCATTGGAATTTTTTTTTCCTTTCTTTGTTCACGTTTAAAAATTATAAAAATAAAAAAAAATGTGGAAAGAAGTTTTCCGCCTCCTAAAAATAAATAAATAATATTCGAGACTCGCATTACGGTAAAAGATTTTCTTGGGGCAACACAAAATGTCTCGAAGCAGCGATTATAAACGAAAAAATTAGTATGTAAAATATGTCACATAATACATTTGTCCTAAATAAAATTTATTTTATATTATTTCTTATCTAATTTGTTAGTGAATAACGTAAAAATAAATATTTGATTAAAATCTCTTAAAAGAAACTTAGAGATTTAATTATTTATAATCAAATGGTTGTGTAGAAATACAAAATACATATGTGACATATTATATTTGTCACATACTACATATGTTATTAAATCTAAGTATTTTTGCATTATTTTCTACATTAAATATTGGGAGATAATATAAAAGTAAATAAATCATAAAATCTCTTAAAATCAATTAATTAGGAGATTTTACTGATTTATAATAAATGCAAAATGTTCTGGAAATCAATCAATGGTGTGAACGCATTTAATACAAATTAATGCAAATGCATCACCTTGCACTATAAATAGGAGAGTCTTGGTCATTTGCAAAACACATTGAAGAATTGGTGGAGATCCTAGAGCAAGAAGCTTTAAGCATTCATCAACAACACCGAAGCCTCGAAGATCTTCCAAGAAATCCTTCAAGCATATTCAAGAAAGCCAAGAAGATCGAAAAGCGTGTTCAACACTCGAAGATCAACGCAAAGGTGGAGCTCTTCAACAAGGCGTCTTTAACATTTGAAGATCAACACAAAGGCGGAGTTCTTCAACAAGGCGTCTTCAACACTTGAAGAACAACCCAAAGTCAAAAAAGGCGAGAAGATCTAGAAGCATCAACAACACAGAGTTGGCGCAAGCATCTACAATTGAGAAGTTGGTGAAATCATCAACACACCAAAGAAGTGGTGATTGAAGACCGGAGGAAAAGCTTCAAGCACAACAACACCAAAGCATCAAAAATCTTCCAAGGAAAATCCAAAGTTCTTCAAAAAGATGAAGAACATCAAAAGCTTCCAAGCACCATGAAAGATCGTCTTCAACACTCGAAGATCATGAGAGAAAGTTGCCTTCAACATTCGAAGATCTTTTGGGAAAGCCCAAAGTTCTTCAAGAAGATGAAGAGCATCAAAAGCTCCAAAGCACCATGAAAGATTGTCTTCAGTATTGAGGATCTTCCACAAATTCGAAGTCCTTCAACTGAGAGATTGAAGGTAATACAAAGTATGCCTTCAAGTCTTCGTCAAAGTCAAAGTTCTTTCGCAATATCCGGGAGTTCATCAACACAACAACAATTGGTGAAGAAGATGGGGAGAAATCATAAAGCCCTCTGTTCAATCACCATGGAGAAGATTGAAGGAGTAACAAACAAGCCTCAAAGTCATCTCCAATTACCGAAGTTCGTCCGCTAAATTTGGAGTTCTTCAACAAAGAGAAGATCTAAGAAGCAATAAAGAAGTCTTCAAGTTCTTCAACAACATTTGAAGGTCGTCCGCCATATTCAGAGTTCCTCACCAACATTCGAGGATCATCCGCCACATCTGGAGCTCTTCACCAACATTCGAAGCTCATCCGCCATATCCAAAGTTCTTCAACAATCGAAGCCATATTCGGAGTTCTTCAACATTTGAAGCTCGTCCGTCATATCCAGAGTTCTTCAACAAGAACACTCGAAGCTCGTCCGCCCTATTCGAAGTTCTTCAACAATCGCGGATCGTCCGCCACATTCGGAGTTCATCACCAACATTCGAGGATCATCCGCCATATCTGGAGTTCTTCAACAAAGAGAAGATCTAAGAAGCAACGAAGAAGTCTTCAAATTCTTCAACAACATTCGAGGATCATCAGCTACATCCGGAGTACTTCACCAACATTCGAAGCACGTCCGCCATATTCGGAGTTCTTCAACAACCTTCGAAGGTCTTCCGCCGAATTCGGAGTTCTTCGACAACAATCGAATGACTTCCGCTGTATTCGGAGTTTTTCAACAAATCAAAGGTCGCCAAGAAACCCAGCATTATTCAACAACAAATAAAGGCCCTCTTCCCAACAAATAGGAGGAACACCACCAAAGTCCGAGAACAAGTCACCGCAACCCTCGGAGTAATCAAATGAGAAGATCAAGGAAGCATGAAAGCATCCAAGTCATCTTCAACTATGAAGATTATCCGCCATATCCGGAGATCTTTCATAAATCCAACATTTTTCCAAACAAATACGAGGAGTGTCGACGAAGCCCGAGAACAAGTCCCCGTGACCCTCACCAAAGTCAAAGGAGAATCAAAGGCATCTTGTAGATTTAGGGATCTTGCTAGAGATTGTACCTGACGATGCTCGATTTCGTCTATGAATAAATCCGGGCCGTTTAATCTAGGGATGATTGAATCAAGGATGGTTTTGGGGATGATTTTTAGGATCGAGCCTCGAGAGTCTCTCTCGGGTTGCCTACGATATCTGTTATGTTCCAGAATCAAGTCACACGTAGTTCCCTGGAAGTGTATATTTATAGGAGTTCATTACCCTAACCCTAAACCATGTCGGTTTGGGTAAAATATCGTATTAGCCCTTGGGCTTTTACTAGCTCATATGGGCTTTGCCCATCGCCCTAGTTATCCTGTGGATAATGGGCCTCTTGGTAGTGCGGACTCGTCCTCGAGGCCGACTTAATCGACTTGCGTTAGTCAAGCTCGGGACCTTATCCTACTTCGCAGAGTCGATCGTCGTATTCCCAAGTCGGGAACCGACTGCATGTGGACGTTTGTTCGTATTGCGGGACCAACCGTGAGGCCCATCGTCTCGGTTCTCTCGATCATGTCGGTTGTCGATGTCTCAACTCGTAACTTCGACCGCTTGGGCTATCACTTATTCTCGTTCGTGAGGACTATCTCGTGACGCCACGTGGAGGTGCGATATTCGTATCGTCATAAGCCCAGAGATCTATCTCGAGCTCTTGAGGTCAGTCCGATCTGTCAAAGGTGTATCTCGCCACACCGTCATCCAATGCTCAATTTAAATCGCCTACGGACTTACTATTTAAGCCTTGACATTCCTATCCCGTCGGACGTTGAAATGCCTTGACTTATTATATAGTTGAGCATTATCCGGATGGCGGACTTAGCTTATTTGCCTTGACCTTTTGTCCTGGCGTCGGATTGAAAGGGCCTTGACATTGTTAGAAAATGAGCATTGATCGTATCGATTTTAGTATTGTCCGACTTGCGGACTTAACTTATCCTATACTTAGGCATAGTATTTCCTCATTGTCGGCATGCCAATGTCGAGGCTCGTCGACCCGTCTGTTCGACCTAGGTGAGAAGAACCCAATGGGAGAGCTTTAAGAGCTTGGTAGGGCCTTCCTACGGTCGGAATTCACGAATCGTCTTCCTTGCCTTAGCATTTTTGGACTTTTCTTGTTGTTGCGTAGTAGAAGAGATGCCCCTGGTCGTCTCTTTTCGTTTGTCGAAATAGGCAGACGCCTTTCGGTTTGTCGGTATATATTTCCGGCACGATGTCCTAGTAATTACCGTCAGAAAGGCGGTAATACGTAATTGTCGCTCGGATCTCGGTGTCGTGGTGTTTCTTTGTCGTTCATGACTCTCGACACATGATCGCCGAGAGATTTGGACATGATACGAACTCGATGCCTTAGCTTTTTGGTTCCATGGAACTTTTAGCTTTAGTGGCTGTCGATTGAAATGATCATGTTGCCCGACCTCGATGCCCTGGTAAATCCTTTCCTTTAGGAGTCAGATTACGTCGCTGTCGATTCGGACTTCGATGCCATTGTGTTTTCGTCCCATTAGGACTTATAAACGTAGTTCCTGTCGATAATGAAGGCGTCCGACTTGCCGATCCTCGTAGGTACTAGTCAAAAGGTCGCAATAACCATGGGGATAGTTCCCGAAATAAGAAGGCTCGTCCCGCCATGCTCGGCTAGGAGAGTTCCAAGATAAGATGGCTCGACCCTCCATTTCGGTAGGGTGAGTTCCCAAAATAAGAAGGCTCGTCCCGCCATGCTCGGCTAGGAGAGTTCCAAGATAAGATGGCTTGACCCTCCATTTCGGTAGGGTGAGTTCCCAAAACAAGATAGCTCTACCCGCCATTTCGGCTAGGCGAGTTCCGAAACAAGATATCTCTACCCGCCATTTCGGCTAGGCGAGTTCCAAAATAAGATATCTCTACCCGCCGTTTCGGTAGGGTGAGTTCCAAACAAGATAGCTCTACCCGCCATTTCGGCTAGGTGAGTTCCAAGATAAGATGGCTCGACCTTCCAAGGGTCGAGTTTCCAAAATAAGATAGTTCCCAAAATAAGAATGCTCGTCTCGCCATGCACGGCTAGGAGAGTTCCAAGATAAGATGGCTCGACCCTCCGTGGGTCGAGTTCCCAAAATAAGAATGCTCGTCCCGCCATGCACGGCTAGGAGAGTTCCAAAAATAAGAATGCTCGTCCCGCCATGCACGGCTAGGAGAGTTCCAAAATAAGAATGCTCATCCCGCCATGCACGGCTAGGAGAGTTCCAAGTATGATGCCGAGTCGAGCTCGGATTTAGGCAAGACGAGTCCGTAGATCTCGGATGCCGGTGCTCGATATCTCGAGTCTTTATGGTGCAATGTATTTGTAATAAAAATCATTGCACATATAATAAAGGCTTACAAAGTATTTAAGAATTTCAAATGACTATTGTAAGAACCTGGAGAGCTAAAGAGCTCGGCTCGATCCTTGGAGCTCGAGAACGTGCCGTGGATAGCTAGACACGGTAGATAATTCGCAGCTTTCTCGGGCGCCACAGCAGCGTCTTTCCGGTGGCAATCAAACCTCAAAACGGATTCCGATCGGCGTGAAATTTGGACGAATTGTTCTTCCCTCACTTTTCTACGATTTGACCGGTGGAATTGTCCTTTCGACGGCTCAATCTCCGGGAATAGGCCGCCGATCCGGCAGCTGCTGTCCAGAATCCTGCTGCGGTTTTGGTGCCTGCCATAACTTTTTTGCCACGATCGAGAAATCAATCGAACTCCGATCGGCCTGAAATTTTGAGGGCTTGTTCGGTCCTCATAATCCATGATTCTGACCGGTGGGATTGTTGTTCCAATGGTTGAATCGGCGGGAATAGGCTGCCGATCTGTCTGCTTCCAATTAGGCTTCTGATGCGTTTTTAATACAGCAGCCACTTCTTTGTGATGATCGGGTGATTAAACGAACTCTGATCGGCCTGAAACTTCTAGGTCTTGTTCGTTCATAATAATACATAATTCTGACCGGTGGGATTGTTTTTCCAACGGTTGAATCGGCGGGAATAGGCTGCCAATCTGTCTGCCCCCAATTAGGGTTTTGCTGCGTTTTGATACAAAGAACAACTTCTTGGAGATGATCGGGCCATTAAACGAACTCTGATCGGCCTGAAATTTTGAGGATCGTTCTTCTCTCCATTTTCTTCGATTTGACCGGAGGAATCTGCATTCCAACGGTTCAATCTTCATAAATCAGCCGCCGATCTTGCTGCGTTTTTGCCTTATTTTCCCATTAACATAATCACCACCACTCCTCGATCTATCACCGATAGAAGGCCCTCCTTCTAAATTTCAACGACGACGCCGATTTCGTCATGAATAAATCCGGTAGTTTAATCTGCAGGATGATTGAATCAAGGATGGTTTTGGGGATGATTTTTAGATCGAGCCTGAGAGTCTCTCTCGGGTTGCTTGCAAATGATCTGTTATGTTAGCGAATCAAGTCACACGTAGTTCCTGGAAGTGTATATTTATAGGAGTTCATTACCCTAACCCTAAATGTCGGTTTGGGTAAAATATCGTATTAGCCCCTTGGGCTTTTACTAGCTTCATATGGGCTTTGCCCATCGCCCTAGCTTATCCTATGGATAATGGGCCTTCACTTGGTAGCGGACTTGCCCTCGAGGCCGACTTAATCGACTTGCGTTAGTCGAGCTCGGGACCCTTATCCTACACCGCTTAGAGTCGATCGTCGATTCCCAAGTCGGGGAACCGACGCATGTGGATGTTTGTTCAGATTGCGGGACCAACTGTGAGGCCCATCGCCTCGCTTCTACGATCATATTGGTTGTCGATGTCTCAACTCGTAACTCGACCCTTGGGCTATCACTTATTCTCGCTTCGAGGAGTGACTATCTCGCGACGCCACGCGTGGAAGTGCGATATTCCAGATCGTCGACTCCACTCACATTTTGAAAATTAATAAAATCATATTTGTTCAAATTTTCTTGTCTTTCTTTTTTAATTTAATTGTTAGACAACGAAATTTACGTTACAACCTATCAGCGATGTTCACACACCAGATCATATCATATGGCCTTTTTCAGCTAAAGGCACATATTCTCTTAAGTCAGGCTACACTATTACTCTCATTAGGCACCTAGCAGATAGGACCAATGGTGAACTCTCTTCAACAACTAAAAACAAAAAAGCGTGGAGTTACCTATGGACCATGAATGTTCCGCCAAAAGTTAGATCTTTTCTATGGAAGCTGGCCACAAATTCTCTGGCTTTGGGAGAGAATCTTCTCAAAAGAAAATTTTCGGATGGCATTTGTACTCTGTGCTATAGCAGTTTCGAGACCTGGGTTTCACTGCTTCTTTGAGTGTTTCTGGACAAAGAACCTCTAGAAATCCCTTCCCGAATTTCAATCAATTGTAAACAACAAACACCACAGCTTTCTTGACCTCTGCTACCTTCTGTGCCAATCGAATTAATTTGAAGGCCGACCTTCTTTGTATGATTCTCTGGTCTATTTGGTTAACCCAAAATAGGGCTATCTTCGATTCTCAGACCATGTCTTGTAGACGGACTTTTATCAGTGCCACTGTTCTGATGGAAGAATACCAATGACACAACGCTATTGACTGCTCGCCTCCCCAACTGCTGGTCGAAACCAAAAAAGAATTCTCTCAAAGCTAATGTGGATGCAGGGTTTCGAGACGGCTATGGATCTGTTCGGTTTATCATTCGAGATAGCAAAGGATCAATTGTATCAGCCTTGTCCTTTGATCTTGGCTTGGTTTCTTCGATTGAAATGGCTGAATTGACTGCAATTTATCTAGGTACTCTTGAAGCAGCTCGCATTCGGAGTGGTGAAATCAACATTGAATCTGACTCTCTTATTTGTATCTCTCGAATCCACTCCGATGACGACGATCTCACACCTATGGATCCATTGTAGGAAAAATTAAATCTTCAAGCCGTTTTTTTGCCTCGTGTAATTTCGTTTTTGCGAATAGGAATTGTAATCATGTTGCTCATTCCTTCCTTAGCAGCATTAGGGTTCTGTCTACCGATTAATTGTTCCGGTTGTTGTAATTGGGAAACTAACCCCATCTCCTGTACTCTCTGCATTATTTGTAGACTTGCCATTTGCGTGAAATAAAATTTCCTGTCCAAAAAAAAAAAAAAAAAAACCTTTTACGGTTAATTTTATAAAAGGATTGACTTATTATTAATAAGAATAAAAATAAAGTTGAAATCTTTTACAGTACTGATTATGTGGCCATTCACTTTAGTGGAGGTATCTATCTATCGTATTGCATTGGAATCCTCCAAACACATGACATCTGTGTTTAGTGGTACCCCTTTTTGTTGATAAGCTTTTTGCCTCCATTATTTGAGAAAGAAAAAGAATCTTTATCACAGGACTGTAGTACTGAAATTGTGTAATTGGACCTATATTGTTTGCTTGTTTATTTCCCCAACATCCTATCTTTATTCCAAACAGTATCATCAAACATTGCTAAGATTGTCAAGTGATTCACTTGGATATCTGAATGGAGGAAGAGATATTTCTCACTCCCTCATACTTCCATTTGATTTATGACCACCTCTCAACTGTTGAGAAGTATTTTCCATGGGAACATCAAGTGGTGGAACAACTCCGGCCACTCGAAAGGGATGTTAGATTTCTGAAAACGTTTTGCTTTTGCCTTGAAACCTGGAGTTATACTACTACTGATGATGAAGAAATCATGGAAATATTGAGAGCTATATTCACCTCTCTTAAAGCAATATGGCCGAAAGAACTCCATGAATTATCTCTTCTCAAGCGCCTGATTGAATCACGGCCAATCGACCTCCAAGTTTTCCAATCAGCAAAATTTGAATTGGATGCGAAAATCCAGCAGAGTAAGGAACAAATCCAAGGTTTGTGTGAAAATCTGATGCATTCCTTTATGCAATTCAAGTCTGCAGTCCCTTCCAGCTACAGTAGAATCTGGTATGTTCTTCAACATCTTCCCAATAATCTGAACGATTTTTCCAGGTACAAAGCTGCCCAAGTTGTTCCATTGAAAAAGCAAATCGATATCTTGAAATCCAAGATTGTATCTCTTAGAAAAACATTGAATGTCTGTAAGGAATGCCCATATGGGTTGGATAACAGTGCAGTGCAACAATTTCTGCATTTTATTAGTGATTTTATCAACAGTGCAGCATGCTTAACTTGTTTGTACTGGGCAAAAGAAACCAATGAAGAAATCGCGACTGAAATGAATGTTGCCCATTTTGATATGTTGCGGAAGTTCATACCTTTTGCACCTGATATTACAACATTGTACATTGGCATCCTAAAATCCTACAATTTCCAGCCATCTGATTCTTCTCGTCTAGAAATAGGTGTTGAAAGGTTTGTTGACTTCTTCTTTGAGCACCTGGCTACTACTTTGGAGGATGATTTTGTGATTATTCGGGATCGGTTAATATTTCTTTTCACATTTCTCACTGATCCTCCATGTGAGAATACAAGTGAAGAAGATATAATCCGCAGCCAAATTTCTGCTCTTTTCCGTGAGGATGCGTATCTCCTTCTGCCTTTTGATGGGATAAAGAAAGATTTCTCCAACAAAAAGATACTTCTAAGTGAGTTAATGATCAAGATTGATATAGAAACTGCTAAGATCAGACTGCTTTACTCTGGATTTTCCGACTCTTGGATCACATTGGAAATAAAGAAAATGGAAGATACCCATTTTGTTTCAATTCATAATGAGGTCTCGTTGATTGAGAAGCATGCTAAGTGGGCTGATATTCCAGAGCGGCATCAAGTGCGGTTATACAGAAAGGAGCTTAGATTCATAAGGATGTTCTTGCTATGCTTTGCTACCTGGGATGATACAGATGAAGAAGTCAGGGAAAGATTAAGCTCTATAATCACTTCTCTTCAAGGAATATGGGAAAAAGAAGAAGAAGAAAAGGGACTTCTTGCTACTCGTCTTCATGCAATACGTACAAGAGAAACCACAGATTGGCATCCATTTGGTTCCGTATTAAAAAATGGAAATGTTTCAGATTGTATCGAAGATTGGCATCCATTGTCTGTAGAATTAGAAGGAAAAATCCAGTTGTCGAAGCTAGAAATTGAAGCATGGTGGATGAATTCGTTTCACCGGTCATTTCAATGCAAGCCTTCAACAAGTTATAAGATCCGAAAGTCTTTGGATTCTATCCTCGAAAGATTGAATGATCTTGTCCGGTACAAGGCTAGGAAAATTGTTCCATTCAAGAACCAAATCGAAACCTTAAAAGAGAAGCTAGTATTTCTGAATAATGTGTTGAGACTCACTACGAATTGCATATATAGTAAAGAGTTGGCAGAATTCAAAATGTTAGTTCAAGTCTTTGCGAATAATGCATCATGCCTAACATTTCTTTATTGGGCTAAAGACGCAAATTATGAAATTGCATCCGAAACGAATTCAATGCTTTCTCATATGTTGCAAAAGATTAAGCCAGTCACACCTGAGGTAGCTAGATTGTACTTTGGTACCTTTAAGGCTATATATGTGCGACGATCTGATTCTATAATATTCGGACAAGCTGCTTTGTGTTTCGTCGACATTTTTCTTGAGGATCTCCTAACTCCTTTGAAGGATGATTTTCAAATTCTTCGAGACAATATCGTATTTCTTTTGACATTTCTCAATGATCCTCCCAATGAGAATGCAGTGGAATCAATATGCAGCAAAATTGATGGTCTTTTTTGGGAAGGCGTGTGCGGCCTCCTCCCCTTTGATGATATGGGAGGAGATTTCTCGAACAAAAAAGTGCTTCTAAGTGATTTTATGATGACAATTGAAATTGTCAATGCTAATATTAGACATATTTATTGTATGTTTCCAGATTCATCTGTATACGAGTTTCCGAAGATTATTTCTCCAGGATTTCTCGATTTTCTCATACAAAATCTTAGGAACTTGAAGGAGATGATGATTAGTGACCAAAAGTATGCACCTTTTGCAATATACAAGATCAAAAAATTGAGGAGGAATTGGTTTTTCTCTGTCCTTTTTCAATCATTTCTTTGACTTGCAAAGTGAATTAAAGGAGACATGGTTAAGTTGTTCATTCATTACATTTAACTGAACATGTCATCAACTTGTCCATCAGTTCGTGCTTTGTCTTTGATCATCCAATTTGGTATCATATGGCTCATCTTTCTGAAGTCCTCGACATAATTGAGCTTATTAAGACGAAGCTTGAGAAGTTAAAAGAGAACTCCGTTTATAATGCAAGATGCCTCCCTCATTCAAATGATTTTACTAGCACAACCTCGGAACAAGCTACACATTCAATAATCAGTGAATTAGTTGTGGGTTTTGAGGATGAGGTAGAAAAAATAATTGGCAAGCTTACGCGAGGACATATGTCACTTGACATTGTTTCAATTGTTGGCATGGGTGGATTGGGAAAGACTACTATAGCCAAAAAGGTTTATGGTTCCTCATCGGTGAAATTTAATTTTGATGTATCTACATTTTGTTCAGTTTCGCAAGATCTTAACACCAGAAGACTATTACTCGACATTTTATGTGATATTAACAAGGTTGATGAGAAAACCTATGAGATGACTGATGATGATTTGGCTCACAAACTATGGAAGTGTTTGAGTCGTCAAAAGTACCTTATTGTACTGGACGATATCTGGGACGCAAGTGACTGGAATAAAGTAAAATCCTCATTCCCTGATGACAAAAATGGAAGCCGAGTTATGTTCACTACCCGATCTTATGAAGTTGCTGACAAATGCAAAATCTATTGTAACCCACACGAGCTACGTTTTCTATCTGAGGTTGAAAGTTGGGAGTTATTGAAAACGAAGGTGTTTCATAATGGCATTCCACCACCGCATCTCTTTGAGATTGGAAAGTTGATTGCCAAAAACTGTAAAGGCCTCCCTCTAGCTGTTGTTGTAATAGCAGGTCTTCTTGGTAGAACACAAAAAAGCCTGAAGTGGTGGAGTGAAGTTGCAGAAAGAGTAGTTTCGCATCTTTCTGACGAGGGATGTATGAAAATTTTGGAACTAAGTTACAAGCATTTACCTGAGAATTTGAAACCATGTCTTCTCTATCTTGGAGCGTTTCCGAAGGATATGTTGATTAAGGTAAATCATGTGCTACTTCTATGGATTGCTGAAGGATTCATACAAGGGTCCAGGACGGAAAGCATAGAAGTTGTGGCAAAAACGTACTTTCATGACCTTGTCGACAGAAGCCTTATCATTGTTAGTACGAGAAGTTCCAATGGTGAGATAAAAGCATTTCATGTTCATGATTTGATACACGATTTATGTCAAACAAAATGCCGAGAAGGGAACTTTTTCAAGCTGAACCATGGAATGGCATCATCTAGTTCCTTAGACCCGTCAATATGTAAACACTATCGGGTTTCCACACAGAAGCAAAGCGATGTTAATATTGCTGCTGATTCTTTACTTTCAAATGCACGCTCTGTGTTCTATTTCTGTGAACAACATGATCGGAGAATTAGCGATTTCCCTATAATGGAATTTAGACATGCTCAAGTGTTGGATTTGGATCTCGTTTTGCTAGATCGTGATATAAAACAACTTACCTCTTTAATTCATCTGAGACATATACAGGCTACCGTGGAGAAATCTGAATATATTCCGTCATCAATATCCAATCTCTGGAATATAGGATCTTTCATGTTGACTGCACCCGGTTTTTTGTGTAAAATACACTTGCCTGAAACTTTTTGGAGAATGAAAAGTCTAAGGCATGTGAAAGTTGACAAATGCACCTTTAAATTTTCGGATCGCCACGAGCATGAGGGATATCCTGTATTGGATAAAGTAGTAAGTTTTGCTGAACCATTTTTATCCAGTGGAAAAGATTTAGAACGGCTTCTGCAAAGGTTGCCGTCCGTTCAGAAACTGAAATGCATCTTGGAAAAACGTCTTTATGTTGAAGAAACAGTGGACTTTAATAGGGAACTTGAGTCGTTGAAGCTAACCCAGATCGGGGAGAAACTTCCATACACGATCAACTTCCCTTCAACTCTCAAGAAACTTTCTTTACGGGGCTTTGAGCTACGTTGGACGGCTATATTAGCAATTGCGGAATTAAAGTGTCTTCAGGTTTTGAAGCTACAATGGAATTCCTTCCCTGGGCCAAGATTTGATATGGAAAATGTGGTATTCCAGAATCTGAAGTTCTTTCGATTGTTTGATTCGTATTTGGTGGAATGGAATGCCTCCACGGAGTCCTTGCCTTGTATAGAGCAACTTCAAATTCAATGCCCAAGCCTGGAAGAGTTACCCTCCTGTTTCGGAGAGATTTCAACCTTGAAAAAGATTGTCGTCAGATACTCTTCAGAAGTTGAGAGTTCAGCTCTTAGAATACGGGAAGAACAATTGGAACTAGGGAACGAAGTTGAAGTTTTGATTTTCGATGATGGTTACAATTGGCGAAAGTATGGCCAAAAGCAGGTAAAGGGCTGTGAATTTCCTAGAAGCTATTACAAATGTACAAACCCGAGTTGTCCTGCGAAGAAAAAATTTGAGAGGTCTCATGATGGCCAAGTGACTGAGATAATTTACAAGGGTCAACACAACCATCAACTGCCTCAAAGCAACAAGCGAGCAAAAGAAGGTGGATATCCAGATGGAACCCTCAATCTTCAGGGGAACACGGATACGCGGGCTATTGGGATGTCTGAGAATTTGAATACGAAAGATGGACGAGCTATTCTTTAACATGTTTCTGGGTCTAGTGATGGCACTGACATGGGTGGTGCTGAGAGTGGAGTCGACGGAGGGGCTGATGATGAACCGGAACCAAAGCGAAGGTAGCGACTCTTGCATATTTACTACAATTCAGTTTGTTATATGTATGTGTCATTAACTCCAGACGTTTGTGCAGAAACATTGAGGTTCAAACATCAGAGACATCGATGACACATCGGACGGTGGCAGAACCCAGAATCGTTGTTCAGACAACCAGTGAAGTTGATCTTTTAGATGATGGCTATAGGTGGAGGAAGTATGGTGGATCCTGAAATACTTGATGAGGTGGATCCTATTGATCGAGATCAACACAAAAGACTTGTTGGGAAATTGATATACGGGGGCTCATGTGTGTACCGTTTTGTTTTTGTTTTTTATTTTTTTATTTTTTTTCCATTTAGGATTAACTTAATCCTGGTAGTTGGCTAGCTTAATTAGCTATTAGACAACTTTAGACAGGATTACAGGTGCATGTTCCTGCCTCTCTCTTGTATTACATACTCTTCAGAAGTGTATCGAAAATCATTCGGAGTACCCAGAGTCCCAGACACGCTGTTGAAGGAAGGCTTGTTAAGGACAGTGGACATGAGGCCACTGCCCGAAAAGCTTTGAAACCAATGATGAGTAGTAAATGGCGGATCGGATTCTCCAGTAAGGCAAGCCTTAATACTCTGTTCTGTTCTTCTCTTACATGTTTCATCAGTTGTACTCGTTTTTCTAGGATAGGGATTTAACGTAAGAATATGTATTAGTTTATAGAATTTAAATGTTATGGGGATACGGATGGGGATGTTGTTGAAGATTATGCTTGGAATAATGGAAAAATAGGAATATGTCTTATTTTATAGTATTTTAGAGATGAAGCCTGGTGATAGTGCTCTCTATGTATATGCTAAGTCTTCTCTTGTGGATGCCAGATAAAGCACTCGTGAAATTCGCGGCGTTGTATATTGGAGAGACAGAAGGCATAATATTAGAAGCTGATTACGCCTTTGGTTCTACACAAAGGGCCAATAACAAGGATTACGCCTTCCTGAAGGACCATGGTTTGTGTCTATTTCAAAATATTTTTATGTTTATTCATTTCCATTGATGAGTAGTTTTAAGCATTTGCTATGCTGATTTTCTTGTTTCAAGCTAAATAAAATATAATGAGATTTGATGTGGTATAGCTCCTATAAAACCAGATGTAAAAAAGATCGTGTTTTCGATTCATGGTCTTATTGCGTTATTTAGTTTTAACGCATTAGGGGAGTTTTTTCTTTTTTTGGGAGAATTTATTTGCATCACAACTAACTTACTGCAGCACCAGACAGCAATGATTTTTGAAAAGTCGGATAATATAGTTTAGAATCGACTTTTAAAAGGTCGATCCTCACAATCGAACTTTGGAAAATTTATTGTTTAGTCAAGAATCCACTTTTTATATGTCGATTGTGTGTGGTGCAAAAAGTAGTGTTGTGCCACAGTACTGTGTGTTATTGATTGGAAAAGAAGAGGTTCTTTACCAAACAAATCATTGGATTTATTTACTATAAATAGCAAGTGTCTTTACTTTCCTTTCGGGCTCGGCTCTGCTGACATTCTTGTATTCATCTGTCTGACAGTAATGATGCCTGGTAATATGATAGAGGAACCCGAGTTTGTGGAGCAGAGTTAAGGACTTGAACTTGTGTTACGGTTAAGGACATTTGAACCAGGGTATTTAACACTATTACCTGAATTTGTGGACTTGTGTTCGAGGACTACATATGATATGGCACATCAACGGGTAACTCTACAAGTTCCTTCCCCTATTTTCATTGAGTTACATACATATATATTTGTTTTCTCAGTCGGGTGATCATTTCTTTAAGAAGATATGGCCCTGGCACTAGAGAGAGTTGTTCGCAAAAGTACATGAACCGTACTGATCCAAAAGGGTTCGGTTTTCAGCTCTTGGCTTTACCATTTTTCTTTCTGTTCTTCCAGAATTCTGAATCGGTTGATTAATCACGGTTTTGGTTCTTATTGGGGAATTGCAGACAAGAAATGGTCTGGGAAAGGAAAGGAAAGGAAAGAGATCACCTTCAAACGCATGGGAGAAAAGGCTTTCTAATTAATTACTACTTGAGGGCTAATTAGGTTGGGCTTATTTTCCCTCTGTTTTTAGTGGTTTTTCCCACTCCTTAACTGACCAACTAGCCGTTGGAACAGTGTTTTCTGTCAACATCCAACTAACAATTGGATGTCTTCCCTTTATATAAGTAAGTTTTGTTGTAATGCTTAGATAGAACTTTAATCTATCTTGCTTCTAGAATATTAAAGAAACCTTTCTCTCGATCTTACATGGTATTACTATTAGAGCCTTAGGCTCCTTTTTTCTCTTGAAATTTTTAGTGGTACCCCTTTTTGTTGATAATCTTTTTCCTCCATTATTTGAGAAAGAAAATATTCTTTTTTGAAAGAGATACAATCACTACCCATATTGCAACAAGCCAACTCCTGCTGCTCAAAAGGGACGTTGGATTCCTGAAAACGTTTTCTTTTTGTCTTGAAACTTGGAATTATACTACTACTGATGATGAAGAAATCATGGAAACTTTGAGATCTATGATCGTTCCTCTTAAACTGATATGGCCGGAAGAACAACACCAAGGATATTTATCTCTTCTCAAACGCCTGACTGAAACGCGGACAATTGACATCCAAGTTTTCCAATCAGCATACTTTGAATTGGAATCTAAAGTTCAACAGAGTAAACTAGTAATTAAAGGTTGGTGTGAAAATCTGATGCATTTCAAGTTTCCAGTTTCTTATAGCTACAGTAGAATCTGGTATTTGATTCGTTATCTGCAGAAGAATCTGGACGATTTATCCTGGCACAAAGCTGCCAAAATCGTTCAATTGAAGAAGCAAATTGGTATCTTGAAAGCCAATATTGTATTTCTTGAAAATTCATTGAGCATCTGTAAAAGTTGCCCATATGTGTTGGATAACAGTGCAGGGCAGCAGTTTCTGAATTTTATTTGTGATTTTTCCAACAGTGCAACATGCTTAACATGTTTGTTTTGGACAAAAGAAGCCAATGAAGAAACCGCGACTGAAATGAACATTGTCCTTTTTGATATGTTGTAGAAGTTCCTACCTTGCGCACCCGTTGTTACAACATTGTTCATTGGCATCCTAAGGTCATATGATTTCCAGCCATCTGATTCTTTTCATCTCGAAAATGCTGTTGAAAGCTTTGTTGATTTTTCTTTGAGCACCTAAACCATGATTTTGTTATCCTTTGAGACCGGCTAATATTTCTTTTTTCACATTTCTCACCGATCCTCCACGTGAGAATGTAGATAAAGAAGGTTAATCAACAGCCAAATTTATAAATAGCAAGTATTTTCTTTCCTTTCGGCTCTGCTCTGCTGACATTCTTTTATTCATCTGTCTGACAGTAATGATGCCTGCTAATACTATAGTGGAACCTGAGTTTTTGTAGCAGAGTTAACGGCTTGAACTTCTGTTACGGTTTAGGAGATTTGGACCAGGGTATTTAACACTATTACCCGAGTTTGTGGACTTCTGTTCGAGGCATATGGACCAAACCAACAGGTAACTAACTCTACAAGTTCACCAAGCTAGTGTCTGCAGTTTTAAGCTTTATATGGATCATGGTATATATATATATATATATATATATATATATATATATATATATATATATATATATGTTTGGTTTATATGGATCATGATTAATCATGGTTTTGGTTCTTATTGGGGAATTGCAGACAAGAAATGGTCTGGGAAAGGAAAGGAAAGGAAAGGAACTGATCCAACAACAAAGAGATCACCTTCCAACGCATGGATTTGGAAATAAACTTCTTCAACTGGGACATAAACTTCTTCAATGCTACGCCTAGTTTTGTGTATGGATTTCGGGTTTACATTTTACACCCCCTACAAAGTTGTGTTAGTAAATTTTCTCTTTCTTTTTATTGAGTGGGTTCATGTGACAAGGGCACTGGATCTTCTATGGAGATCATAGTACTGTTAGAATCTATGAATCTGCCTGTATAATGTTTTAAAGGGATAAGCCTGTTTGTTTTATGTTGTTTATACATCTAATATCCCTAATTAATTACTACTCAAGGGCTGATTAGGCTTATTTTCCCTCTGTTTTTAGTGTTTTTTTTTCCCACTCGTAAACTGACCAACTAGCTGTTGGAACAGTGTTCTCTTTCAACATCCAACTAACAATTGGATGTCTTCCCTCTATATAAGTAAGTTTTGTTTCTAGAATATTAAAGAAATCTTTCTCTCGATCTTACATGGTATCAGAGCCTTAGGCTCCTTTTTTTCTTGAAAATTTTCATATTTCTGCTTCTAGGCCAATTTTCCGCCCCATTGCATGTCACACCAATAATATAGTGACATATGGTTTCCTGATTTAAAGCAGCATATGGGGTGAATAGGTGCCACCGCCAATATATTGGTGTGATAGACATGCATTGGGGCAGAAGTTGGCATAGTGTAGGAGATATGCAGCACGAGATCGGACTCTGTATGCGTTTTAATTGGAAGTTCTTTTTTTTCAATCTGTTGTTGAAGCAGAAAACAACCCTTTGATTCATCGTTTCCCAAAGTATGTATATGCCCTTTTATAATGGTGACCTTTTGATTCTCATTTTCAGGACTTATATTAGGGAGAGAGTGAAGACTTTCTTATGAGATCATATACGTGCTCGATTTATTCTACGTCTTCATAGGAAGATTGTTCTGAACCAGATATGGGATTCCAAAGTGAAGTCCATATGATCAAGCATATTAAAAGAAGATGCAGATTCATTTGCAAGAAGGGTAGAAATGTATTTACAAAGAATTTCAAAGCATTACTTCATTATATCTGTTCAATCAGTACTGCATTCTTAAATGGAAAGAACTGTTAAGTAGGAGCCTAACCTATGCATACATCGGTGCTGATACATGCACTACTTTCCTCCACTACAATTGCCCACTACATCCTACTGCTATTCGACAATAATAAGGCATTAAACAGATTTTACGACAATAATATTGTCGTAAAAAAGCTATTCTACAATATTATTATCGTAGAAATTTTTCTTCACGATAATAGTATTATTGTCGTTAAATTCTTTATTTATTACAATAATATTGTCGTAAAATTTCTTTTTACGACAATATTATTGTCATAATGCATGTAGTGTATGTGTACTACACCTCCTGTGAAGTGCACGTATCATTTTCCATGCATACATATATTGAATGGTTTTCCCATTCTGGAAGTTCTCTAGGATTGAATTTTGACATGAGTATACTAATGCTCTAAAACACCTTTGAATATTTTTTTAGGATAAAGTTAACATATTGTATCACATAGTAAATTTGAGAGATGTTATAACACAACCTGCAATAGGTGATCACATTAATTAAATAACCATAGATGAATCTACAGGTTAGTGCCCTGTGGAAAACTTCAGCACAAGAAACGTGTCTACATCAGGGGTGGATCCATGTGGTTTAGGGCGTGCCCCACTGATATCGGAAAAAAAAATTGTATTAAAACGATATAGTTTTATTGTTAAAAACGTTAACACACTACTAATGCCCCATTGGACATTTGAATTTGCTTCGTGCCTCTGTTGGGAAAGTTTTCTAGGTCCGCTACTAGTCTAGATTCTACATGTATCGAGTGAAAGTTTGGGTTATTGAACGAAAAATTATAGAATACAACCATTATATGTTTGTTTTATCAAGTGATATGTATTAAAGCATTTCATTTTTACTCTCTCTCACACAAAAATTGTGTATTATGTGAAGGAGAGTAAAATATGTGATTATAATGCATGTCATTTGATAGAACCGTCAACTTTTTTTTTGTTACATGGAGAGGCCAAAGGCCCAAGGGGAGGGAGGAAGACTATTCACTAGGGAGGCAAAGACCCCTAAAATCAACCTCCAACATGGTCCTAGGACTTTCCAGAGGCTCCTGCACATTAGTGACAGCATGAGGAGCATCATGGTCCAATCTAGCAAGATGATCGGCACTCTATTAGCTTCCTCTCGCTTGAAAGATATCCTAACATCCCAAATTATATCCGTTATACTTGATGATATATATCCGAATAATGGTCGACTGTCTTCACTTTTGCTTTTGTTGTTGATGGCCAAAATAGCAACCACATAGTCAGATTCAATCCACAAAGCAGGAACAATGTACTCATTAGCAAGCCTCAAAGCCTCCCTAATAGCCATTAATCCCCTAATGTCATATAGTGTTTTTGCACATAGCACCTATGAAATCTCTGACCCTAAGTCCTTCAACATCTCTGAGATCCTCAAATAGCAATACCACCTTTCCCATCAGTGACTTGATTGATCACACTAGTATCAGTATTCACCTTCAGGTGGGGAATTCCAAGCAATCCATTGAATTTTCTTATGTTTAATAGAAAGCAAGTTAGTACAACACACATTAATATATTCCCGAGCACAATAGAATATGGATTTGACAGATTCAATACACGCAATCCTTTTCCTATCAAATATAAAGGCATTCTTGTCCTTCCAAACATGCCACATAGTAAAAAAAGAAGAGAGTGCTTCTGTGACCAACAAACCACTCATTTCAAATGACACTATTATAAGCAATATTAAAATTTAACCACTCCCTGCAATCAACACTGTCATCTACAAACTGCTTAAGGCAATCACTAGCCTTCTAGATCCTATCTATAGAAGGGAATGGAATTTTCTGAAGAGATGATTATGTCTTTAGGATGAAGCTTGGACCTCTTACAAAGGCTGCAATTAGTCATCTTCCTCTAAATCTGAGTTTATTAGTGAGAACCCTATGACTGGAAAGATAAATAAAGAACGTTATTTTATGAGGATCCTTAGCTCTCCAACGTTTCTCCCATGTCAAATTAGGGTTTTCACTAACAATATCCTTAGAGGTAAGAGAGACATAACCGGTCTTCACACTGTACCAACAAGAAATATGTTTAGGCCAAATCCTACAATCCACCATGTTAGTTCAATAAGATAGAGGTTTACCTAGGATTTCATTAACATATTCTATCGGGAATACGAGTAGATATATAAGAGAGACCTCATGTTCCATTAACAATAATATCATTAATAGGTTTATTGAAATCACTTAAACAAATATAATTATCTAGAATGGTATCCAAAGAGTTTGAACCTAACCAAAGGGAAACCTTAGAACCACCTTCAATCCTTCACCCTAAACTATCTTTGACCTTTGAAAAGGCTCAAATAATCTCTTTCCAAGAAGGAGAGTCGGTACATTCAATTCTAACATCCATAATGTCCTCGTTATTGAGATAAAGAGAGGAAATAACCCCTTCACAAATAGAATCAAACCGATGAATAAGTTCAGCACCAACTTTAACAAGCAAGGAAACATTATTATACCTACTTTTCATGATATCTACATCACTAAACTCTTAGGCTTAGTAACCTCATCCCATTTAAGGAGATGAATCCATTTATTATCTTGACTACTTTTCCAGAGAAAATTTATGTTGAGTCAGTCAAGTGCATCACAAATTTTCTGAGAAAGCTAAGTAGATTGCGTAAGATATGAGGATAAAACAGTATTAACAAATTGTAAGAGAGTAAGCCTGCCAGTATGGTTTAAATATTTTTCTCTCCATCCACAAAGCCTCTTTTGAACCCTCTCAATAAGGAAGTTAAAAGTTCTACTAGTGATTCTTTTAGTAATAAAAGGGACCCTTAAATACATACCCAGGTCACCAGTTTTAAATATGCCAGTTTTATTCATAAAAAATCGAGCCATATCTCTATCCGTATTATCATTAAAAAATACATTAGACTTCTCATGGTTAAAAGTGTGGCCATTTTAATCACAGAAATTATTGTGGACCTTCATAATGTTGCTAATGCCCTTCCTATTAGCTTTAGCAAAAATCTAGATGTCATTAGCAAACGTCAAGTGATAAATCCTTTAACCACATAGCAAGCTTTCCACTTATTTATTTGAACATCATTCTCAAGTAAGATGGAGAGGTACTCAATATAATTAGCAAAAAGATATGGAGACATGAGATCTTCTAAGGAGTATCTCTGACTGTTTGGTGCATGGAAATACTCTCATCTTTACAGAACTGATCAAACTCAGACCAGCAGAATTCCAGACCATTATCTGTTTGAAGCCTTTTGATCTTCTTGCTCATCCGTTTTTCCACTTGGGCCTTTCACTGCTTGAAACTCTTGAATTCATCACTTTTGTGTTTCATCGTCACCACCCTAGTCATTCTTGAATAATCATCAATGAAAGACACAAAGTACTTGTGACCACCCAATGATTCCGCCCTTGATGGCGCGCAAAAATCAGAATGAATATAATCAAGTGTTGCCATTGTGTTGTGGATTCCTTTTGGGAACTTGATGCTGTTTAGTTTCCCAAACACACAATGCTCACAAAAATCCAGATTCTTAACCTTATATCCCCCAAGAAGATCAGCTTTAGATAGAATCTGCATCCGCTTTCACCCAAATGACCAGTCCTCACGTGTCACAACTTGGTCAAGTCGATTGGTGAACTTTGGATGATGCAACAACAAGATATACCGTAAACAAAGAGAGCCCGTAGTAACACATACAATGTTTCCTTCTTGACACCCTTCATAACCGTGATCTCGAATCTTTATAGACATTCAAAGACTCCACCTTCACCTTTGAACCCGAACCTTTGATGTCCAGTAGACTAACATATATCAAATTCTTGGTCATCTATGGAACATGTCTAACATTCTTTAATGTGCAGAATGTATCATCATGAGCCCTAATTTGAACTGACCCAATTCTAATTGCTTTGCAGACCTTGTAGTTGGCCATAGAAATATGCACCCCATCCATCTGCTCGTAAGTTGAGAATCACTCTTTGTGTGGACATATATGGTAAGATGCCCTAGAGTCAAAAATCCACACATTATTGTGACGTGCTGATTCACCAACCACAAGAGCCATGACCTCATATGAATTTGTGTCATGCTCAGCTATTGCAGCTGTGCCATAATTGTTATCTTGTTGCTTCTTCTTCTTTGGACAATTGCTCTTCCAATGTCCCTGCTCCTTAAAGTAATTACGGAGATCTTTAGGTTTAGGATATTCAAACCACATTTTTTGGACTTTTTCTTCCCAGGGTTTCCATGCCCTGCACCAATGCTGCTTCTGGCAACCAAACCAGCAGCCTGACTGTCTGCACCAAAACCAGACGCCTTACGGCGTAGCTCTCTAGCATGGATAGATGATCTCACATCCTCCAATAAGACCGCATCCTTCCCCACAATGAATGACTGTACAAAGTTCTCATATGATGCATATTAATGACATCATCAGAATCAAAGTTGCATCTCATCTTAAATCTTAACATCAATATTACCGAGGTCCAACAATATTGTGTTCAGCTGATCAAGATGATCTCTCAGTTGAGTCCCTTCATGCATTCGAAGACTAAACATACGTTGCTTCAGCAACAACTTGTTGGTTAGCGATTTTGTCATTTATAGACTATAGCCCAGCTGCAGTATCTTCTTCAACAACTTACGTGATAACATCATCTGATAGGCACAACATGATGTTTGAATGTGCTATCTCCTTCAGACTAGCCATCTCATCAGAATTGGCATCCGCCATCTTCGTCAACGGAGCCCAAAACCTTACTTTAACAAGGCCCGTATCTTGATCTGCCATAAACTTAAGATGTTTCTACTTGTAAACTTGTTGATTTTCATGTTAATTGCATACATCCTTCTCGCCAGAGAACAAGCCTTGATTCCATAACCTAGCCTTGACAACAACCTTGGTGATGATCAACCTTGCTCGAGCAGATTGCGGAGATTCCCAGTAACCTTCTCTCTAATACCAGTTTGTTGTAACCGATTTCAAGAAAGACCCAAAATAATAGAAGCAATAAACATAAATCAATCAAAACAAAAAGAAACACGAGGTGTTTATCGTAACAAAAAAGAGGAGTGTTTGGCATAACTGAACAAATCTGGCATAGTTGTTTATCATATGAGAATTTTGTACATACATTCATTGTTTTAAAAAGGAGTTTTAACATGGTATCCAACAATGTGACTACTAATCCACGGATAGAAATAGGAGTTTTTACCCTTTGAAAAAAAAGAGAGAGGAGTTTTTACCTTTCGAAAAAGAGAAAGAGAAGTTTTTATGATGCACAGAAACTTACAAAGATACTTCATGTTCATTCATTACAATAATTGCTGGTATTTATAGCTTTGAGAACCTAACCTTAGCCGCCACAGTGTCCCGTTGAGTATTTCCTAAAATACCAGATGTAGTCTTCAATGAATTCAGACGAAGGCTATCAGATGTAACAACATTCAGACTCAAAGCTAATTCAGACGTGATCACTAATGATACGCTAAACCTGTAAATACGCCCTTGAATTCACGTTAGGCCTCCAAGAAGGTCCAATAACGAATAGGGTCCTTGGCTCAAACCAGTTCGCATCTTAATAAGACGAACATGGTCAAGAATAATCTACCCATCTCATGCCATCACGATATTTATATTTGACTAGGCAAAGGGCATCGCCAACAGCCTTCATACGCCATCTATAAGGCGAGACAAAGCATCAGGGGCCGACCGGCTCACCCCTCAATCGGCAGCCTGTTTCATTAGGCATCACAGTCAAGTCTCAGGCGAAGAACCCGCAAGGTTCGAGATACAAGTCAACGCGCACAATCAGGAACTCGACTCGCAGTTTTATCTTTATGCAATGCTAGTACTTTATTTCCCGCCATATGAACATTGACTATGTAAGCCCTATAAATAGCGGCATATTTTACCCTTCAAAGCGGTCGCACACATAATTGAAAACGCATTTGTCAAGCTCGCTAATTTGTCGACGTATTTTCTCTCATACATGCATATTGTTCTTGCTATCTCATAAGCATAAACACTCGAACACTAAGACATATATCCATTAATCAACTCAAATACCACACCCGTGATATTTCCGACGATATCAACTAGATTTCATATGAGAACACCTAAGCTAAACTTCCTAGACTTGAATACCTCACCTGAGTCTTCCAAATTTTAGCTTTGACAGATTCAAACGCAGAGATCAAGTCACATCTGAGTAACAGATGTACTATTAAACGACCATCAATGTACGTCGTATGTTGTATTCTTCCTCCGATGTTGATCGCGGAACCCGGCTAGATTCTTTCATCGTTAGTCACCAGAAAAGTCAAGAAACGGTCACAAGAGCCGTTGAAAAGCGAGACCGAAGAGAGAGAAATTAAAGAGAAATCTCTTAGATTGTAATATACTCCTTATACAATATTCGACCTTTATATAACGATCGTACCATAAAACGCATCCTTATTTGCTTAATGGCTGGTCCTTTAATGACAATACAAAGCAATATAAAATATTGACAGCCACTATAAAATGAGAGCAGCTAGAAACAAAAAAACAAAAACAAAAAAACAGATCAGCTACCAGCTGGCTTGTCCCGGTCAAAACCTTAAGCCGACCATGTGTATAATATAATATATATGATATATATTTTATCATCATGGTCCACTTGTATATTATACTCGTAAAAATGACCGATTTTACTCTGACATTTTTGGGTTTTTTCTTCATTCTTAATTGTAATATTTTAATATGGTTTAATTTGTGGTTGCCATTTGCTGGCTTTGATTGGTTTAGTCCTTTTCTTGTGGATTACAACCATACACAAATCAATAGCTTTTGAAATAGAAAAGGGAAACTTGATAAATTATGCTTAAAAAGATTTTTATTTATGTGGTATGTTTTAAAAGATAACATTTGAAAAATATGTCTGTAAAACAATTTATAGCGATTACGTAAATTTATTATGTGAAGAAATCGATAACGAATACGCAACGAAATCTTTTCAGACATATTTTCAAATGTTATTATTTTAAAACATATCACACAAATAATTAACTTTTAAACATTTTTTCAAGTTTCCAATAGAAAATTATTTACAAGTTGAAGTCAGAGATGAGGCCAATGAGTCAAAAACTGATGTCATATTCAAATACAGTAAAAATGATTTTAAAAAAAAACAAAATAAAAAAAATCAGCGGGAAAATAATATCATTGACTGTGCAGGACAATTTACACCACACTTTCATTATTGGATTCGTCCTAAAAGCGTGGGCATTATAGACGGAAGTTATTGCGTCAGATCCGCAATATACGCTGAGAATCGATTCATGAAGCCCAAATATAGATATTTTATTTCTAAAGTGAATTAAACTGTGGTTCAAATTTATTTAAATGTCTGCCGGTCTGAAATGAATACGCCACCAAAAACTTCCCATTATAGACGTATTACTAGAATACAAAATTAGCTATCAATGGTGGTTGGTCAGAGTGCAAGGGGTTCTCATTGTTTAAGCAATATGTTTCGAGTTCGAGTTTTTATAGATGTAGAAAACCTTGTTGGAGAAGTTCCTACCTATGGATGCTGAAAACCTTGTTGGGATCTCACATTTGATGCCAATAGTTTACTGAAAGATCGATCTCAAACAATTATTCGGATATACTCATGAAGCAAAAAAATACAATAGTATATAAAACAGAATCTCGAAGGATTTTTGGTGCCCGACAGTATCTCGAAAGATTAGTCTCAAACAATTGTCTGGGGATACCAGCAAAAGCAAAAAAATACAATAGTATATACAATAAAGATCTCGAAGATTATGCCCGCATAATTATTCTGGGGATCGCTATGAAAAGAAAAGAACACATCACTATATGCGAAAGCAAAACAATATAACAGTACGCGAAAGCAAAAGTAATACAATAATATCTCAAAGGATTAATCTCAGACAATTATCTGGGAATACCTTGCGAAAGCAAAAGAATACAATAGTATCTGCGAAAGCAAAATAATACTTCATCCGTCCCAGAATATAAGTCATTTTACTTCTTTTTGTTTATCCTAAAATATAAGTCATTCTACATTACCAATAAAGCATTTATTAAACTTTCTTCATCTTACCTTTAATTTGTTAACAATCAACTATACTTTATATATTCACTTTATTAATGATAATCAAATATTTTAGATATTTCTTCTTAAAATTCATGACATTTAATTACTTTATTGTTTGGATAACCAATACAAAATTAGCTGGCGTTATACAGATCTATCTAGAATATAAAAACAGGGGGTATTTGTTTGTGGGCACATTTATATTATATTGCATGGCAGTGTCTTATTATCCATTATTATCAATGATCACATCTTAGATTGACGGTGTTAGATCATATTATAATATAGATCTAACACCGATCAACGCAAGCAGATCATCCGATGGTCGGATGGACACAGCGCAGTACAATGCAGACTATCATTCCGTTTGTTTAAACACGCTGCTCCAGTGTAAAACATTGAATTTTGTACTCTCCATCTCAAAACTTCAACAGTCAACATTCAAACATTACGACCCTTAACACCCCCCATTTACGAAACTTTGAGTCTTCCATTCCATAGTCTCTTTGCTTCTAGGTGTTCTTATATATCTGACTCTCTCAACTTTACCTGGTATATAAAAACACCATTTTTTATCACAATCAAAATCAATATTCTTGAAAACATTAATCCAACTCTCTTGAGCTATTTGATTTCTATTCAAGATTTGCATATACTTTTGGTTTTATAATACTATTTGTTGATGATCAGTATGGTGTTTCCATGGAAAAGGATGAGAAACAATCACAGAGGAGCAAGAAAAAATGGGGTAGCAGAAGGTAATAATCTTGATTTGGAGCTAGAAATTCCGAATCATTTCCGCTGTCCGATTTCGCTTGATTTAATGAATGATCCTGTTACATTATCAACTGGGATCACTTATGATCGAGAAAGCATCGAAAAATGGATCGAATCGGGCCATCAAACGTGCCCGGTAACGAATCAAATGTTGAGAAGCTTTGATCAAACACCAAACCATTCATTAAGAAGGATGATTCAAGAATGGTGTGTAGAGAACAAGTCATTTGGAATTGAGAGAATCTCAACTCCTAAGATCCCGATTTCAACTTACGAGGTTTCGAGGATTTGTTCGAGAATCGAAGATGCAAGTGGGCAGAGAGATTCAAAGAGATGCCAAGAATTGGTGGACAGAATCAAGAACTTAGCTAAAGAAAGTGATAGAAACAAGAAATGCTTTATTGAGAGTGGAGTTGGATATGTTATGTCATCTTCTTTCGAATCATTCGTGAATGATTCGATGGATAAACATATCAATTTACTGAAATCAATCTTATCCCTATTGACATGGATGTCCCCTCTTGGATCAGAAGGTCAATCTAAGATAGGATCATCAAAATCTTTACTCTGTATTGCAAGTTTCTTGAATGGAGAAGACTTGACAGCAAGGCAACATGCATTAGTAGTTTTAAAAGACTTACTATCCAATGCATCAAACCAAGATTATGTAAACAATTTGATCCACGTGTCACATGTCCCTGATGCATTACTAAAGATTCTAAAGGTTCCCATTTGCCCATCCGCCACGAAATCGGCTTTAATGGTGATTTACCATATGATATTAGCTTATGCCACAAGTGAAAAGGTCATTCCAAGATTCTTGGAGATGGGATTGGTGTCAACCATTCTTGAAATCATTGTGGATGGAGAAAAGAACATAGCGGAAACCGCGATCGGCGTATTGGATAGTGTTTGTAATTGGGAAGAAGGGAGAAAGATTGCTTGCAAGAATGCATTGACTATGCCATTGTTAGTGAAGAAGATGTTGAGGATTTCAGATATGGCTACAGAGTTTTCGGTTTCGATTTTGTGGAAATTGTGTAAAGGAGAAGATGAGAATCCACTTCTTGATGCAATGGAATTGGGAGGTTTTCAGAAGCTTTTGGTGATTTTGCAAGTGGGATGTGGAGAAAAAACTAAGGAAAAAGCTACTGAATTGTTGAAGTTGATGAATCTTTTTAAAGATAGGGTTGATTGCCTTGAGGGATCAACTGGATTCAAGTACATAAAGAGGACATTTTGATATTGTTTTTTCAATACAAAAAAGAAAAAAAAAATTAATCTTAGGGTAATTAGATTGAAGATGTAAAGAAATATTACACAGATTTTGATTTAGTATACATGTAATTATACTGATCCATTGACAAATGATGTTATGGTTTAGGAAATGCTTAACTATATATAATCTATTGCTGTTTAAACTATTAATACTAATTAATTTTCCATGTTTTGTTTCAAATCATGAGTTTTTATTGAACAATTTTTCTGAGAAGGTGTTAATGGATTTTTGTCCAGTAAAGTGTCAAGAATGATATTCTTCTGGATTTTACAAAAATCTGCAAAAGATAGCTTGTGAGAAGTGTTGCAATAATAATTCAATTTAATTAGCACGAAGGCAACCTTTGATTTTCGATTCGTATAATTAATCATCGCGCTCGGTTGAAAAGCCACTTTGATTCGTTTAATTAGTCACCAGACTTGCATGGTTAATATGCTACCGTGAATTGAATTATAACTGGTCAATATCGATCGTCTGTAGATTTGTTTGATCTCTGTTGAATTCGCCCCTAACTGTTTTTGTGCACCTTTGAGTTGCAGTTATGCCCTTATACCTTTTTGTAAGCCTATCATCCTTTCTCTTGAACTTATTAAATTGTTAAACCCTAACCACAAGGGCCCCATCCTCTGTCCTACGGGATGAGTAGAGATATTAATCAGGTAATTTAGTGGCTCAGAGTCATGAACTTGCTATTCTACCAAACAACTGAAAGAAGTAGCCTCTTTACGGGGTTCGAATCTCCACACACAGCTTGGCTCCAAGTGTCTTCGCTGCTTTTAAAGCACGCAAAGCTCTTTACCACTAGGCCGTATCGTATGGATCCCACTAACGACCTATTGATTCTATGCATTGAGGTAATGATACCAATTCCCAACTTCTATCATCTTCGAAGCAAGAAAGAACTGTATTCATTGATCTTTATGAACAAACAATCATCTAAAGCTCTGATATCATGTTAAAATTGGAGTAAACCGTCAAAAGTATTTTAAGAACTTGAAGATGAAACTCAAGATCGAACAACTTTTGTATATTCAATGAGTGAAATCGCAGGAAAGTTATACATCGACAAATCTCATGAATTACAAGATGAAAAACTAAATTGAATACTCCACTTGAATTGTTTATGTATACCAATCGGAGGTGGAATCGAGGTTTCTAACCGAATTCCAACTAACTTATTTACCGGTATGTACAAGGTATTTGATGACATATTGTGAGTTATTCATTTGCACTATGCCTCGAATGCCGGTTTCTTCATGAACAACTATGTTTGTTTACAACACTAACCCCACACATCAGCACATCTCAAATGCCTTAAACTAGTGATTCTCCAAGGAAGTTTTGAAATGCAGCAGGAAAAAATTGTATATAAGATGAAAATAATTAAACATCATGAATCCAATGCTATATATATTTTTTGAAAATGCTATAACTTTTTTTTTATTTAAAACAGCGCGTCGCATGCTTTATTCAATCTCATATTATCATTTTTATTTTTCAATGTTATTATCACGATAAAATGATCATAACTTAACACTTGATATTTTAAATCATCGATCATATTACGAGACCCATTTAAGAACATGAATTCATCAGAGCCGGCCCTAATCGACCCAAGTAGTATAGAGCCTAAAGCCCCCAAATTATTTTGTTAACATATTATGGCCCAAGAAATGCAATGTCCAACTGGATCCTTTATTCAGTCGGTGGGGTTCAGCCTCGTTGGCCTCTTGTTAACAATTAACTTTATACCAAAATTATATATCAGAAAGACTGCAGCAGAGATCAGTAAAATTTTAAAAAAAAATCTATTTTAGAGATTTCATCTAGAAAAATAATACTGCAGTAAACACTATATTTTTACTGTAAAATACAGATTCTGTAATTTTTTTTTTACATCTACCGCATACTTCCAGATTCTGTAAAGTTTCCTTTATATCTATCGTATTCTGTAAAATAGAGAATATGATACATTTCATCTTGTATAGAGATTATGTAAACTAGAAAACCGTATAGCTAAAATTGTAAAATACGGTATTCGTTAAAAGTATCTGATACGAGTGCTCTTATGCTAACCTAAAACCCCATGTCCTATTGTTATTATCTTTTTTCCTATTAAAATATTGGTGGTTTCAATAGGCATTCTTTAATTACATGCGGTACTATATCTACATATTAGAATAAATTGTGTAATTGGTGTGTCAATAGAACCCTCTAAAAATACAGCCTATTACACTTATGAATACTACCCTTTTTTTTTCGTATGAATGCTAAATGGATTGAAAGAATGTAAATACTACTTCATATATATAGAGAATATTCTATCTCAACTCAGTAAATAATTGTAACTTATTGGAAAAACAAATTTACAAAAAAATCATGATAATCATTTAAGAATATGTCATCTGTTATGCTTATGAATTTTTATTTTTAATTTTTATAAACTACTATCTTTGTTTCACTAATTGTGAAAAGGGAAAAAAATTATACACTAACCAAAAAGCCCATTCACAAATTGGGTCATGGCCCTAAATCCTATCGAGCCATAATTAATGATTCAGACTTAAATTGTTTTACTTGTTATATATCTATTTTTATCCGAAAGGGTAGCACAACACTACAACACTGACATTATTTTTTATCCCAATTAGCGTTCGAACCCAAAAACTTCGGGTCCTGAGACCTCAGCAATGATCACTGAAGCATTGCCCAATTAACATTGTTGTGATCTATTTAATGTAGCCATCGCACTACTTTTTCTTCTTCTTTCCTTTCTTTTTCGGGTTAAAAAAGCTTGTGAAAATAACTAACGATTAGGTTCCAGACGAGGTTTGGTTTTCATCAAATGAGGATCTTTGTTTACATAATATTTCGTATTATATTTCTCTATTTTTATATAGCATAATCTTCTTATGAAGAAGAAAAAGAAAGAATAAGAGACCACGTAAAGAACAAAGTGCATCCAAGCATTCTAATTATCGAGGGATGAATTTTGGGATAATGTGCTAACTATATATATATATATATATATATATATATATATATATATATATATTGTTTTTAGTACTCCTTCCGTCCTATTTTATTAGTTATGTTTGGCTTTTCACACCGACGATGAAAGTGTAGTTAATGTTTTGAATCTCATTAAATGATCCAATATTTTTATTTATGACAAAGTATTATATATGTAAAAATATTGGATCATTTAATGAGATTAAAACATTAACTACACCTTTCTAAATCTCTTTGAAAAGTCAAACAAGACTAATAAAATGGGACGGATGGAGTAGCTCTTTAATCACTCATGATACTTAGGAGATGACAAACAAGATAATTTTTGAATAATTCCGTTTGATTGATTCCATCCATATAGAACAAACTCAGTTTTTACGGATCAAATATAACAAAATTCGACACAATCTAACATCCTAATGACATAATCTAACAACTTAATGACACGACAACAATTTATTGGATCACCCTATCACAAATAGACATGTGTATTATCAAATAGCTTAGCACGCCCCTCAAACTAAATGTGGGACACACTCAACATTAACTTTGCTTCTGAATGGTAAGAATTTAACACTTGACAATGGTTTGGTGAATACATTAGCAGTTTGATCACAAGATGGAATATACTTGACATCAAGAACACCCTCAAGAATTTAATTTCTATCACAATGGACATCAATCTCAATATGCTTGGTTCTTGAGTGAAAAACAGGATCTTGAGCCCAAGAATTTGCTCCTGTATTGTCAAAATAGATGACTGGTTTACATGGAATCTGAATACCAAGTTCAAACAAAAGTGATTTTAACCATGCCATGTCTGCTGCAGCATGTGCACTGCTTTTATACTCTGACTTTGTACTTGATGTGGATACAGCCTATTGTTTCTTTGAGCTCCATGAAACAAGAGGAGTTCCCAAGTAAATGAAATGACCAACTACAGACTTTCTGTCTTGGGGGGCAACATCCCTATCGTGCATCGAAATAGCCAATAATGTCAGTTGTCCACATGGGTTGAAGTGAAATCCATAGTCTAGGGCCTTTTTCATGTATCTAAGTAATTTCTTAAGAGTTTGCATATGCCTGAGGGATTGTGCATGAATTGACTGCGAGTGTTGATCACAAATGTAATATTTGGTATGGTGAAAGTCTTATGCTACAAGACACTAATAGCACTTCTGTATAAAGTAGGATTTGACTTTGGGCTTCTTGGGTGGATTCAAATGGTTTTCATGTTACTATGGGAGTTAAGCAGGGCTTGTAGTTATTAAGACCTAGCTTTGTGAGCAGCTGTTGAGCATATTGTTTCTGACTTGCATCCCCGTAAACTGACTTACTTCACCTAACTATTTCAAAAGGGAATATGGAATTTACTAATTTGATGAACTTCTGGATGTATGTAGCTGAGTTTCCTATAACTAAGAGTCATCAACGTAGATTGTATAGAATAATAGAATCATACCTGAAAAAGAACAGAGATGTATCAGACACAGGCTGTTTGAATCCCTACTGCAGCTACTGAGTCCTCCATTCATCAAACCATGCCCTAGGTGCCTGTTTGAGTTCATAAAGGGCCTTTTTAAGCTGGCACACATAGTTTGGTTTTGTCTGATCCTGAAAACCAGCAAGTGTTGGCATATACACATATTCTTGCAAATTTCAATCAAAGAAGGCATTATTGATGTCCAATTGTTGAATGTTCTAATGCTGAGCAAGTGCAACTAACAAGTGGTAGCTTTTGCTATTGCATTGAAAGTCTCAGAGTAGTCTATTTCTTCCTGTTAATAGTATCTTTTTCAGTAGTCTGCTTTGTACTTCAAACCGATCCATCTGGTTGGTACTTGATCTTAAAAATCCATTTATTTTCAACCAACTTTTGACCAACTAATGGTGGAACTAACTCCCATGTCTGACTTTGACTAAGATCCTGAAACTCATCCTCCATTGATTTCTCCTAAGGTTGAGATATATCTTCTGACACAATGGTTGGTTCAATAGGGTAACCAGCAAGACAATTTTCTATGATAAGGGTGAAGATAGTTTTCGTTTAAAGACACCACTTTTGATTTGGTCTATATTTGATGGGCGGAGTTTAAAGTGCAAGAGGTGACTATAAGTGTGGGACATGTAAGGAAACAAAGTCGGGAGCCTCAGGACTACCAGATGAGCTAGTGTAACCGGTGTGACTTGATGTGTGTGTTGTGTTAATGGATGGAATTGCAGAATGTGAGTGAATAGAATCATGTGAGTGATACATATCAGGTGTATGAGATGTACATGTGAATTCTTTAGGAGTAAAGTCCAAAGCATCAGCAACAGGTGCAACAAGATCTTTAGGGATATGTTCAGTACTTGTATAAAATGTAATAAAAGTAACGGATCTAGTACATGTACTAATGAGAGTAGGGCATGTATTGGTGGGATGCATGGATTTGTAAGGGAATTCAAGTTCATTGAAGGACAAATCTCTGACTATGTAGATTCTTAATGTGGAATCCATACATTTTTTATTTATGTGTTGATGACTAAGGCCTAGGTAAACGCACTTTTGGGTATGAAACTTGACTTTGTAGGTATGGTAGGGCATGAGACGGGGAAAACAAGAACAACAAGAGGTCTTAATTATATAGTAATCATGCTTTATCTCGTGGACGGGAGTTTTTTAAGAGGAGATATGTTCAGAATAAAAGTAGGTAAAATGTTAATTATGGTTACAACATAAGAAAAAATGTCCCACCAGTACTTCTGAGGCAGAGAGGCACAATATATTAAGGTCAACCATGTCTCAAAAATGTGCCTATCCATTCTATTCATGCATATGAGGTCAAGGATGTCTAAAATGGATGCCAAATTTAGCAAGAAAAGATTCAAGGGACTTGTATTCTCCACCCAATCAGATTGAATGGTCTTAATTTTGGTGATAATCTAATTTTCTACAAGACTTTAAAGAGAATAAAGACATTATAAGCTTCAGATATCTATTTTAAAGGGTAGATCCAGGTGTATCTACTATAGTCATCTACGAAATATGTATAATAGACATAGCAAGAAGTGGTTCTAAATGGAGAAGGTCCCCAAAGATCAGTGTGAACAAGTTCAAGGACTTGAGTTGCATTTGTTTGAGACACATGGAAGGGATTAGCATGCAATTTACCATAATGACATACATCACAAAAAGAAAACCTTTCATTGACAACAAGAATAAAATCCATGAACACTTGATGCAGAAGTTTAACAGATGGATGTTCTCATATGTCACATAGTGGCTTCATTATTTTGAGAACTATAAGTGACTAAACATGATGAATGAGGTAGAATTGATCTTTTGGATTGAAGGAAGTTATTGCCACTTCTTGTGGTGGTTGATGTACATTGTGGTCGAGTGGCAATGGCTTTGTCTGGTTGAATCTTGTAGAGGCCATTTTCAGAGTTCCTTCCAGTAACTCCCTCTTTGATTCTTTGTCCTTCACATAACATTTAGAAGAAAAAAAATCAATGAAAACATGATTATCAACTGTTAATCTAGAAATACATAATAAACATTTATGAATTTTTGCAACATGAAGAACATTATTTAACTAAGTATCAGGACCTATTTTAGAGTGACCAGTGTGTGCAATGTTTAACTTGTTATTGTTACCAACCACTAATGTGTCATTAACTTCATACCCTGACCTTAGATGCAAGTTAGGTAGCTCAAACATTACATGGTTTGAAGCAGCACTATCAGCTTACCAATTTGTATCAGCGGTGATCTCTGGAGCTGCAAGATAAGCAACAAGCTGTCTCATATTATTCTGAGATGAGTTTGAGGTATGTCCAACATATTGTTCAAACCGGTTGTAGTAGGCAGAAGCTATGTGACATAATTTTCCATAAATTTGGCAGGTTGGTATGCGATTGTTGATCCTTCCACCCCCTCTGCCTCTAGAACGACCTCTGAAGGAACATGAACCTCTTCCTCTTTGAGTGTTAACAAAATTGAATTGAGGTCTAAACTGAGTTCTCTGCACATTTTAGCTGAGATTTTCTATGTTCACCAATGCTCCAACAATTTCCATGGGTCCAAAAGGATTGAATCTCAGCAATAGTCTATCATGTGTAATAAATTGGGAGTGAACTTTTGCCCAGGACATAGAACTCACCCAAGATGTGATATTCTTTTGCTAAACCTCCTAAGGTGGCTAAAATTAATTTAGAATTAGATATGGGATATCTTGTTGTATCTAGACCATCAGAATAACTTTTCATTAAGTTAAGATAGTTGATAACGGAAAAATTCACAGTTATTTTTATAACTTTTCACCCCGTTTCTGATATCATTTTGAGCACTTTTGTATCATTTCGAGTCATTAATTCCTATGTTTCATCTAAATATGTTAGTAGTAGTTATTATATAAAATATCGTATTTTTAGCGTGTTTTTATAGTTTTTGTACCGGTTTAGTAACGGAGTGTAAATGTCGGATTTACGTTTGGTATTTTGGTGGTTTATTGCGCAGAATCATAAGTGGACCAAGATTCTACGTAACGACATGTTTTGAACCCTAAAAGAGGTGTTTAGAGGGTTAGAAGAAGGTGCCACAAGCTTACGAGTTCAAAAGGGTCATTTTCCTAAGTACTTGAATCGTTACATATTTTCGACGGAGATTTGACCCAGCTTAGAGGCATTTTCAGGGGATGACTTCTTAATGAAAGTTGTAGATCTTTGATAGAGCTTTCCAACGCATTTTGAATCATGTTAATTGGAGGTCTACAACTCAAGTTATGACCAAGTGGCTAATCGATTCGTAATAGTAAAAACCCCGAAAACGACACGACATACGAATGGCTCATCAAAACGGCATTTTCTGAAAAAGAATCCTTCATGAAAGTTGTATATCTTCAAGAAAGCTTTCCAATGGATTTTGAATCAAGTCAATTGGACTTCTACAACTCAAATGGTGGTCAAGTGGCTAATTGATTTGTATTAAGGAAAATGTCGCAAACGACACGTAATGGGAATGGCCCATCAAAACGACGTTTTCTGAAGAAGTGTCCTTCATGAAAGTTGAAGAATTTTCCGAGAGCTTAATTTTGACGTTTGAATCATAATTATTGGAGGCCTACAACTCAAGATATGAATTTTAGAAGTTTTATTACAATATATAAGCTTCTAGAAGGAACAGATGTAATCATTGAGACCGGATCGATCCGGCCTTGATATTTTCCTATATATACAGAGGATCAGAACAGAGAACGGCTGCCCCCTTTCTTCCTCTTCTCCTTCATTTTCTTCTATTTTATTTTTATGTTTTGGGGCCTATATATAGTAATTTATGTCGTTATAATGTCGATTGTAATAACCCGACTAGTTATAATTTTAATATAATTTCATTTCCGTTTTATTGCTTTCTTTTACTTTTATACAATTAGTATAAATATATATATATATACGTATACTATATATATATCTATATCTATATATATATATATATATATATATATCTATAATATATCTATATAAATTGTAGTTATCTTTTTCGTTTTGTTTTCTTTCGTTTTGTATTTCCGTTGTTATGATTAGCTAAAGTAGTTGTATAGCGAATTATGTGAAAGCGGGTAAAATTGACCCTCGGGAGACGAGACGAGAGTTGTGTTGTGCTTAAATTAAACGTTTTTATGATAAAATCATGTTTTAAAGTTGTTTCGATCATTTTAATAACTTTGAATAAAATTGACAACTTTGTTCACGGTTACATCGAGCTTATAAATGTATTTTGTGGTGAGATGTGAGATATGGATATCACTAATCATAGTCCTGATTGTTAGATTGACAATCTAAGTGACAGATCTGGACTATGCCTAAGTGAAATTCTTATTTTTACGAGATGTGCGAAACATGTTTTAAAATCACTAAACCATAGTCTTAATCGTTAGATTGGCAACCTAAGTGACACATTAAAACTATGTTTTTTGTGAGGTTTTTTCAACGGTTTTTTATTCCGGTCAACCATGTTAGGCGAGTTAGCTCTCTAAAGGGAGGGTTAATAAACCTAGTGTGGGGGTTAAGTGAGAGAATTTGTTGAGATCTTAACGCAAGAATAAAGAGTTGACTCTGTGAATGTCATATGAATCGAATCAGATAAAACACACTCCTTATCAAGTTTTTCTGTGGGAGATAACTTTGTTGGATCATGGCTCGGCTATGCTTTTTAATCACCTAGTTAATCTCGTTAGTTAAAATTTATTTTTCGCATTAGTATAAAAACTCAACCTAAAACTTTGATCGCCTAGACTAAGAACCACGTTCGCTTTGGTACTCACAACCACATTTCTCTTGGGACGACCTCGTACTCTCGTAGCTATCCTAGCAATCGACACGTAGTACATCGCGGTTAGAGAGTTAGTTTACCCACGGTTTTGCGAGTCTTTATAAATGTATTTTTAGTGGGTGAATTTTCGCGCTCATAAAAAATTGGCGCCGTTGCCGGGGACCAATATTTTAGTGGGTGTATTTTTCTCTCATCAAAAATTGGCGCCGTTGTCGGGACCAATATTTTAGTGGGTGTATTTTTCTCTCATCAAAAAATTGGCGCCCGTTGCCGGGAATGATGTGTGATATTGTTGTGATATCTTGTAAGTGAACCGAAGGCTTGGGCCTAGGTTTTTATTTTCTTGTTTTATTTAGATGTCGACAAAGAGCTATGGATCTTTGAAGTGATATTGTCCTCGAACTCGGTTTGAATACGACTTTGGTACTTAGCCTCTTCGGAGGGTGATATCTTGTAAGTCCGGCTAAAAGCGGGGATTAGGGCCTTCGGCAACCATAACTTTTTGAGGGGTCTAAATATCGTGTGTTTACGAAAAAAAAACGAAAAAAAAAAAGAAATTTTTTATTGTTTTATTGTTGTTTTCTGAGATCTTGCAGATTGAGCTTAAATGGATGGATTTTTCAATCAAAACTACTCAAATTGAACAACAATACCCCTACCAACCTTATCAACAACGGTTCGGTATGCGAGCCTCAATATCAACAGCAGAATAACCAAGGTTCATGGAATTATCGGTGCCCTAGTGCATACCAGGACCGGAATTATGGTTATTCGAGTTATGAGCCACAACATTACGAGGGTTACCCGAACCCTAATGCTTATCAGGATTACAGTGTTCATACTCAAAGACGTTGATAGCTTTAACCATATTCGACCATCGATCGATTATGCGGAATGGCAAGAGGACTACTACTCACCTCCGATGAATCAAAGTCAATATGATCGATGCGCCCCATGCCACAAGAAGAATTCACCGACAGGTCAAATAGAGCAACTAGAACGATTGAACCAGATCTTGGAAGAGCGACTGTTGGACATGCAGGAGTTCAAGGTAAGTCACGACTCCGCCATAAGAAATCTTCAAGACAAGGTGGGGAATTGATTGAATTAGTGAGGTATGTGAAAGAGGCAGAGACATGTGAGGTGGTTGGGAAAGATGAAGTGCTCATTGAAGAAGTTCAGGTTGAGAATAAGGTTGAGGATTCATTTTGCGATAATGAGATTTCAGAGTTAGAGGATCGGGAGATTGATTGGCCATCTTTAGTAAAGCCACTGGGAGAGTTGGTAATAGCTGATATATCGGTCCCGGATTATTACATTCGTCCACTCTGTGAGGATGAATTTTCTACGGTCCAGTTTGTGTACTCCCCGATGGATGAGCTCTATGGTAATTTTCAAAAGAAGATGGTTCGACAGGATGATAAAAGAAGGTTCGATGGCTGGGAGGAGATAACATCGAGGGCCAAACGAGGTACGTTTCTAGACAATTTAATTTCTTTGGTTCTCGCATTGTTAATTTTTCTTAAGCTATTGATCTTCTTAAGTTCTGATTTTGGTTGATAACTTGTAAATACTACTTTTGTCGAGCAAACGACGTTAAACAAAAAGCGCTACCGGGAGGCAGCCCGTTAAATAAATAATTTGAATAAAGACTAGTCTTAATGTAGAATATGTGGACAGAGTCAATATAATAGGAAATATAAACACAAATCACAACCAAGTCTCAGGATGAATGTTTGAATGTCATTTAAAGGGAACGATTAGGTGGTTATCCGAAAATCCCGAGGTAGAATACAAAGAAAACATTCAAATGCTTCATTTCTTGGACTTAGGTTGTTGAACCCTTGAGGATCTGGGTATAAAAGACTCAATACTCTTTTACACATTTCATTTTACGATCTAGTCTGTTTCAGATTTCTGGTCGTTGTAGTATAGTGGTGAGTATTCCCGCTTTAATAAAACTGTGTGTAATAAAAATGAATCTAGGAATAGCTGACTTGACTATGATATATGCTCATATGATAGGTATATGCTTAGATGTTCTGTGCTTTACCCGTGTGGGTTATTTTTTTCATCTAAAGCTATATATATATTGCCTATCGAATTTTCTGACGTGACAGGGCCATTATCTCATTATTCCCATATCCCTGTTCAATATTTTGGCACGAGGACCATGTCCCGTGTTTGCTTTGTTTTGGTTGTTTTCATATAGGGATTCGGGACGTGCTTTCTCATGGCTGTTACGGGATTCGATAACACCTTCTGCTGGTTTATAAGCTAAGTCTTTCTCTCTATCTCATTTACACTCTGAGAATAATGCAAAATCGTAAGTGGGGGTAGAGAGTCAGTTGGTTTAGAAATGGCAGTAAGTGTTTAAACCCTTAGTTTTTGATTTTTTTTCGAGCATTATTTAGTTGATTAAAATAATTTGTATAAGGTATATATTTCATGGATTTAAAGATGTAATGATCAATTTGGATATGTATAACCAATGTGAACCGCAAGTGTATTTTAACCGGAAATTTATTTGTGTAACATGAATTCCTTGTTCACGTAAGCCTTTGATATTAAAGCGAAAATTTTAAACTGTATCCATTCAGTATTCTAGTGGTTTATCCTAGAGATAGCAGTAACTTAGTACCTAATTTCTGAACATGTACTGTGAATATCTGAAGGTTTGAATGTGATAGGAAGAATACTAAACCGAGATAAACTATATGTCGGTTGTAGAAATGCCAATGATTTGAGTGCGATAGAGGCGTTATCCCGAAACGTCCTATATCACTATGAGGTTTAAAAGCTCCCGATTGCCTGATGATTGTAGTCTAGCTAGGGTGTTATCACGAAACATCCTATTGCTAGGAATGAGGGCATATGCTACACATTAAAAAAAAAAAAAAAAAAAAGAAGAAGAAGTTATCTTCTGACTATCCCCAGTATAAACTAAATGATATGCATTAGGGATTATCCTAATAAGTACACGGGAGGACTTTGTGTGGAATTGTTACTGCCTATACCTAGGAAAATCATTAGGACTGTCTGAATGGATATTTGTGCGTTTGCTTGAATTATTCAAGAGAGGATAGTGGAAATTGAAAAGGCTTGTCACACACTCACTCTATTATACATTTATATTGCGGTTAACGTGTAGTTATGATTCGAATGGTTGCATCATCTGATTGTCATTCATATCTTATCTTCAGGAATTTTTCCTCATTCATTTTATTTTACCGCTTATTTTGTTCGAGGACGACCAAAAGCTAAGTGGGGGGTTGTGATAACGGAAAAATTCACAGTTATTTTTATAACTTTTCACCCCGTTTCTGATATCATTTTGAGCACTTTTGTATCATTTCGAGTCATTAATTCCTATGTTTCATCTAAATATGTTAGTAGTAGTTATTATATAAAATATCGTATTTTTAGCGTGTTTTTATAGTTTTTGTACCGGTTTAGTAACCGGAGTGTCGTGTCGGATTTACGTTTGGTATTTTGGTGGTTTATTGCAGAATCATAAGTGGACCAAGATTCTACGTAACGACATGTTTTGAGCCCTAAAAGAGGTGTTTAGAGGGTTAGAAGAAGGTGCCACATGCTGATTTACGAGTTCAAAAGGTCATTTTTCCTAAGACTTGAATCGTTACATATTTTCGACGGAGATTTGACCCAGCTTAGAGGCATTTTCAGGGGATGACTTCTTAATGAAAGTTGTAGATCTTTGATAGAGCTTTCCAACGCATTTTGAATCATGTTAATTGGAGGTCTACAACTCAAGTTATGACCAAGTGGCTAATCGATTCGTAATAGTAAAAACCCCGAAAACGACACGACATACGAATGGCTCATCAAAACGGCGTTTTCTGAAAAAGAATCCTTCATGAAAGTTGTATATCTTCAAGAAAGATTTCCAATGGATTTTGAATCAAGTCAATTGGACTTCTACAACTCAAATGGTGGTCAAGTGGCTAATTGATTTGTATTAAGGAAAATGTCATAAACGACACGTAATGGGAATGGCCCATCAAAACGACGTTTTCTGAAGAAGTGTCCTTCATGAAAGTTGAAGAATTTTCCGAGAGCTTAATTTTGACGTTTGAATCATAATTATTGGAGGCCTACAACTCAAGATATGAATTTTAGAAGTTTTATTACAATATATAAGCTTCAGAAGGAACAGATGTAATCATTGAGACCGGATCGATCCGGCTCCTACCGGATCGATCCGGCCTTGATATTTTCCTATATATACAGAGGATCGAGCAGAGAGAACGGCTGCCCCCTTTCTTCCTCTTCTCCTTCATTTTCTTCTATTTTATTTTTATGTTTTGGGGGCCTATATGTAGTAATTTATGTCGTTATAATGTCGATTGTAATAACCCGACTAGTTATAGTTTTAATATAATTTCATTTCGCTTTTATTGCTTTCTTTTACTTTTATACAATTAGTATAAATATATATATATATATTATACTATATATATATATATATATATATATATATATATATATATATATATATATATATATATATATATATATATATATCTATACGTATATCTATATAAATTTGTAGTTATCTTTTTCGTTTTGTTTCTTTCGTTTTGTATTTCCGTTGTTATGATTAGCTAAAGTAGTTGTATAGCCGAATTATGTGAAAGCGGGTAAAATTGACCCCTCGGGAGGCGAGATGAGAGTTGTGTTGTGCTTAAATTAAACGTTTTTATGATAAAATCATGTTTTAAAGTTGTTTCGATCATTTTAATAACTTTGAATAAAATTGACAACTTTGTTCACGGTTACATCGAGCTTATAAATGTATTTTGTGGTGAGATGTGAGATATGGATATCACTAATCATAGTCCGATTGTTAGATTGACAATCTAAGTAGATGATCTGGACTATGCCTAAGTGAAATTCTTATTTTTACGAGATGTGCGAAACATGTTTTAAAATCACTAAACCATAGTCTTAATCGTTAGATTGGCAACCTAAGTGACACATTAAAACTATGTTTTTGTGAGGTTTTTCAACGGTTTTTATTCCGGTCAACCATAAAGAAGCGAGTTAGCTCTCTAAAGGGAGGTTAATAAACCTAGTGTGGGGTTAAGTGAGAGCTGTTGAGATCTTAACGCAAGAATAAAGAGTTGACTGTGAATGTCATATGAACCGAATCGAGATAAAACACACTCCTTATCAAGTTTTTCTGTGGGAGATAACTGTTGGATCATGGCTCGGCTATGCTTTTTAATCACCTAGTTAATCTCGTTAGTTAAAATTTATTTTTCGCATTAGTATAAAAACTCAACCTAAAACTTTGATCGCCTAGACTAAGAACCACGTTTCGCTTTGGTACTCACAACCACATTTCTCTTGGGACGACTGCGTACTCTGTAGCTATCCTAGCAATCGACACAGTACTCTGCCAGTTAGAGTTAGTTTACCCACGGTTTTGCGAGTCTTTATAAATGTATTTTTAGTGGGTGAATTTTTCGCTCATCAAAAATTGGCGCCGTTGCCGGGGACCAATATTTTAGTGGGTGTATTTTTCTCTCATCAATAGTCAGCCATTGAACGAGTTCCTTTTTTGTTTTAGTGAGGGCATTCTTGTATTCAAGGATTATAGACTGAGCTTGAATGTTATAAAGGTTCCAAGAGTGGTTCATACCTCCTGAGCAATGAAAAGGCCAATAACCTCGATTACAGCTTGTTTTGTCATGAATCCAAGAAGCCATCCAAGAAGAAGTTGATCCATTACAGACCATTTGATTTCTTTGAGTTGATTGAAGAAATAAGCTCTCAAGTCCATGTATGGTTTCTGTTGGGGCGTGACATGTACCAAACAGATGTTCATCGAGCTTGTGACATCGAATCACAAGCAAAACTTAGTACCTCCACGGCAAATAATTATTTCTTTCAAGTTTGATAGTTGGATTTTGGTTTAAATTTGGTCCAAGTAGAGGTCGATTTGTGAGCAGTGTGGTTTGAGGAGTGAATAAGAAGCCAACATCATTTATTCGGTCACATGAATGGATGAAAATGGTTGAATCAAAATTGAATGAGCTACAACAAAGATAGTGGGATGTAAGGAATAAGCTCCGGTAACGGATGTCGTGATTGAACTTGAGGAAGAAGCGATTTCAACTACTCTACTTGCAACAACTAGTATGGTTGGGGTTGAAGGGTGGCCGAAAGTAGTCATGGCTTCTGGCCACCCCCTTTTTTGAACGGAAACTTTATCATATATAGATATTACAAAGCTTTACAAGCAAAAACACAGTCAGTCGGACCCGGGCCGAACTCCGGATTAGTCGGACCAGTTGGTTCCGAATACCGAGGTCAAATAAAAATAAAAATAAAACAGTCGCCACGACATACAAAGTTTATCTGTGTGTTGTCAAATTGTTCCCTATAACGCTATTAAGCGACAAACAACGAGCTATAATATTAGTTCTGGCTACCTCTTAGCTCTGATACGAACTTAAGAGATGACAAACAAGATAATTTCAGAATAATTCCATTTGATTGATTCCATCCACAGAACAAACTCAAATTTTATACAGATCCAACATAACATAACATAATCTGACACAATCTAACAACCTAATGACATGGCAGCGATCTATTGGATCAACCGATCCCAAATAAACATATCTATTATCAACAATATCTTTACAATCATATATATATATGATCCTATCTTGTAATTGTAATGAATAACACATTTGTTCACTGCATTTTGGATTGTTTGTCCCCGGGAAGTCGTTTAAACAAGGTTCACTTGTACGAGCAAAATTCCAATTTCCATCAAATCAAGTTTGTGTTGCTTATAGGCAACTTACCTTTTAATGAACATTTGAAATCCACCTAATCTTACAACCGAAGAGGAAAAAACACAAGGCAAATAGGTAACATGCATCTTGTAAACAGTAGATGACCCAATATAATAAATTGCCCAATATAATTGAAACAAATTTTATTTTTCATTTTAATCTAAAACCAAATCTAATGTCAAAACTTTACGTCACTATTATTTCTGGTTTAGATTATCATGCTACCTCGTCTTAAACCTCCATTTTTTTTAAAACAAAATACAGATCAGCCGAGTAACGAGAGGTTTTATGTGGAAACGGTTGTATGAAGACATCAAGTGACACACATTAGAGCCATTCATTTTTACTCTATTTCACATAATACACTTTAATTTATCATGTGTGAGAGGTTAGAAATGAAATGTTGTAATCATATCACTTGCTACAACCTTCATACAACGATTGAATTGTAAAAAATTTCCCCAAACATAGCATTTAATGACAATAACACTAATAATCCAAATAAAAGAAAGAAAAAAATGATACAAGTGACCAAAATTTAACGTTGTTCGATCAACTCATTTACATTCACCAGCAAAAATGAAAAATAATGTTAATTATAGCGAAAAATAAAAATAAAAATAAAATTCTAAAAGCACATAAAAATAGCCCAAACATTAATAAAAAAAGAAAGCAAGAGTTTATCTATGTAATTAATACACATCTCCATGGGCATCAATAGTAGAAGACTAAAGCTCTTATTAGTTTATACGGTTTATTGTTAAAAATGACATTTTGAATATAGAAATATGGAAAAAAATGACATTGGAATTTTTTTCCAGGTAAAAAGGGCGTGTCTTTATTCCATTGTGATAGTAAACATTAGATTTGAGAGTCGATTCCATCTGCAAAGGCTTGATGATTTGGGGTTATGAATAGTGGATTCATTATTATCACCAAATTTATATTTCCACTATCTTGATTCCTATTTTCCCATCTTTTTTTGTTTTTTAAACCAACTCCCTAATTTATATAAGAATCAAAATTCAATACCAAACTAAATTGACGATTTGGGGTTGACTCCCGTCTCCTTAAGTTTTTTTTTTTTTTTTTTTTTTTTTTTTTTTTTTGAAGAAAAAACTTTTATTAAACAAAATCCGCCAAACAATGGCAAAAACGTCATCGCAGTAAATTTACCCCAAGATGTCCGAGTAGAAATTAACAAAGATGTCGAAATTTAACAGGTGGGCAGGGACATTCCCTACGCTCCTTAAGAAATTAAACATCAAATCGTTTTTTTATGTAATACACCTTATTTCTAAGTAAGGGTAAAAGAGTAATTTTGTGGATTTATTTACCCTACTATCTAATTACTGAGATAACCTTGATAAATAAATACCATCAAGTGAGAAAAAATATTCGTTTAATAAGGTTATTTATTTATCGATAAATGAATATTTATTCATGTATTTTTACATTTTTTTTTCTTATGATTAGTATTTTTGCATTTAATGTACAAATGTACCTAGAGGGTAATGTCCAAAATTCTTATGAAAAACTTAACTACATTCATTTTATGTAGACTCTAGATTGAGAATACATGAACTATACGTATAGACTAAATACAATGTATTATATGTTGAGACTACTAATAAGATTGTATGTATGAAATACTTATAGAGTCTAACAAAATATACTTAACCTACACTAAGATTTCAGAACTACATGATGAGAATGATCTTGAACCAAATTATAGTAGTGTCATACCTAATATGTCATCAAAAAAGGTCTTTCAAGCAGTAGTCACCATACAAAATTACATGCTACAACCCGAGCAAAATATTCGGAAGTTGTGCATGAATTACGAAAAAAATTAAGGATGTGATGCATTTTGGTGGAAGGAAAAGAACAAACAACTTTAGATGCATTTTATGAGAAAAATGATGTTTTATATGAACATTGTTGATTGAATGAAATATTTTCATTTAATATATATATAGATGGGAAATTTAGTGATTATTCATTTATGTTTATATGGGGATTTTTTATGGACTCAAATTTTTTATTCGTTAATGCTTTTAATGAGGTTATTCATTTAGCCCCTTTGCCCAAGTCAGGACCGGAGAAAATTATTCATTTGGAGAGGTTATTCATTTATCGAATATTCATTTATCGAGGTTATACTGTAAATGATTAAATATTGAAATTTGTGGATAAGTATGAATTTATGGAATTTTATTATAAAAGAAACCACACCCATTAGTTCCCCCAAAATCACACGCATTTATCAGAGAAAAATAGAACGCTTGAACGCTCTGGAGAAATTGGGAGGAAGAAAAGTGGAGCGATAGAATCTTCATCCTTATGATCGATCCGTTCATATTTTCCACCGACCGCAGTAGATAAAGTTGACCCTCACATCGCAAAGAACATTTTGGCATCAACAATTCCCCAATTCGTAAGTATTCAATTTCAGCCCTAGCTTAGAATCTTGATCGTTCTTGATGAATTCTTGGGTTTTGGGTGTTTAATTTGTTCTAGATGATTTAGTAAAGATAGTGCATGTTTTTGGTTGTAGAAATTCGGAGACAAAGGGAATGGATTGTAGGATTTTTGGTGTTCTTGTCTTTTAGATCTGTTTTTGATGGATTAAGAGGTAATGGGTGTTCTTAATCGGTATTTAGGTGTTGGTGTTTAATTTATGCATAGTATTTCATATAATCATGAATTGAAGGTTTGGTGTAGTTTTGGTACCATAAATGTGACAAATTGTGGTTGAAATTGGTTCAAGATCGTATAGGTGATGAACAGGTCGAAAAAGTGCAGAAAATCAACCTTGACGTGCGCCCGGGGAAGCCATGTGTGCGCCTGGCATGTCATTGAAGCAGACAAGATGGATTCAGCAAATTCGGGCGTGCGCCTGGGATCAGGAATGGCCAAGCCCAGCTTTCATTATAGTTGAAACGGGTACCATGAAATTATATTTTTGTAAGGCCATCTAAGAGCAGCAGCCTTTAGACAACTTGAAGTTGGTCAATCAGTTCATTTATTCAGAAGACTCGCCTCTTTTTCAGGCAAGACATTTTTCTATCAATTTTTATTTCATAAGAGAAGGAAGACTTGTTATATGCTCAACACGAGCAATTCCAAGATCGGGTTCTGCTATGGAATCGGATGATACCACATCGTAATACGCAATGGAAGCTTGATACGGACATCAGGCGTGCGCCTGTCCCTTTTGAATGTTGTTTTGCTTTACTTAAGTTCTATACATGGTATGTTATGGCTTGTATGTCTTTGGGACATTAATTGGAATGTGGAAAAGCCTAACAATTGACTTTAGTAGCATTGTATCAAGACCGCAACTTAGACCCTCTCCGCAGAAAGAAGGTGGGAGCAAATAAGGCATTTGTTTAGACCTTGCGAGGATATTGAATTAGTAGTCGGTGATCTCTTTTCTATGTGTTAGGTAGCTTATATCGAATGGTCTAGGACTAGATTTCCTTGGAAGCCTTTTATGTGAATGAACTTAGACGTTTAGATTAAATCCATAATAAACATATGTAGTGTCTAAAAGCATAAATGCTATGATATTTGGTGAGTCGCGTTTTAGCTTTGCAGTATGGGCAAGCCCTCACGGACCAGTCCATGCCATATGAGGCATTGAAGGATATGTCATGGTGCATACCATCACCATGAAAAGTGCCCTTAGATCATAGTGTAAAAAATCCCTAATTGATCGAAGGTCTTTTAACAGAGCTACCAGAGGGGGAGTGAGCGCTTTACAACATATACGGTATGACGATGCTGAAAATCATCGGGTATTAATCTGGGTCGTTTAATCTAGGGTAAAATGAACGAGGGATGGTTTTTTGGGTGGATTTAGACTGAGCTTGAGAGTTCCTCTCTCAAGTTGCCAACGTATCCTGTTGATTATTCAGGAATCAAGTCTCCATAGTCTTAATGACTTGAGATTCTTTCCATGTTTATCCTATTATATAGGAACATGTTCACATATTACATAAGGGAAGCTATCAACCGTCCTGCTGCAAGCTTCTGTGGTCGTCTCGACCCTTTCGGCTCTGCCACTCTTCTGTTACGACCGACCCATCCTGCAGGAATCTGCTCGGAAGGGGTTCAGACCCGCTTTATAACGTATTGCATGGCACCTGGCCGACCTGCGTCGAGCCCCGCCTGGCCGACTCGGCCCGCACTACGTAGACCCGAGCTCCCCAGCAACCTAGCCGACCTGCGATGGTGTTTGTTTGGAAGAGCGGCTAAGACCTCCCACATGGCCTTCAAGTCTGCCCTTAGACATAAAGTGGGGCTCCTGGCCTTTATTGTTGCAGTTTCTCTGTCTTCATTTATTATTTGATCAATCAAGAGATGACACATGGTGAGGCTGGGTTCGACCCTTGTCACGGTAGTATATGTAATTTATTAAATGTTATATATTTGGTTAGTATCGATTCTTCTACTCCTTAGTGAGTACGTTTGTACTTAACTTTTTATTTATTGTTCCTCACCTCAAGAAAGTGGTGTGTTGTAAGTTAGATTGGAGGCCACTAAGGAGTGACCCCGAGGATGTTGCAGCTTGAGTTTATCTTTCTTTTATTCTATTGTATTTTGGGCATAGACTTTCCCTATCTTGTAATGCTAGAAATTAGTGGTTTGTGCTTGTGGTTATCAAGATGTAATAGATGATTTGTATGTGGCAATTGTATAAAAGTCAGTATATGATATTATAGATGCAGACTGTGTTGCTTTTCCATAGTCTGACTTAGTCGTTTCGGTTTCCCGAGTCTAATGTTTTCTTTCCGCTTTGGACTCTGATATTGATATTGTAAGGCATATATATATAATTAGATATTTTTTAAACTATTTTTGTGTTGGATGATATTTTAGGATAATGACTTCAGATTCGGCGCGAGGCGTCACATTTTAGGTCTTTTGTTGTGTTAGTGTAAGATCTAGAACAAATGAGACAAAATGTTTGCCCACAGTATTGAAGTTTTTTTTTTAAACAACAATGATAATATTTATTATTAAAAGAAAAATAACAAGACGCTAAAAATTACAACATCCGATCAAACACACGCAATCCTACCAAAGTCCTCAAAACACCAACACTACAGAAACAAATGCCTACAAAATAAACTCCCGACCACAAGACAAACAAAAATCCGACTCCCCAAAAGTCAAACACCGTTATCGGTCCTAAACTCCAATATGTTTCATCACCTGAATCAAAACTCCTCATATTTTTTAGGCTACCTAATCACCCAATCTCTACTAAACTTATAATTCCTTCCAGATATTCACACAAAACCGCGACCTTGAAAACCGCAATGACATCTTCAATCAAGGCCTTGTTTCTCGTGCACCAGATATTCCATAGACATAACTTTTTTATTGCATCCCATACCCAAAAATTTCTCTCGAAGGGCATAAATGTTGATTAACAGATTCTGCTCCTGAACCGCTAAAAAGTCAAGTTTTTCCCGTGACACCAATTCTCTAAACCATCTAGTCTTGTTACTATTACCCTACCCCTAATATTTATAGTCAACAGCTTCAAAAACAGAACCCTCAAAACCATGAAAAACACGAGCCCAATCATTATCCAAGCAGATCTGATAGTTCCTCATCATTAATATTGTCAAACCTGACCCCTATTTCATTGGCTAAGAGCAAAGTTTTCTCCAACTCTTTAGAAGTTTTCGACTGCATAGGAGACAACGAAGCATTTTTCAAAGTCTTTATCATATTTCGAATTTCATCATCTGAAATAGGTACACCATCAATTTGTGGTGTTAAATTCTCGACCTACTTTAATCCTTTGAATTTTTTCTTGCAGCTTGCATAAGATATTAAGAATCACACACAAATTCAGAAATAATCTGAAATAACAAATCACAAATCATATAATGGTATGATACGTATCTATCAACAAGACTTACATATAAATGTATATATATTAGATTTATAATTGTCGACAAATACCTACACGTATACTTGAAAATTAGCAAAAGTTATATCTGGTAAAAAAGAAAATGCAGAAAATTAGCAAAAGATTCTTTTCTTTTCATTTGTTTATCTTTCTTTTAGTTTCCACATCTCTCAGTCAACCTCCATAATGTAGCCGTTTCATTCTCATCTGTAATTGTTTTTTCCCTGAGAGCCATCATTTCTAAGAAAATAACAAAAGAACATTAATTAGCAAGAATAAAAGAAGAAAAGACAATGCACATGCAATATAGGTCATTTCACTTCAAGTTTTTATACTGAAATGTCATAATAGTTAGGACACCCAGCTTAATTATATTCCTGATTTTCGCAAACATCCCCACTACAAATTACATGTACAAAGTGGGTGACAGAGACCCTACGGTGAAGAATGCCATTTATTTTGCTAAACTAATTTGGACATTTTGGTCCACTTTCCGTAGAAATTAAATTGAATGGAGAAATGCAGTTTTTGTATTAATCAGTAACAAATGCTTGCAAATGAATATTGATATAAGTCAATGTAAATAATATGCTATCTCTCGGGGTTTAAATTTTATGTATATTTGTAAGCTATTTTTTGTTTTTGTTTTATCGCATGATCTCCGTCCCAAAGTATAATCCTTCACTTTTTGACCTCTTAATTTATTATGAATCTAACAATTTTTCATTACTTAACAACTATCAGATTAATGATAGTGGGGTATTTTAGACATTAGCCTTCAAATTAATGACATCCAATCAATTTCTTAATCATGTGTAAAACTATTGGGATTTAATTTATATATTTGGTGACGGAGGTAGAGTAGACAAATAATTAGTACTCCTCCGCTTTTTTATCTGTCATGAGAAAGAAAAAGCATACTGATTAAGAAAGAATTAATATGCCTAAAATATATATAGTATTGGAAATATTTTTTTATCGGAGATGTAAATACTTTGTTGGTAAAGTATAGTATTGGAAATGTATTTTTATCGTAGTAAGTAAATACTTTAATGATAAAGCAGGAAAAAAAATAAATAAATGATGTATTGAAAATGTAAAATAACAGATAAATAAAAGCAGAATGAATTAAAAAATGTATAAAAAAAAAAAAATGAGGAGAGAGTACTTATATGATAATTTGTATATATATATATATATATATATATATATATATATATATATATATGTGTGTGTGTGTGTGTATATATATATATATATATATATATATATATATATATATATATATATATATATATATATATATATATATATATATGTATATATATATATTCAACATTCTCATTAAAGAAATGGGCATTTTACAGATACGAAATAATAGAAATTTTTTATGGATGGACTCGAATTGAACAGGGTTAAGTAAGAATCACACTAATTATTATTGGGTCAATACCTTGTTGGCAAAAAAAAAAAAAAAAAAAAAAAAAAAAAAAGGACTTCAACATTCAAGCACATGATATTTTTATTATTTTAGGTCCAGATATCACCTCTCGGATGATACTATTATAAACTTTTAAAATGTAAGGGTGCTGGGCCATCACAAGGATCTAGACTTTTATAATCCGAAAATATATTTTATAAATAAAATTTTGGTAAATTTGTTAATGGGATACATGCTCCCATATGATGTACTTCGATCAAGCACTACCTTCACACCAGAATCATGAGGTAATTTCGCCGTAGAGACTTCCTATTAGAACGCACTGTCGGATGAGTATTACGTGTAGAAAAAACAAAATTGTTTTGTTTTTTTTACACGTGACAGTCAACCGAGGATCCGATATAATAGGAAGTCCCTGCATCAGAATTTTCCAGACTCATGGTGTTGAAAAGCTTACATATGAGGTTGAGTTACAGCGTGAGGAAAATGCGAATGATGAGAATCAAGAACATAAAGAGGACTCTACACATTTTTACGCGGATGCTTTTTATGTTTGTGATATCTATAGCTTTTGTTTTCCTTGTGCACTTATGCTCGTCATTTAGGGAGCTGAATTGTTTACTAATACGTAGACTTTTTTCATTGGGTTTCGCTATATAGTAAGAATTTTTAACGAGCTAGGCGAGACCTGAAGTTTGAGCAGTACCCGTATTTTGCGAAAATCACCCATTTTTAAGTTTTGCATTAACTTGAAAGAAAATACGCGACCGAGTCTCACTCTCCTGCAAATCTAACGCGCTTTTAATCTGACACAACATTTTTAATTTTATATATATATCTAAACCTTTGAAAGCATTTGAAAGCATGTCTGGTAAAATCAAGAAAAAGAAAAACTACTCTTTGGATATCGAACATGAAAAATTTGATGTTGAAAGAATGCATATAATAACTGGTAGACGATCGAGGAAGAAAAATAATCATTACACTGAGGATTTTGTTTCTTGAGCTAAGAAACTCGGCTTGTGAGTTTAAAAAATATTTTTAGATTTCAATAAAATTGCTACTTAATTCCATTAAATCCTCCTCTCTTCCATTAAAAAAACCTAGATATGACGACCAGTTTCCTTCTATGTTTTTTTTTCAACAGTCTTCATCTCTACTAGAAGATAGGGTTTTTGTTTCTCACGATTTGTGAATGAGTACATGTTGGGAATGAAAATGCAGTTTGAGAAAATGAAAATGATAGTGAAAACGCGTTCTATAGAATTGACAAATAAAAATAAAAAATGTTTTTTTGTTGGGAATTAGTTTAAAATATATAATAAACATTAACAACGATGTGTTGTTCTTCTAAAAAAAAATGATGTGCCATTATATTTGCGGGAACGTGAGGCTCGGTAGCGTGTTTTCCATTTATGTTAACATGGAATTTGAAAAGGGCGATTTTTACAAAACATGACACAACATATGTGGCAAAATTGTCAAATCAGAATATGTGTTTCAAGTCCCAAACTTGATTAAAAGATAGAGGTGATTTTTGCAAAACATAGCAGTACATAGATGGTAAATTACCTAATCTGACGCAGTCATCGGGGAAGCTTTAGCAATATACCACGCTATATGCTTAACAATCCAATAGGGTTACTTCAAGGTGACTTTTGAATCAGACTAGCTCTCTCATTGTCTGTCAGAAATTAAATTCTGAAGAGCAAGATTTATCAGACTTGAGCAACATTGTGGAAGACTGTCGCAATTTTTTAGCTTGTTTCACATCTTTTAAATTTTTGTTCATTAAGCGTAAAGTAAATCGTCCTGCAAATTTGTTAGCCAAAAAAGGTCTAGAGCTTGTCGGAAGTGTCTTTTGGGGTTCATCGCCCTCAGAATGTAATTATCGCTTGTTTGGCGGGCAAAGCTTAATAAAATGTCTTTTCATCTCCAAAAAAAGATTCCTAACCTAAAGATAAATGACAAGTTTCAAACATGACCTAAAGATAGAGATGATTTGTGCTATGAACTCTTCTTTGAAAATATATGTATTACTAGTAAGAAAAATATAAACATTTGGTAAAACAAATAGTGGTATTTAGAAAAGTAGTAGTTGCAATTAGCAAATGACAACTACAAACACAAAATGGGAGATTTGAATGCGAGTAGACATATAAAGGGGTCCAGCGACTTTAGCATAGTAGGACAATGTCAGTCTCTACGTCTCTATACTTAGTCCCTCATCCAAGGAGCAAGATGTGAAAGCTCATTCATATATTATTATAAATAAATACACTGCACCAACTTATCTTTCAATTCTCCATCCATTTTTACATACATCTCCATCCACCCTTGTGCTCGGTAATGCAAGTAGTATAATTCAATGAGATGATGACAAGTATCATCTCCTCCTAGGGAATGTTGCATTGCATGAGTCAAATGTCTTGCCCGATAAACGTAACATCATAATTTAGGTGTAGTATTTCCCTTCTAAGTTCTAAATACAAAATACAGTATAAGTTATTTTTGTATTTTGTTTTTGTCTTTCAATATATTATATGTCGACTATGTTAGAAAAATTGTCAGGGTTGAAATGCGGGTAATTGAATCATTTAAAGTTTAATACAATCGTAAATTTGATAATGTTTGTGGTGATTTATAATTATGTCAATTGAGACGCCTAGTATATACTCACAATGTGTGTGATCAAGCAAATAACATAGTTCTGATTTTGAAAACAAAGGGTCCTTTATAAAGGCGTTTCATGAGAAGGGAATTGATCGTGGATCCATGATTTCATAGCCTATGATGGAGAGGGGGGAATCGTGCAGAAGTTATTGCTCGTGCCCTAATAGAGAGATAATTATGGAGCCATTAAGAGAACAATTACACTCGTGGTGTAAAGTCTTGCATAACGTCCGGAATGCACATTAATGGATAGTTCATGATGTCTGAGATCACGCACGTCTTGTATTGAGCTGAACGTGGTGTTATGAGGTCGGATATAGACTATACCGAATTGGAGTGAGACCCCTATTATCGGGCAAAGCCCATACAAGACCAATGGCAGTATTGACTCAATAATCCTTTTACGAGTGCCACGTACGGTTCTGGACCGTACACATGTCATAAGTCATTTCATAATTCAAAAAACATTTAATGATGTTTTCTCTCATATTGCCTCTAATTTTTATTTATTTATCACTATTATTACTTCACAACTATACTATTAATAATAATCAATGAGTGTATTGGGCATTATAGTCATAAATCTATTACATTTAATCATTTTTTTTAATATATGTGAAACTATATAATAACTTATATTTAGAGATGCATGGAGTACAATTTCGAGCCATATATCATGGAAAGTGCTTAATATGTACTCCATCTGTTCTATAATACTCTCTCCAACCCAAATATTAGGGGTTCTAAAAAAAAATCTCAATAAGTCCAAACCAGCTTGAAACTCAAACCGATTAAAACCCAAAATTTTAGAGTCGATTTTGACTCAACCCAAACGTGATTGTTTTTTTCCCTCTGATATGATCCAACCCAACTTGAAAGATATTACAACAATAGGCTTCATCGACTCACATCTGCTTTTGTCGACATTCATCATTCCTCTATCTTTCAAATATTAATAAAATTTCAAATTTTGTTGTAAAAATGTTCTCTTTAATGTATATTGATATGAACATGTGGTACGAAATTTGAATTTGATGGAATGTACGTATATATTGCGTTCATTGTATGAAAGTTTGATTGTAGGCATGGTTTATGGATAAAACCCGAAACTTAACTCAGACCAATCCTAAACAAACCCCAGAACCAAATCATTGTGTTTTCTAAATATTTGATTTGGTTTGAGTTATAATTATTTTAAAACCAACCCGACTAATATATGTAAAACCTAACTCATCCCAACCCACCTCGAACTCAACCTACCAAAATATAAGGGCACATTTGTACACTCAACTAAGAAAACAAACTTTATCCCCTGAATAAAATAATTTTCTTTCTTTTACGTTTCTCTTAATAATACATCACATCCGCTCTATTCGATATGAAACACGATTCAATACAAACAATATATCATCCAAAATGCATCCACTGTACAAACTAATATCAAAACAGGCCGAGCTCTTTGATTTTGTCACATTTTGTAAGTGGTTCTCACAAACAAATGCAACATTTATTGCATTGTTTCCTATTTCACCCGTATCACAACTCATAATATAGACGATTTTTATTGGCACCACGTTTTTACTTCAATTGATACCCTTACTTCAGACACTGTTAAAATTATTGTTGGCACAACCATTATATTTTTATTATTTTTGTGCAACATCACGTCTGTGTATTAATGATAATCACAAGATATTTTAGATTTTTATTCTTAAAATTATTCAACTTTCTTTATCTATGTGAAAGCATCTAATTTTTTATTTTTATTTTTTGTAAGTTGGGAGGGAGAAAATATATCAGACAAAGATTGAGTCTCTCTCTATGTATATTTTCATCACCATACGTTATCCTGACCAGAATTTGAGTGAATTTAAAATAATATTTACGCTTGATCGTGCATTTAAGTCAGGATGTTAGTTTTTTTTAGAGCCAATATTGGTTAAAAAGTACAACCGAAACTTACTGACAAAAATTTGGTCCGTAAACTAATCTACATCCTGCCTAATCAAATTTGAGTTAGCAAATAAATTTTATTTTGACTGAATTTGAGTCGGGGTGTTGTTTTTTCAAGACTCAATATCGGTCAGAAAGCACAATTGATACTTTCTGACTGAAATTCGGTCCGTAAACTAATCAATTTCCTGACTAAAATTGAGTCCGAATAAATTAGTAAAAATATTTAATGGTAAACTAGAAATAAGAGTTAGGTGTGAGCTTTTTTTTTTTTATGTGTGAAAAAACTTTTCCTTTTTAAATTACAATTCCAAAAAAGAGAAGGGTAGCCTTATACCTCGAATGTTACTAACATAATGTGTTCTTCTAAAGCTCATGTCAAAGGGACAACTATAAAGAAGATAATCGAAACATGCTTTATTGATTGTTCTTCCAACTTTAGCTATTGGGCTTGGAAAAGTGCACAATCACTTAAGACAATTCAGTAAAACAACCACTAATATATGCCATTTATGAAAATGGACTTATAATTAATAATTTTGGATATGAAAATATAAAAACATGGATTTATTTTAAAGTCTCACGACGATAAAATAGTAGAATTCTCATCCCATATAAGTCGTTGGTATATAAATGTCTTATCAATTCGGGTTAACCTTTTTAGACCAAGCGATGACGACGATCTAAGCAGTTGACCAGACCATTTATGACTCACTTAGCGCTACGAGACCCGGGGTCTAGAGGAGCTACATAATGCATTCATAGCCGACTATCGAGACGGACCTAAGTGCCACACCGTGTGAGACGGTGTGGGCCACCTCTAGACTCCTTTGGTAGTGACGAAATTCGGACAAGTCAAGTGGGACAAGTCTTGGCCATCCTGGTAAGGACGCCAGTCCATTATAAGAGGGGAGAATGTAAAGTCCCACATCAGTAAAGTAATAGAATGCTCATCCCCATATAAGTGTGAGACATAAAAGTCTTGTCAACTCGATCGGGTTAGCCATTTTAGCCCAAGCGAGGAGGACGGTCTAAGCAGTTGACCGGACAATTTATGACTTATTTATTTAGCGCTACTTAGGCCGGGGTGCAGGGGCGTTACATTTATGTCTGTGAACTTAGTACTATTTTGATAGCCATAGTCTAAAGTAGAAATAACGAAGGAGCCTTGAAACAACACTAAAGTTTTAGTGTATGATTACAAGTCACGAGTTGAGTGTAATTGAGTCAAGTTTGTTCGTGAGCGGTTAGAGTTTTGTTCGATTCTTTGCTCGATTAGTTTGGTTCGATAAGGTTCAAAATCGAATATGCTTGAAACGAACATCGATCGACTACTTAACGATGCAATCTCAAGCATTCTTGTGCTAGCTAGACTCGTTATCTCACGAGCATGTTCGAATCAAATTCACATAATGAAAACTTATGTATAAAGTGGATTCATATTTATGCAATTTTATGTTTTTCCGTTCTTATTTATGAGTTAAATCGACAACATAAAAGTTTAAATTAAGGAATAAAGCCAAGAATTATTCATTTCCTCCGCAATATAATACATAATAATGCCTTACCTTTGGGGCAAGCTCTTGTCAAATGGGGGTATAGGAGATGGAATATGCCAAGTATGTCACCGCCAAGAAGAAACTTATATGCATTGTCTCTTTGATTGTGAAATTCCTCATGTGGTTTGAAAAAATTGTTAACTGGTAGATTTTATATTGAGCATGCGGTTACACTCTTTCTTGGATTATTTCAAAACCATCTTTCAAATGGAAAATAAAGAAAATATGATCCAAATTTCTATATTACGTGGAATATCTGGAAGACAATGAATGAATGGCTATTTGAAGAAAAAACGGTGCATATTAATTCCATTTTGGTCTCTCTTTTGATGAAGCGCACTAATCCCTTTCATGCAATTCAAAAACTTAGCGAGCATCCCACAGGCCCCTGTCAAAGAGAAATGGTGTCCACCTAGCCTTGATGTGTTCAAATTCAATGTGGACACGGCTTTCGGTGAAACAATACTAACATTGGAGGTATTCTCAGAAATCACATGGAAAAATCATCCACATTTTTTTGAATAAATTGGAAGGAGGATACGGAGTGCTAATTGGCGAGGCCCTAGCAATGTACAATACTTTGGTTTTCTCTCTCTCACTTGGGGATACTGTTGCAATATGGGGCACAATCTGATTACATTGACTGGAATACAATTACAATTAAAACGAAAACACAACTGAATCGAATTACAATTGAAAAATGAAAACGAATTAACAAGATGAATTGAACTGAACCGAGCCCTGTGTTGAACATAGTTTCCTTAAGAATATTCGTCCCCTCACCGTCGAGTGCTTGGAGTTTCAACGGAACGTTAGTCTCCCAAGATAGAACGGTTAGCAGCGACAAGATGCACCACGCTTTCAGTTTCTTAAGAACTTTGTTGCTTGAACTCTCTAGTTTCATAAGAAAGGTAGAAGGAAGAAGATTTTTTGCTGATTTTTCGATATGTTTCTGTTTCTATCTCTTTTTGATGAAGCAAAATACAGCAGAATTTATAGGCTCTAGTAGAGGAAGTGAAAAGATGAATTGAATGTCATAAGTGTAGCAGAACTGGAAAAGCCAAAAGCCTCTTCAAGGTTGATTCAGCATTGAAAAATATTTATTAATGCAAAACTGACTCGGACTGTGAACCTTCGAATCGAGTTGCATTCGTGTATGCAGGACACGTGGGCATGCACAAGCCCAAGGGTAAACCAATGTGAAATCCGGATTGGATTTGCACCACCCCCCTGCGCGCGCGAGATTGTGTATAATGTTCGTTTCTTATCCCAACTAAGCCATACAAAGACTTAACTAATTTACACACTTTCTTATCTTGTCCTAGGCTAGAAAAACCCTCAGGTTGTTCCATGTAGATTTCTTCATCTAAATCTACATTTAAGAAAGCTGTTTTTACATCCATCTGGTGTACTTGTAAATTACGCAAAGCGGCTATAGCAAGTACCATCCTAATGGATGTTATTCTCAAGCATCTTGGAGAATATGTATCAAAATAGTCAACACCTCTCTTTTGATCAGAACCTTTTATTACCGGCCTGGCCTTATATTTATCAATAGATCCATCAAGTTTCATTTTCCTTTTAAAGATCCATTTTGATCCTAGTGGTTTACATCCTGGAGGTAGATCAACTAACTCCCATGTATGATTTTGCAATATAGAATTTATTTCACTATTTATTGCTTCTTTTCACATTGGGCCTTCTGAAGAAGTTGTCGCCTCCTTGAAATTTTGAGGATCTATCTCTATCATATATGTGATAAAATCTATACCAAAAGATTTTTCAGTCCTCGACCTTTTACTTCTTCTAGGCTCAACCTCAGTTGGCTCTTCCTCATTCACTTGTTTAGAAGGGTGATCCGAACATGAACACGCTTTTAATGAACTAGGTTCATTTGTTTTAGCTGGGAATACATTTTCAAAGAATGATGCATTTCTTGATTCCATTATCGTATTTTTGTGTATTTCAGATTATCTGATTTATACACAAGAAACCTATAAACACTACTAGTGTGTGCATATCCAATGAATATACAATCAACAGTTTTTGATCCTATCTTTACTACTTTGGGTGTAGTATTCGAGCACTTTTGTAAGGCACCCCCACACTGCAAGTATTTGTAGGATGGAGGTTTACCTTCCATAGTTCATAAGGAGTTTTCTTGTTTCTTTCGAGGTATCTTATTCAAAAGATAATTGCTAGATAGGATAGCTTCCCCCACAAGTTTTGTGACACTCTGAACTTAACAACATTGAATTCATCATTTCTTTCAATGTTCGATTTTTCCTCTCACCACTCCGCTTTATTTGTGGAGACCAAGGTGCGATTATTTCATGTATAATCCCATGTTCAAAGACAAAATTCACCGAGTGGTGCCAAGTATTCACCACCTCTATCACTGGAGTGTTTTGATCTTTTCCCATGTTGATTTTCAACTTCTTTTGTGAATAGAATAAATTTATCTATCGCTTCATATTTCGCTTTTAACAAGTATACATAGCAATACTTAGTGCAAAGTCATCGATAAAGGTAATAAAATAATTATTTCCACCTCTCGATTGCACAACTTTAAGATCACACGCCGCCGCTATGTATCAAGCCGAGTGGTTGCGTATTTCTTTCAACATTTTGAAATGACGCTCTTGTTAATTTTGCTTCAACACAAGTTTCACACTTATGTTCCTTATCAATATCGAATTTGGGGATATGTTTTAGATTTATTAATCTACGCAGGGAATCGTAATTAACATGTCCCAGTCTACCATGCCATAAGGAGGGAGACTAAACCAAGTAAGCAGAACCGGAAACATTATTATTAATATTGTTTGGCTTAATAGCCATTACATTCAGCTTCACCATGCCATTACATGCATACCCTTTACCGACATACATACCACTCTTAGTCAAAGTAAACTTGTCGGACTCTAAAACAAGACGGAAGCCATTTTCATTCAATAGCACTCTGCACACAGATTCTTACGCATATTCAGACATATAGCACATTCTTCAGAGTCGATTTCGCGAAGTCATCTTGAGAATTACTTCACCTTTTCTAGCTATGGCAGAAGTAGCCAAGTTTCCCATGAATAAAGTCTCATTCTCTTGAGCTGGCTCGAACTTAGTAAACACATCCCTATTGGAGCACACATGCTTTGTAGGTCCTGTGTCTACCCACCATTCTCTTGGATTTGAATTCACACTTATGTTCCTTATCAATATCAAATTTGGGGATATGTTTTAGGTTTATTAATCTACGCAGGGAATCGTAATTAACATGTCCTAGTCTACCATGCCATAAGGAGGGAGACTAAACCAAGTAAGCAGAACCGGAAACATTATTATTAATATTGTTTGGCTTAATAGCCATTACATTCAGCTTCACCATGCCATTACATGCATACCCCTTACCGACATACATACCACTCTTAGTCAAAGTAAACTTGTCGGTCTCTAAAACAAGACGGAAGCCATTTTCATTCAATAGCACTCCAGACACCAGATTCTTACGCATATCTAGGACATATAGCACATTCTTCAGAGTCAGATGCTTGCCAGAAGTCATCTTGAGAATTACTTCACCTTTTCTAGCTATAGCAGAAGTAGCCAAGTTTCCTATGAATAAAGTCTCATTCTCTTGAGCTGGCTCGAACTTAGTAAACACATCTCTGTTGGAGCACACATGCTTTGTAGCTCCTGTGTCTACCCACCATTCTCTTGGATTTGAATCCACCATGTTCACCTCTGACACAACAGCACAAAGATCAATATCTTCCATGTCTTGAACAATATTTGCTTCAGAATATCGAGCTGCATTCGTGTACGCACGACACGCGGGCATGCACAAGCCCAAGGGTAAACCAAGGTGAAATCCGGATTGGATTTGCACCCCCCACGCGCAGATAGAGATAGGTAGAACGTTGGTTTCTTATTCCAACTACACTAAAACAACATCATATAAATATCGACTCTTTCCTTTCTTCCAACCAATGTGGGAGAAATAGCTTCTTCCCATTTTTCCTTTCCATAACACTTTCCATTCACACACATGTTCTCAAATGTTTAATATGACATATCATTTAAAATATTCCATTTTAACCATCAATTTTCCAACAGATACTTCAAATTTATTATCGAATGAGAGACTCTCTTGATAAACCATTGACTCCAGTTATTTGCATTATTGATGACTATCACAAACTTCTGCCAGCTTTTTTATTTCTGTTTCTTTTCTTTTAAAGAGACAATGAATTCTGCTCATATTTTAGTTAGGAAAGATATTTCTATGGACGCAATGGAATGAGACCTTCCCCTTTATGATGTTTATCATGTTTGTATTATGGATTGTGTTTAATTGAATTTCTGCTAACGGAATTTATCTACTATCATATTATTATTTTTTTTGAACTGAATTTACGATAAGGGATCAAAAGGAAACTTTAAAATGAAGGAACTATTCAAATAAATTGTCGGTTAATCGCAATATGAAATTGTCTATTCTTCTGTACATCCATATATAAAATCAAGGAAGAAATATTGCGTAATCATTTTGATAATGGTCTAACAAAGAAGTAAATCAAAGAATTCCAGATCCACGTAAGGTACAATAATCTTAAGAAAAGTCCTAATCAGAGCTGCCCTTTTCTTATATGCTTTTTGTTTTTGGTAAATTCATTCTGCATTTTGGATTTTCCCAAAGTGTATGTAACATATATAGACACTATATTTACCACAATTTATTTCTTTTTTATATTTTTGTACATACTATAATTTAATTTTTATTGATGCAAATTCATTCTCTCTCTCTCTCTTGACTGTGGGCAGTCACTATCAAGTAGGGCAGTGCATTCAAAGCAACCACAATTCTATTCTCATCATAGTGCCATCATGACCTTGTGATAGGAGCAGCAGGTGCAGGCAACAACAGCAACCCTTTTGGCTTTTTTGTACTCAGATAAAGGTAAAGTCATAAAAGCCTTTAGAAAAGGCATTTATTTCTTTCTTCAGAGGGGTGAAATGTGAAAACCACTCCCCCAACCCCCTCCCCCCCAACCCCCTCCCCTCTCATACCCTACTCCCTTCCTCAATCATAAAGCAATCGATTACAAAATGATTTTAGTCTCCTCTCTCTCACATCCATCTATTTTGTTTCTGCCAAGAAAAAAAAAAAAGTCATGAACCCTTCTGCCTCCTAGCATTCATTGTTCTTTCTTTGAGGATTGGGCCATCTAGGTTAGAACAGAGAAATAGTAAATGGAGTTTTAACATTATGCCCAAATTACTTTAATGATGTTTTATTATTGAATATTAGTAGTACAAATGAAGAAATGGTGATAATACTACAATAACATGTCACATGTAGTTATTATATATTTATAGAATAGTGATAATAAGGATACACATATTTCTTAAAAAAAAAAAAAAAAAAAAGGATACGCATTGATTGCATATATTATTTGTTGATCATTAATTTATTAATGTGTATGGAAACTAGTGTTGTGTTCGGTCCCGATGTTTTCCCGCCACAAATATTCTTTTTTCTTACTACTACGCTTCTCAAAAGAAAAGTCATTGCATTAGTTTTCACACATGTATAAAATGGATGTCATTAATTTTAAAGAGAAATTACTAAAGTTTTAGTATTTGATTATCATTAATATAATACTCGATAAAGTTGTAAAACCTTCACTCTTCAGAAGGGTATTTTATTCCATTTGGAATTTTTTTTTTTTCTGTTTCTCTTTATGTTTTCTTTTCCAACAAATCTTCGGAAAACCGATATAGAGTTGTCTAGAACATGTAATAAGGCTCCCAAAAAGCCCTGAATGTTCGTGATTTTCGGAGTTCTATGAGAATCGCTCACGAACCGAAAGATAGCCCTCGGTTTAGCGAATCCATACGTGACGCAGATGTGTCCTAGATAACCCGGATGTGTCCTGATGACCCGTAACAAGCCCATGACATGCCCAGACACATCACTCGCCGAACCGAGCATTGTCGCCGGTTAATGGACCCATTTCGCTCCCAAGCTCGGTATTGATTGTTCTAGTTTGTGTCTCAGAATCGAGCCTTAGTTTCAAAGCAGATCCCGATTCACGATGAGCGCTTTGGATCTTGTTTCTTCAAAAATGTAATTATCGTAATCCATCATTGATTCGTAGTTTGATCGTGTTGAGTTGGTGTTCTTGGCTTTGAGATTAGGGTTTTCGTGGTTTGTCTTTGCATATGATTTGAAAGTAAGATGGTGTTCGCTTCGTGGTTCGGCTCGTCTTTAAGGTAAGTAGTCATTCTTATCAAAATGATCCTTTTTGTTCTAAAGGTTATGTTTTTAATTTGTTTTGGATATTGTTTTATGTTAAACTGCACGAAACTATACATGAATATGTTTAGCCGGGTATCTGCTAAACTGTGTTTTCAGAATGTTAACATGTCTTCTAGTTAACTTTCTGTAAATCGTTTTAGGAGTTTTAGTTACAAGTAATGGAGATAGGATGGGAGTTCGGAATTTCTTTGACCTCCGTAGGTTATTGTAGGTTAGTTATGAACTTTAACATGGAATGTATGTACTTTGTGTGCTCCTATTTGTTTATAGTTAAAGGCCTAGCAATGTATTGTACAGGGTACCATGGGTACTTAAGTCCCATGTCGGATGTATGACTAACTGTATTAGCCATGTCGTTCTGAAGACAACGTATTGTATGGAGTACCTTGGGTACCTTAAGTCCCAAGTTGAAGGTATGGTTAGTCATATTTGTTGCACTAGAGTCTTATGTTATGTCAAGTCAGAAAGAAACATGAAACACGAACAATCAAGACAAGAACATATATATGTTAAGTAAGTAAGTAAGTAGACATGAAGTATGAACATGACAAACAAGACACGTACATGTTATGGTCAGTGGACAAGTAAAGTATGTGTTAGTGGATAGCTTACGTAAGTTTGATCAGCATGCTAAACTCGCTAAGTAAGTAATTAATATAAACAAACCGGTACGTGCTAGATAAACCGACATAGTAAGCATGCACGTTTTCTATGGATTGGTAAGTAACTGCTTCAAGGTGGTTTTGCTTTACGTTTTAAAGTTATGCTTTAAAGTGGTTTTCTTTTTGTTACAAGTAACGTCTCTAAAGAATTTGTGAAAGTGGATAAAGTAGATTCATGTCATGTCTCCGGCATATGACAACCATGAATCTCCTTTTGATCTTCTTTCTTCATCGAGCATTTGGCCGGTGCCCACACCTTTATTTGGAATAAGAAGGTTGCATGTACATGCTGATTTGATGGCGAGCTTGGAGTGCTAGTTTAGGATTGAGCAATGAAGTCGTTTATGTTTTAGTTTCCTTTTGTAGTTGTTCCTTCTTTTTAGACAAGTGAGTTGTTCTTTCATCCCCTTCCCTATCACCTCCCCATCTCCCTCACATCATGGTTACCCAATCTCGCAATAATATCTTTAAACCTCAATACCTCATAAACCTTACTGCCTAGTTGGATTCTCAATATTTTGATACTGAGGCCTCCACCTCTAAACATGCTTTACAGAGTTCTCATTGGCGTGTTGCTATGTCTGAAGAGTTTGATGTGTTTGTACACAATGGCACGTGGTCCCTTGTTCCTCCCGACTCAATTATTAATGTTGTCGGCTGCAAATGGGTTTTTCGGATCAAACGACACTCGGATGGCACCAATGAGTGCTATAAGGCTCATTTGGTTGCCAAAGGCTTCGCAGAAATGAACCGACATTGATTATTTTGAGACATTTATTCTTGTTGTCAAACCCATCACTATTCATTTGGTTCTTAGTATTGCGGTATCCTTGGGTTGGTCTCTCAGCAATTGGACATCGAAAATGCTTTTTTGCATGGTTCCCTTACTGAGGCTGTTTATATGACTCAACCACCTGATTTTGAGGAATTTGACCATCCTACTTATGTTTTCAAGTTGCATAAGGCTATTTATGGGTTAAAGCAGGCACCTCGGGTTTGGTATCATGAATTGTGGTCATTTGTTCTCTCTATTGGCTTTGTTAATTATGCTACGGATTCCTTTCTCTTTATTTATCGTTCTTCCACCAGCATTACCATATTACTTGTGTATGTCGATAATATTGTTGTTACAGGCAGTTTTTCCTCTCAGGTTCAGCAGGTTATTGACCAGCTTGGTCAATGGTTTTCTATTAAGAATCTTGGCACATTATCCTATTTTCTAGGTGTTGAAGTTACTCCCAACTCTTCGGGTCTCTTACTCACACAAACCAAGTATATTCACGAGTTGGTTTCTCGAGTTAACATGCTGGACTTCAAACCGGTGTCCACACTTCTTCCCCCCCCGGATGCCTTTACTTCTAGTGATTCTGCGCCCCTCTGTAATTCGGATGTTACTCAGTTTCGTCAGGTTTTTGGTGAGCTCCAGTATCTTTTATTTACGTGACCGGATATTGCATATGCGGTTAATAAGCTTTCTCAATACATGCATTCTCCTACGGATTATCATTGGGCCCACGTGTTCTTTGGTTTTTGGCTGGTACGTTGCATGAAGGCTTACAATTTTCCTCTAGTCCCCACTTGCGCTTCATGCCTTTTCTGATGCTGAATGGGGTGGTAACATAGATGATGATTACTCATCCACCTCTGCCTACTTTGTTTTCCTCGATCGAAACCTTGTTTCGTGGAGTTCTAAGAAGCAGACGTCCACTGCCCGGTCCTCCACCGAGGTTGAATACCGTTCTGTTGCTGCCACTGCTGCTTGACTTGCCTGGCTTTCTTACTTACTCACCGACCTCGGCTTCTCACAGTTGACTCCCCCTGTTATTTTCTGTGACAATATGGGTGCTATTCAGTTATGTGCTAATCTAGTTTTTTATTCTCGAATGAAGCACCTTGCCATCAATTATCATTACATTCAAGATCAAGTTCAATAGAGACTCATTCGGGTTTCTCACATCTATAGTTCTGATCATCATGCTGACACTTTAACCAAGCCATTTTCTCGTCTTCCATTTGGTCACTTTGAGTCCAAGCTGGAGGGGGCGTATTAGGAGATATTATATTATTTTGAATTTACTACGGACATATTTGTATTTATTGTGTAGATATTTCCTAGAATACAACATATTATTCCCCAATTGTATATACACACTATACTGTACATGGTTTACATCAATGAAAAACACTTTTCATACCAAATATCTATTAAGTGGAGATGAGATTGTAGTTCGGTGTTGCTATAGCCTAACTAGGTTATTGTAAGTTAAATATGGACTTTAACATGGAATCTATGTGCTTTTGGTGCTCCTATTTGTTTATAGTTAGGGACCTAGAAATGTACTGTACGGAGTACCATGGGTACTTAAGTCCCGTGTCGGAGGTATGACTAGTTGTATTAGCCATGTTTTTCTTAAGACGACGTATTGTAAGAAGTACCTTAGGTACCTTAGATCCCAAGTTGGAGGTATGGTTAGTCATATTATTGTGTTGCACCAGACCCTTATGTTATGTCAAGTCAGAAATAAGCATGAAGCACGAACAATCAAGACAAGAACGTACATAAGTAGACATGAAGTATGAGCGTGACAGACAAGACACGTACATTTTATGGTTAGTGGACAAGTAAAGTTTGGGTTAGTTATAGCTTATGAAGTTTGATCAGCAGACTAAACACGGTAAGTATGTAATTAATGTAAACAAACCAATAAGTGCACGATAAACCTATATAGTAAGCATACATGTTTTCTATGGTTTGTTAAGTACTACCTCCGTCTCAAAATGTAAGTCCATTTAGCTTTTTTATTTTATCCCATAATGTAAGTCCATTTAAATAACCAAAAAAACATTTATTACATTTTTCTCCTTTTACACTTCATTTATTATCTACCCTCCCACATTTTACTATTCTGTATTAATAACAGTCAAAGGTCATTTTAGACTTTTTTATCAAAATTAATACACATAACCACTTTAACCAATTTTCTTAATCTGTGTGAAAAACTCAAATGGACTTACATTTTGGGATGGAGGTAGTAACTGTTTCAAGGTGGTTTTGATTTACGTTTTAAAGTTATGCTTTAAAGATGGTTTTCTTTATGTTACAAGTAATGTCGGTTAACAGTTTGTGAGAGTGGATAAAGTATATTCATGTTGTGTCTCCCGGCATGTGACAACCATGAATCTATCTTTTGATCTTCTTTCTTCTTATTGAGCATTTGACGGTGCTCATACCTTTATTTGGAATAAAAAGGTTGCACGTACATGCTGATTGATGACGAGTTTGGAGTGCAAGCTTAGGATAGATCAATGGAGTCATTAATGGTTTTAGTTTCCTTTTGTAGTTGTTCCTTCTTTTCAGACAAGTGAGTTGTAATGGATAATAGTATTTGATTTCATATATTTATGGTTTGGTTTGACAACTGTGTATTCTCGTTGATGGTTGTTTTGGAAAGACCCCGGCCAGGGGTCTGATTTCCTGAGTCTTCTTCTTGTTTTCTTCCGTGTGAATCTTTCATTACACTGATATGACATGAGGCTTGCCGAACGTCCTGTGTCCGGATAAGGACTCGGTATCCGAGATAGGGGCGTTACAAAAGTAATATTCAGTAAGCGGTTGAATTTATAATAAACTAAAGGTAATATGTAGCGCAAATCACATAAATAATCAATTGATAATGTAAAATGATTTATATTAAAAAACAAATCCAAAGATGTAAATTTACTTGTATTTTGAAACATTTGCTGTATTTTAATGACGTAATCCAAACAACTTTTCAATAACATTTTTGTTTGATAAACTCCGAGTTATTACTCACAAAGAATTTGATGGAGAACAAAGGAAAGAATATAAAAATATAAAATAAAACTCAGAAGCTACAATAAGTTTATGTGATTCGGTCAAACTGACATAAAAATAAGCAAATATCACCTCAGAGAAATGTGCAAAGATACAATTGTGAAGTTTAAATCACACAAAACTAAACACTAAAACATAGTCAATATAAGATTTTTTTCCTCAGTGACACATCATAAGTGGTGTGTCTAATATTAAAGGCTAAGGTTCCTATTTGTATTGCAACGAATTTTCCAATTGAATGATAATGGCGACATGGGAGTTTTCTCACATGTCCCCAACAAATCTCTAATTTGGGATAAATTCTTACATCCAGAAAAAAAAAATATTGTTCAACCTTCTTTACAAACTCCATGAACATTGAAACCAAAAGTGATGTTGTCTCTTGTATTGATCTTATAAACAAAAATCTCCACCTCGCTGATCGCGTGTAAGTCGCTAAATACTAGCAAGATGACAAGGTCAATTGTAGTATAGCAATGACAAGTCAAGGTGGATCCCACAGAGACGATTATTTAATAATGCTAAACACAACCACAATTTATAGGTCAACCGGATAGGGGTGGTTGTTGACCAACATAAAGGAACAGTAAATAAAAGAGATGCAAATAAACAAGTCATCAATCATATATTGAAAAGGCACTAACCACACTATTCCTAAGTGTTGGACTTATTTCTATGTTTTGATGATGAGTGTGCCGACGACTAGTTATTATAGTGCAAAGGCAAAAAAAGATGTCTCAGATCAAATGTATAGGTTTATTAGAGTTTGATTTATGAATAGGTTTGATCAAACAAGCATCAGAATGGTCACCGATTTATATCAAGCAGATCGGGTCAATATCGAGTAGGGTAGATAGGTCGTTAGACTAGTCAGAACCCGGCCAAGATCAAGACCTGAAGGCTGAGGGCTCAAACTCAGTTATAGAAGGCTAATGGATCAAACTTAGTAATTTAAGTAAAGGATATGGAATCAGAATTTAGGCAAGTCCGTGATGACCTAAATCGATTACATATACCTTGTGTACAAGGTCTAAGTTCCATAAGTTGGATGTTGTTTGGAACTTGGTTATATTTAAAAGGTGTAATCTAACTTCACACATAAAAGTTAGATAAAAGAAATCATTGCATTGTATTTTATACACAAGAAATTGTCGTTTCAAAGAGATCGATGAGTATCTCAAACAGACTCATGAACTCGCCGATAATATACCTCGATTGATTCAAGATTATATTGGAAGATTACATGGATAAGGATGACCAACTACCTCGACTTATCAAAACAAATCAAAGGCCGAGATTAAAAGAACGTTGGGATGATTCGGACTTTTATCCAATGGTTATAAGTCAAGTGGTGGACAGATCAGATCACAAAAAGGAATTTCGACAAAGGTCATCCTATGAATAGTGATGTAAAGCAAATCGGATGGGACAAAAACCAGAACGGTTACATTTGAATTTCAAATGTAAGTCACATGCATTCCTACCTATAAATAGAGGACCTTAAACTCGTAAAAACATGATGATTGATGAACTTTAAGTGAAAAATATAAGAGACTATTCTCGAAATGAAAAACACCTCACTTGAACTTATCGAACTTAAAGCTATCGATCCGAAAGATTCTTCAAGTGTATTCGTATTCAAGCTACATCAAGTATACACACTGAAGACTGCGCAAGTCGCCGATTATATCATCCTAATCAAGTCTGCTGCCAGAATCGAATCATATATTTGATTCAATCTTTATTTTATAAAGAATCAAGACAGTGAAGCACGATTGTGTGAAAGATCGTTGTTTGTGGTGGAGTGGTGAAGAGGCAATCCTACCCTTCAAGGACCAGTGGAAGACTCAGAGCAGCAATCCTACCATTCCCGGCCAGATTTGTGAAGCCATAGTTATTGGTGAAGGACAAGCAACCTTAGGAATCTTTGTAACTGCAACATCAAAGATCTCTACTGAATTACCTCCAACATCACAGGAGAAGAGTGGACTGACAGGATTACACCACCTGAAACCACTATAAAATCTGCCTACTTACTTTCAGCATTTACATTCTGCACTTAGTTTATTTTACACATCAACCTACTGAATCTAGCAACTGAAATCACACACATACACTGCTAAGTATCTAATACTTAGTACCATATTTTAACAACAAGTAATAAGGCTTAATTTTAATATAATTCATTTGCACAAACTCAAGAAACTAAATCGCAAGAGACTCATCTTGTTTATCAAGAAAGCTATTGAGGTATCAAAGAGTTATCAAGTATCGCAGTCTTTGAAATTGCTGAATTTGTTAACTCCAAAGTTTTAAGTGTTAAATTTATTCACCCCCCTCTAAACTTAACCAAAGCCTTTTCAAGGACCAACAATTGGTATCGGAGCAAATTCTTCCGCTCAAGAAATCCTACTTGTTGTGCTTGTGAAAATACTTTGAAACTTTTTCAAGTTACTGATTTTCAAAAAATTGCATCATGGATAACACCCAGTATGCTAGAACTATGCTAATGTGTTCTCTAGATAGATTTGATGAATATAAACGTCGAATGCAAAGGCTTACCTTTGTCGCAACTCATGATGAGATGATAGATGTACTAATCGATGGACCACCTGGAGATTACTAAGGCAAAGAATAGTGGTGACATTACAGAGTACATTCCTAAACCAAAAAGAGAATGGAATGCAGAAGACAGGAAAAGAGCAAACCTCAACAATATTGCTATTGATATCATTTATAGAACCTTGATAGCAATATGTACATGAAGGTCAAAGATTGCAAACCGCAAAGGAACTTTGGGACAAGATACAGTTGATCTGTGAAGGCACTGATGCAATAAAGAAGAACAAAATCAGTGTGGTCAAAAAGAGGTTTCAAAAGTTCAAGATGCTACCAAATGAAACAATTGAACAGATGGAATCAAGATTTAATGCTATCCTGGATGAACTTACCCTGCTGAGTGTAAGTTATTCAAAAGAGGAAATAAACACAAAAATCTTGGAAGCATTACCTGCAAAAGATGTTTGGAAAATGAAGGTGACTGCAATAGAAGAAATGAGAAAGCTGCATGAAGAAGACACATTCAAGTTATTTTCAGATCTTAAAGCTTATGAGTTTAGCAAAAAGCTTGTACCTGAGACTGAAAAAGAAGAGCCAAAGACCACTGCATTGGCTGCTTCACATCAAGAAGAAACATCTGGAGGACAAGATGATCTGCTAGATGAGATGCAGGAACAAATTGCCCTACTGAGCAAGAAAATCAGGATGATGAAGACAGGAAAGGCCCTTGCAAGAAATTTCACAAAAAGGCCTACTGAAAGAAAGAAGAACCAAAGAAAGACAATGACTATCTGTGCTTTCATTGCAAAAACCAGGACACTTCAAACTGATCGCCCCGAAAGTTAAAACAAAGTAAGGAACTCGATTATCTTTGCTTCAACCGCAAGAAGCTGGACACTTTAGACTGATTGTCCGGACCTCATCAAGACCAGGAGTCAACAAAGAAGACATGGCAAGAAGGCTATGGTTCTTTGAAGATGAATCAGGGTATGAAGTGGAATCAAAAAGGAAATGAATCGATGACACCGCGATCAAGTTGTCGATATGGAAGATTATGCTTTGATGGACAATATGGATGAAATCGAGGAGGTATATAATATCAGTATCAATAAACACTCTCGCTGGAAGTGATTGTGAATCAACATGTGGTTCAAATCCTAGAAATTCTAATAATGAGGAGACTTTGGGTGCTATCCTTAATCAATCGAGGAAAATACAACTGCAGTTGAGATTATGAAGGGTGAAAAGAAGCTCTTCGCTTGGAGGTTGAAAGATTAAAAAGTGAATTAAGAATTCTTAAAAGGAAAGAAAAGGATCTTTGGATGAGAATCAAAGATAAGCTCTGGCCGAACAATCAGTGAGTCGCTGAATCATTGAACCATCTTGTTCTTTTATCGCATACAAATCTGGAAAGCCTTATGGTGATAAAACAGGCTTGGATTTGGAACTCAACAATCCAAAAGAGTGGATCCAAGAAGGTTATGAACCTAGTACTGCACTGGTCCTAAGTTTGTACCGCACAAGATCCAACTCCAAGTAAGGTTCTTTGAGGCAAGAAAACCTACCGAGAATACTTCAAGGAAGCAAAATCGAGAAGTCAAAGAAGTCAACGCCTCGACAAAAAGAACAAATCCAAAAACAGGATCATTGTGCCTTCTAGATTTCCATCGATAGCAGGACCGGCTACCAAGTCTCATTTGGACCACAAAAAGGTAAAGGTCGAAATATTCCAAGGATAAGAATCCTAAATCTAAAAATGATAATCATTCAAGTGGATACTTATCTCGGGGAAAGGTAGATTGTTCCTCATCGATGATGATTGGAATATTTCTGCATCACGATAGAAACAACCAAGATAACCATGTCGCTAGTAGGTAAAACCTAAGCAATGGAATCAAGAGAGGACTCAACAGAGGACTTATAAAAGGCCTCAGCACAGGACCTCATCGGACTCCACACTACTGGTACATGCTCTAACAGACAAACAAACAAATTGTTATACTAATGCTTCTAACACCAAAAGTCACTTCAAACAAGATTATAAACCAAAAGGCCGGAAAACATATGTGAATCCTACACAACCTCAATGTTAGAACCCATGGATGTGGAATACATGTATGGACCAAAGTATGACACCTTTAGGATAAGACTTATGGAAACTTACCAAAAGTCATGCTTACTATCGATTACTATGGACCCAAAACAGTTTGGGTACCTAAAATGTATTAGCTTTGTTTTGTAGGGTGTCTGTACTTTGACAAAGTGGATGTTCCGGACATATAACAAAGAACAAGCATCATTTATCAAACTTTGTGGCAAAGGATGGTCCAAGGTGAATTTTGGCAACAAGAATACACCTGGATATACAAGAGGATATGACACACTTGTGAGAAATGGGTGACAATCAAGAATGTTGCATATGTGGAAGGATGGACTACAACTTCTCGAGCACTTGACAATTTCGTGATATGGGATACAAGGTCACTTTTGACAAAAACATTTGCATTGTCATTAGTGAAAGAGGTGATCAAGTTGTACTGGCTGGTAGAAGACAACAAAACATGTATGTTGTGGATTGGTCTACTGCAGTTCCAGAAACCTGCCTGATTGTGCATACCAAGTCTGAACTCAATTGGTTATGGCACAAGAAGTTGAATCATTTGAACTTTGATGATATCAATCAGTTGGTGAAGAAGAAGCTGGTGATTGATTTACCTGAGATCACATTAAAAAAAGATGCTATATGTGATGCATGTCAGCAAGGTAAACAGATAAAGTCAAGCTTCAAGTCAAAAACTAAACAATCAACTAATAGAGTGTTGGAGCTGATGCATATGGATCTATTTGGACCAATAACTCCAACAAGTGTAACAGGAAAGAAATACACCTTAGTGGTTGTGGATGATTATTCAAGGTACACTTGGGTGATATTTATGAACAAGAAAAGTGAAACACTCAAAAGCATGCCTAATCTTTTAAAGAGATTACAAAATGAGAAAAGTTTAACAGTAGTAAAAATAAGATCAGATCAGGGTACTGAATTTCTCAACAAAGTTATAAGAGAATACTATGAACAGAATGGTGTACTACATCAACTTGCTGCTGCTGGTACACCTCAGCAAAATGGGGTTGCTGAAAGAAGAAACAGGACTTTAAAGGAAGCAGGAAGGACAATGATATGTGAAGCATTGCTACCTGAAAGATATTGGGTCAAGCGATTAATACAAAGATGCTATACACAAAACAGAACATCAGTGAACAAGAAGCTGCTGAAGACACCTTATGAGATTTGGAATGGAAGGAAACCAAATATATCCTATTTCCATCCATTTGGAAGTAAATGTTTTATCCTAAATCACAAGGTTCATTTGAAGACATTCCAACCAAAGTCAGATGAAGGAATTTTCTTGGGATATTCTTCATCGACAAGAAGGCATTGTGGTAATTGAACAAGAGGTCATGAAACATGAAGAAACAATCCATGTTGTGTTTGATGAACCTAAGTTCACCTGGTATGAAAGATGAAGATTGTGAACCTCTTTGAGAATCAACAAGTCACTGATCCAGATTGTGTTGAAGTTTTGGAAAGATTCAATGACTTAAAAGTTTCGACATCGCCTCTTTGAACACCTGGTGACATTCTCGATGCAACAATCGAAGCAATTCAAGGATCTCTTTGAACCCCTGTTGTTGAAGAAGCTATAGCAGACCCTACTGAAGATGAGGTTCCTGATATTCAAGCTAACCAGAATCCACAATGGTTAAGGAATCACCCTGCTGAACAAGTTATTGGCAATGTACAGCAAGGTGTAAGGACTAGAAGACAACTGGAAGCTATGTTTACTTGTTTTCTATCTCAAATGGAACCAAAAGTTGTTGAAGAAGCAATTTCAGATCCAGATTGGATAATTGCTATGCAAGAAGAGTTAAATGAATTTGAAAGAAATCAAGTTTGGACACTAGTTGAAAGGCCAAGTCATGAAAATATCATTGGTACTAAATGGGTATATGAGAAATAAACTTGATGAATCTGGTACCATTGTAAGGAATAAGGCCGCACTAGTTGCAAAAGGCTATTCTCAAGGTATGAATAGATTTTGATGAAACTTATGCACATGTTGCAAGATTGGAAGCTATCAAATTATTCTTGGCACATGCTGCATATAAGAACTTCAAAGTATATCAAATGGATGTCAAAAGTGCATTTTTGAATGGCATTCTAGAGGAGGAAGTGTATGTACAACAACCTCCTGGATTTGAAGTTAAAGATCAAGAAGATAAAGTGTATAGACTCAACAAAGCACTTTATGGATTGAAACAGGCACCAAGAGATTGGTATGAAACCTTATCTCAATTCTTGGTGGACAATGGTTTTACAAAAGGCACCATTGATAAAACTCTTTTCAGAATCAATGAGAAGGACATCACCCTGCTGGTACAGATTTATGTTGATGACATAATCTTTGGTTCTGAAAATGAATTGTTATGTGAAAAGTTTGCAAATCTAATGAAGAGCAAATTCCAAATGAGTATGATGGGAGAAATGAACTACTTTTGGGATTGCAAGTTAAACAGATGAAAGATGGAATCTTCATTCATCAAACCAAGTATACCAAGGAGTTCTGTCAAGAAGTTTGGTATGGAAAACAAAGACTAAGATATCAACTCCAATGAGTACAAATATTAGATTGGATGAAGATAAAGATGGCAAAGATGTTGATCGGACTTTATACTGAGGAAGGATGATAGGCGATCTGTTGTATCTCATCGCCTGTGAGACTGATATATCCTTTGTTGTAGGTGTTTGTGCAAGATTTCAATCTAAACCTAAAGAAAGTCACTTAGTGCGAGTCAAGAGAGTTCTCAAGTACCTAAAGGAGAGACTTTAGGAGTAGGGATATGGTACTCCAAGGATGGAAGCTTCAAAGTTATATCCTACTCAGATTCTCGATTATCTTTGGATGCAAGATTGATAGAAAAAGCACTACTACAGAACCCGTCGAGTTGATGGGAAGTAGATGGTCTCCTGGTTCGCAAGAAACAGAATTCAATATCAACTTCCACATTTGAAAGTCGAATACATTCTTCTTTGGAAGTTTCTTTGTGCACAAGTACTATGACTAAGACAACAATTAAGGGATTATGGAATTGAAGAAAAGGAAATTCCAATTATGTGTGACAACACAAGTGCAATTGCAATCACAGAAAATCCTGTTTTGCACTCAAGAACCAAACATATTGATGTAAGACATCATTTTATAAGAGATCATGTTGAAAAGAAAGATGTGGTGGTTCTATATTTCCCTACTGAAAATCAACTTGCTGATATTTTCACTAAACCACTTGATAGTGAAAGATTTGCTAAACTAATGACTGAACTTGGAATTATAAAAGTTGACTGATATTTAGCAGTGTACTGGAATTCACCAAGGGGATTAGTCTTTGCTATGTTGGGTGAGCTCACTTAGCAGATTAGTCATTGGTATCAACAATTCCATGTACTTATGTTTGGACAATTGAGCAAATGAGGTTGCCAAGGGGATTGATCTTTGTCATGTTGGGTGAGCTCACTTGACAGATCAGTCATTGGTATTAAACTTCATCTTGTATTATCAATTGAACAAAAATAGAAGAAATCAAGGATCAGCAGAGTCACATTGTCAAAGATCCTCATTGAAGCACCTATTATCGCCAGAGCTGAGCCAACCTATTTGAATGGAACGTTACACAGCCAAACTTTATTAAAGTCAAAGAGCATTTGGCGGGATATTTATTCTATCCATTATTACCCTAGTTAGCACGATCTAATGGTTACAAAACGTTATGGAGGAGTTTTGGAACACGTGTCAAGACAGGATTCACTCAGATTAATCGTGGTTAACATCAAACGCACGCAATCGATTACAACTACCCACCGTCTATATATACTGACTCTACATAATCGAAGATACTCTCTACTCGCAAAATCGCTTTATATCTCGCAAATTTACATTTGTGTGAACACAGATTTACTATCTATCTTCTTCATCTTTTTCTTACAACAATGGCGGAAAAGATTGATGTCCGATTGAATCAAGCCAAAGTGTTAGAGGCTTTGTTGTTGATGCTAATAGAAATGAATTAGCTATCAACATTGGTAGAAGAATAAGGAGATACGCAGTGGAGAATGTCTTTGAACATAAGATCGTAAACAATTTCATATACAAATGTTGTCAATTTTGGAGGAACATTGTAATACAAGAAGGTGTGAGAGGCATTCAAAACCACTTTGTGAATGCCAGGAGATTGAGATTTCCCAAGTCACTGAGGGAAGTTTTTGGTTTTGAAGAAGTAGTGGATGGTCCAAGAAATCACGAAGCAATGAGATTGTCCAAGATGGCTTTTGTTGATCAAATCAAAACAAATGAAGCCATCAAATCTATTCCAGGATCAATTGTAGACACATTGGGAATGAGTGCACGATCTATTGAGCAAACTCATTGCAAAGAACATACTTGGATTGGTTGGAAGTATGGATACTCTATCGAGGACCTAAGATAGAACGATGATGATTATATGCAGGAGTATGAAGTTTGATTGGGTGGATACTTTATCCATTACATGAAGAAAGTAGCCAAGGAAGAAAGAGAAGGGAAAAGGAAATCCAAGGCCTTACCCTTAGGATTGATGGTTCAGACCCTGCTGAATCATTTGGAGATTCCTGATGTTGGACCTGAAAAGATCAATCAGTCCAGATACAAGAAAGAGATTGATTATGCTATCCCTGGTCTGGATGATGATGAAGAAGGTGTTGCAGAGGCTGCTGGAAGTGATGATGATGGAGATGATGGTGATGCTGGTGGTGAGCAGGTCAAGCAAACTGTTAAGAAATCTTTCAAACCTGCTGCACCAAAGAGAACTACTGAGAAAAGAAAGGCTGCAGATACAAGGAAGATAACAGAGGTATTAAAATCTAAAAGAACAAGAAAGCAAACAGCACAGACTGCTGAGTCTGCTGAGGGTCCAGCTGAAGTTGAAGTTACTAACCCTGCTGTTGTTGAGATATTGAGGGAACAACAGAAAGAAGCTAGTAAGAAGAGAAAGTCTACTGTAATTAAAGTTGAAGATGAGCCACTTTCCAAGAGAGGGAAATAGATTATCCACAAGAAGAAACATGGAAAGGGGAAAGAATTGAAAATCTTAGAGGCTCAAAGGGCACAAGAAGAAGAAGAAACAGTAGTAGAAGAAGAAGCCATTGAGGCTGAGCCGTTGACTATTATCAAGCCTAATGAGGAAGCAGAGGTTGTTGTTGAGCAACTCTTTGAAGAGTCACAAAGCAGACTCACCGAGATTGAACCTCTTTGTTGATGTTGTTAAATCCTCAACTAAGGCTCTTTGAGTCTATTGAAAGTGAACAAAGTTGTTGTTGAGCAATCTGTGGAAGAAACATGCAATGATCACGCACGCACTAGAGAACTCTTTGTAGAATCTGCTAAATCTATTGGAGAGACACAAGTTGTTGTTGAGCAACCTGTGGAAGAACCACATCAAATCACTGAACCTGCCTCTGCTGTGGAAGTTGAAGGATTGGTTGAAGACCCTGCAAGTGTTGCAAGAAGTCAGGGGGAAGAGCAGTCTGCTGCTAACCCTACTGATGAGCATGTAAGTCAGGGGGAACCAAGTGTTATACAGATGGAAGTAGTAGGTACAAATATACAACCTCAACAACCTACTGACCTTGAAGCATCAGTAGAAGAAACATTGAATCTACTTGTTGAGACCTTTGGAGGGTCGACAAGGTCGCAAAAGCTCTCAAAGGATCATTCTTGCCTTATGAAAAACATGAGAAGAAGAGGAAAGAAGGGTATGTTGATCCAAAACTCCTGCTGGTGGCTGATTACTTCCAATGGATGTTTGGATTCTATAAGAAACAAAAACCTGCATCAGAACCTATGACAGACTTTGAGGAATGGGTTTTTGAGAAATTGGGAGTGGAGAGTTTGCTGGATCTAATTGATACCTCTTTGTTACAATCAAGGTTGATGGATTTATTTGATGAACAACAGAAAGAGGAGGGTATCAAGTTCAGGGATCCAAGAGGTGGTGATGATGACTCTTCATCATCTGATTCTGATGACAATCACCCCTCTGGTCCAGGTGAAGTCAGTGGAAGTGCCATGTTTACTGAACCAACAGTAGAGTTGTCACGGATTTATCTAGCACAGCAAACAAGTAATAAATATTTATAAATCCGGTTTCCTCAAGTATAAGGATCGTAGTAAAGAGGTTGATACCGGTCGATCTTACGGGAACTAAACGATTGTGATTCTAGCTTTTGTCTAACCTAAACTATGTCACTAAACTAATCTAAACAAAGTGAATAAAAATCGAACAAAAGTAAAAATAAAACTAGACAGTGGATATAATCCAAAGCTAGGAAGGATACGGTCTGCGAACCAATTCAATACTAAACTAAACTAAGATGCAAATGAAAGTAGACTAACTAAACGAACTCAAGTTTTAAGGATTAAATCAAGTGTGTAATGAACAAACGAGGATTGATCCACCTATCCAACAAGCATTGATTTCCTATCTCGATTATGTTGTGGTTTTTATCTAGGTTGTGATTCACCTTATCTAAACATGAACCCTAATTCCTTAGAAAGTTCATCTATTAATCTATTATCTTCCAATGCAAGATTAACGCGTTTCCTAACCAAAGGTGTAAACTTTATGTTTGTAATCTAGCAATTAAACCTATTAACTTCCGTTATGATAGATTCGAATTACTACTCTTATTCATGATGATCTAGGGTTTATTAAGATTTCCATCAACAATAAACAATCACACATGCAGATCTTCCGATATAAAAGCAATTAAACGTAATAAACATGAATAAGAAACAACCTTTAAATGAAAACTCACAAAGATAACCAAGAAAACGAAATCAACAATCGTTGGATGGCTTCACAATACTCGTTTGATGAAGCTTTTAGCCTCTAAACATCCTCAGCAACTCGAATTTGCAGAATTAGTACATAAAAGGTAACTAGTTTAATCTAGATCTAAAGTGCATAAAAACTGGAACAAAAGGAAGAAAAACGCAGCCTAAAGCCGCCCCTAGGTTTAGGGTTTTGAATATATGATGTATGGTCCCCTTTGTGTGGAGAAACAGCCGACTATATATAGATTTTAAAGTCGGTTTCAAAGCAAGTCGGCTACCGGACGCCTGCCTGGATCCTTGAACGCCCGTCCATTCTTCATATGAACTTCAAATCGGGCCGAGTCATGATCGACGTTTCGTCCACCCCAGCGTCCACCTCAGCGTCCAAACTTCCTGAATCAACTTTCCATCCCTGGACGCTCGTTCAGTTTTAGCAAACGCCCGTCCACTGGACGGGACCTGGACGCCAGTCCAAATGTTCGAATTTCGATTTCTCGATCTCTATCTCTTTTCATCTTGTCAATTCCTTCATTATCTCTTTTAATCATCATTTGAGCCTTGAAAAACGTATCTACATCATATAAATACACCACAAAATGTAATATCGCTCAAATAATCATAAAAACATAATTAAAGCACATAAATCAACCTATTTTGCAATTAACTCTTTTGAAATATCATTTACTCAATATATTCATTAAACACATGCTTCTTATGCAATTTAGTACAAATACGGGGAAAAATATCATAGAATATAGCATTATAAATCGTATAAAATCACCCTTAACAACTCCCCCACACTTAAGCTTTTGCTCGTCCCGAGCAAAACAAAACAAAAATTAGGCTCGAGAAAAGAACAGACATCTAAACATACATAACACATATCCAATAAATCGAAGTTCACCATTGTGTGTGTGCATAGCCATAGAAAACTTCCACTAAATCCAAACTCGAGAAACTCAAAGCAAAACTAGCTAATACCCCTCGTAGACTAGTAATAAATGACACTCATAAGATGCACCCTACAAACGTGATATATCCCGAAAAAGATGATCGAATATATCCAGGCCCTTTTTGAAATACTCAGAGGATAATCCCTACAACATATCTGTCAGTTTCTACTGGGGATAAGGTAGACGATAACTTAGTCTTATATCCATTCATACTAATCATTTAGTTGATTTAACTTTTTCACTTTTAAACACACATCAGAATGAGCTATTGCCCTGTCATAGCAGGATAGGACATTTCGAGATAACACCCTACCTTACTCAAATCATAAGGCAGCTTTTCTGACTGTCGTGAGCTTTTAGTCATCATAGTATTATAGGACATACGTGGTATACCCTATCGCACTCAAATCATCAACTAGCTTCCGACACACCCAATTTACTTCATATTTTTTCAACTTTTTCATTTGACAATAAGTTACGTGTTACTTATCACATTCAGACCTTTAGATATTCACAGTATATCATACTTCAGATCTAAATACAAACTATCATAATTCGCACGATACATACGTAGCACTAAGCACATGACTTACAAGATAATCAAAAATCACTAATCCAAACGGGGTAATAACTTTATAAATAGCTCATCATTTACTATGGCTCGTGAAAAATCGATCTCAGGTGAAACAACTAACTTATCAAACATATGATATACAGCTTAAATGACTATAAAAATAGCGAACATTGAATCGAATTGCCTACTCGGGACAAAACAAAAACAAAAGTGTCGAAAAAAATATGAAAATTTTAGCTCATTTTGCATAGAAACATAGAAACATTACGAATTAAGCAAATGTGTAGATACATATCGAAACATTCCCCTCCCCCACACTTAAAAATCAACATGTCCTCATGTTGTGCAGATCGAAAGAAAAAGGAAAAGACTTAGCTGATTTAAACCGAAACTCGAATCGTCGGTCAGGCCGGAGCCTACATAGTGACACTGGAAACCCGTAACCTTACAATGTAGCTCGACAAAACCGCCAAAAACATACCTGCACGACTTGACAAACACGGAACTATCTCGGGGAAAACGGGGAGTTATACCAAAATGAAAAGATATAGCAACTTCAACAAGAGATAAAGCATCCAATACAACCAAAAAGTAGAAACCAAGTTGAAATGAAAGTACGGGTGCCTTATGGCTTACATGATCCATCGAAAGAATAAATAGTAGCAACATCAAAAAGTACAATGAACCATATAAGTGAAAAGTAGCAGAAATATACAACCACCATAGCTAGTGCAAATCGAGAAATAGACAAATGAAATCAAGACTGCCACGGAGCCGGAGTATCATCAGCCGGAGGATCAGAAGGAGGTCCAGAAGGTGGTGACGTAGCCCTAGCTGCCGAGTCAGGCTGCTCCTCATCGGAAGATGACTCAGACTCGTGAAGAACATCGGCAATGGCCTGCTCAATCTCAGAAGAATAATGGAAATCAATGAGGCTTGGATTGAAAACCCTGTCATCCTCGGTTGCCGGCCTTCACTTATACACTTCAGGATCGTCAAAATGTTGTTCGAGACGCCCCGATGTCTTCCAACGACCCCGCATTGCTGGTGGCCATACTTAGCCGCATCCGGACCGAAGGCGATAAAGAAGGAACCGTAGACGCTTGAGGCGGTGCCGAAGATGAACCGGGCTCCTGTGGTGTTTCCGTCTCAGACTGACCCGAAGGCTTACCCTTTTCTCATTCAGATCGGCCTCGGATTCTTCGGTTTGTGATCGGCTCCATACTCAGGCACACCGGCATCGAGCACGTAGATCGTGGATTAAGTGAGGATAATCAAGCATCGGGTATAGATCTTCCGATTAATAGCCACCTCATCATATAACGCCGCGCCCACATTCACGTTCAAGCCAAATGTCAATGCATATAACATGCCTAGGTCACCAATGTGAAAGTGCGTCAGGTTGTTCTTAGGCAACAACCGACTCGAATAAATCGACATCGACCTTCCAGGTCCTCCGTCCAGTCGTGGTAACCAACTCCTTCCGTCGCCCCGGCCTTAATGTCCATGCCATATCCGGGCAAACTCGCAACCGCAACTCCTCCAAGGATCCCGCCCCAAACTCGCCTATGTAAAATCTCCTCCTTATAATCTCTACCCTCAAAAGCCGCCAACCCATACTTTGCATTGATCACCTCCGCGAACGGAACTTGGACTCCTCGAACCACAACTACCCGTTTCCAAGTCGGTTTCTGAACAGTTTGCATAGAACTCCCGAACCAAGGAACTATTGACCGGCGTAGTTGGAATCGTCATCAAAGCGTCCCATTTCCGATCCCTTAACAGCTTGACAATCCCGGGATCAACCTTTGCCTCTAAAGTGGCCCTTTCTATCAACATCGTCCTCGAGAAATAGTGCTGTTTATACACATCGTGAGCTCTAGGGTTCACGAATCTACGAGGTAAGGTCATAGGAGGTACGGTTTTGGCTTTCTTTCTAGGTGGAGCAGCCCTAGGTTCAACCGGCACATCTTCCCGTGTAGCTTCTACAACCTCCTCAACCCTAGACGAGGCTCCACCTTTCTGAGCTCTAGGCATCCGTACTAAAGGAATATCATCGTCCGTCTCAGAGTCGGAGGTTGGTTCATCTCTTAAGGTTGCCCTAGTTTGGGTGGCTCTAGGGGGTTGCTCCCAAATACTCACACCTCGGTTGGGATCAACTAATGTTGGGTCGAACTCTTTGCGCTTTTTCCCGGCCTCCCTAGCAACTTCCTTCCCGTGTCTCTTCACAACTCCCTTCTTATGAACCATTTCCAAGCCTAGTCTACACCAAACAATCCCAACACCCACAAAAGATACCCGTTTAACATCCAAAGCGGGATTTAAAATCAACCAAACCACAACCACAACCATAACCATCACCAAACAACCCCATTAAGCACCCATCACAACACCATATTACCAAAACAAAGCAAAAAGAAACACAAAACCAGAAAAAAAAACGAAATAAGGGAGTATTCAAGTGAACGAGCCGACCCGAAGATTGAACTCGCAAAAACGTGAATAAAAACTAGAAATTTTGCGACGAACTTACCAAGTAGGGTGAGTAGATGTTGATCGAGGTGAAAATCAATCCAAACAACACCAAAATGGGCTCCAAAATCGAATTTTTTCTCTTTAAAAGTCGGACTTGAATGGGGCCTGATTCTCCAAAAATATGGTTTGTTGGGGAATTTGGTTATGAAAATCAAAGAGAGGGAATCAAGAGCGGCCTGTAGCACTTGGAATCGCTCAAAATGGTTTAGAAATGAAGATTTTAGGCCAAAAAGAGGGAGAGGAAACGGTTTTGCGATTTGAAAAACTGAAAAGTGAGGGTTCATGCGTTGAGGGAGTATATATAGGCAGATATTGGACGCTCGTCCAACTCAGTGGACGGGCGCCCCTCGGGAAATCGAGATGAAGCGGACGGGCGCCCAGCTTTAGTAGACGCTTCGCCCAAGAGTTTAAATCACATACGAGATTGGAGGAAAATATCGACGGGCGCCCAGCGTAGTGGACGTTCGCCTAAGGATTGGTCATAGCGGACGGGCGTCCGGTTGTCTGGACGGGCGTCCCAGCAAGCAAAAGTGCAAAAATCATAAAATTCCATACAACCCAAATTCAAAAGTACATCTCTTATTAAACTTAATTAAAACTTCAAAAATACAAGTAAAAATCAAACGAAGTACATAAAATTTCTAGAAAATAAATAAAAACAAAAAAGAAAACGTTAGGTTGCCTCCCACTTAAGCGCTTTTGTTTTACGTCGTTGCTCGACGAAACAAACCTAACTAACGCTAGTCTGCATAAATCTCGTCCCAATCCACCAAACGGATGAGACGACGAAGCATATCAATAGCAGGAGGGAAATCATAGTCGTCTTGTACGCCCCAGTCATCTCCAGCTACCTCTAAACCTCTAAAATGTGAATCCTGTAGTACCAGCGCTAGATCTGTCAAAGATAGTGTCATTCAGGACCGTATATGGACGCCCCTATAGCTTCCTGGAGCTCCTCAAGAGTGAAGTCACTACCTCCCGAACAATGGGTACAATGAGAACATAGGTGATGGTCTTCAGACGGGTACTAAGCTCAAAATCTACGTGCAAGACTATAGTGCCTCTGGTCCATCACCATCAGAATCAGTGGGATCCGACTAATGATGGGAACTCCTCGGGAAGAACTCCGTAATCCATATCTAAAAAGCACACTAACTGACAGATAGAAATAGAAAAACTTAGTCAGCTACAACTTAATTAAACTAAAACTTAAATAAATATAACACTAACAGCATGAACAGAATTTAACTAATATAATAAGGGATATCTAGGATGCCTCCTAGTAGCGCTTTTGGTTAATGTCGTTAGCTCGACACCGTTTAAAACTCAGCCTGGATCAGGCCATTTGACTTTTCTGCCAGCCACTACCTCGTGTAAGCTCTGATCAATAGTGTGGCTGCAGAAACAGCATCTAACACATGGGGTGAAATCTTTAACAGCTTTCCAAATACGCTTAAACTTCCCCATGGTAGACTTCTTCCTCCTTTGATTCTCCTGATCACGTTTCAGTTGACGCTCCCTCCAATACTCTTCCATATCCCAACTACCAGCTAGAACTTCTTCAGATTGACTATTACCGTCATCCTCGGAAAATAGGTCGGGTGAAAACACGTCAAATTCATCGACTTGTGTAGCACCACACCCGAGGATATCGAGGCAACGAACATTCAGAGGTTTCTCTTTAGGTTCACCAATATAGTGCTTGCACCTCTGGCCATTCACTCGAAACGGGTCACCACTATAACCACGAAGTTCTAGAACGCCCAGAATGATTTGGAGAATCTCGAAGGGCCGGACCAACGTGTCCTCAACTTTCCAGAAACAGATGTAACCTGGAATTGTAAAGAAGGACTTGTTCTCCGACTCAAACTCTCTTCTTAATCTTAGCGTCGTGGAGCAACTTCATCTTATCCTTACTAATCCTGGCACTTTCGTAAGCCTGGAGTCCGAATCGTCTAGCTCATGTAATCGCTGCAATGATGTTTTCCACAAGATTGGGAATCAAAGTTCGAAACTTTACTGACCCAATAAGCTCTATGCTCTAACTCGACAGCAGATGACATGGTTTCCGTAGACCATTTGATGTGGAGATGTCCCCATAGGGGTTTTATAAGCGATTCAGATGCCCAAAGTACATCATCCAACTTCAAACTCCAGTCTTTTCTATGATCGTTGACCGCCTTCTTGAGGATTTTCTTGATACTTTGGTTGCTTCTCTCAACCTCGACCACTAGTCATCGGATGATATGGTGTTCTGTCTTATGACGAACACCATACTTTTCGAGAACTTTCTCTAGGGTCGGTTGCAGAAATGCGTCCCTTCATCACTGATCAAGGCGCGCGGACATCCAAACCTCACGAAGATATTCTTCTTTAGAAATTTCATGACCGCTTTATGATCATTGTGAGGAGTGGCTTGAGCCTCCACCCATTTAGATCGTAGTCTCACGCAGACTAAGATGTATTTATTATTACGCAAGATGATGGGAATGGTCCCATAAAATCGATACCCCACACATCAAAGACTTCGCATTCTAGGATGGGTTTCAAAGGCATGTCAAAATGCCTTGTCAGAGCACCGGTTCTTTGGCACCTATCACAAGCTTTACAGAAAGCTTCTGTATCTTTAAAGATCGTAGGCCAATAGAAACCGGATTGAAAGATCTTAGCAACGGTTTTCCACGGACCAAAGTGACCCCAAGGTGGGTCCGCGTGGCCTTTGCTCAATAATATCGCGTTGCTCGGATTCAGAACACATCTTCTTAGCAAACCATCTTTACTGAGATCTTAAAAGATAAGGTTCATCCCAAACGAAATATTTTAAATCGAGAAGAACTTTTTCTTCTCCCGATAAGACATTTACGGATCGAGATAACGGGCATGAAGGTAGTTTACAATGGAAGAATACCATGGAACATCAGGAGGACAACCGTCTATCAACATAATGTTTTCTAGAGGAAAGTAAAGATCTATATCATCTGGTTCATCCTTTTCCTCATTTAACATTCTAGAAAGCGTGATCAGCCACTACGCTTTCAACGCCCTTTTGTCCTTTATCCGAACGTCAAACTCTTGTAGGTCGGTGATCCACGCGCAGAGGGCGCGGTTTAGCCTCTTTCTTAGTCATCGATAACACAAAAGCGTGATCGGTCCACACGATCACTTGAGCTCCTAACAAGTAACTACAGAACTTGTCCATAGCAAAGACTACGCCGTAGTTCCTTTCGATAGTAGTATAGTTAACTTGAGAGGGTTCAATGTGTGATTTGGCGTAATAGATAGGTGGAACTTCCCTTGATCTTTTGTCCTAGAAACAAAGCACCAACAACATAGTTTGATGCGTCGCACATAAGCTCAAAAGGTAAGTTCCAGTCAGGCGATATAAGAATTGGAGCAGATATTAAACGATCCTTAAGCTCCTCAAACGCTTGCTTGCAGCTCTCATCAAAATTAAATTCAACGTCTTCCTTTAGTAAAGTGGACAGGGGCTTGGCTATCTTGGAGAAGTCTTGAATGAATCTTCTGTAGAAACCGACATGTCCAAGAAAACCTCTAACTTCACGCACATTCTTGGGGTAGCTCATCTTTTCGATAGCTTCTACTTTTGCCCTGTCAACTTCTATACGTTTGGCTGAGATCTTGTGGCCAAGAACTATTCCCTCATCTACCATGAAATGGCATTTCTCCCAATTAAGTACTAAGTTCTTTTCCACACATCTGGATAACACTTGCTCAAGATTGTCAAGGCAATCATCAAAAGACTGACCGAAAACCGAAAAATCGTCCATAAAAATCTCCATACACTTTTCTACAAGCCCGTCAAAGATAGCTAGCATACATTGCTGAAATGTAGCTGGGGCATTGCAGAGACCAAATGGCATTCGCCGGTAAGCGAATGTACCATAAGGGCAGGTAAAAGTGGTCTTTTCTTGGTCAGCTGGATCAATGGGTATCTGAAAATATCCTGAATATCCATCTAAGAAGCAGTAGAATGCTTGCCCCGCCAGACGCTCAAGCATCTGATCAATGAATGGAAGGGGAAAGTGATCTTTCATTGTGACCTCATTGAGCTTTCGATAATCGATGCAGACTCTGTAACCAGTGACAAGTCTCAATGCTATTTCCTCTCCCTTCTCATTCTTCTCAATCGTAATTCCACCTTTCTTGGGAACTACTTGAGTTGGGGAAACCCATTCACTATCCGCGATGGCATAAATGATTCCCATGTCCAGAAGTTTGATGATTTCCTTTTTAACGACTTCTTGCATATGAGGTTGAGCCTTCTCCTGGGTCAGTCTAACACATTTTGCACCCTCATTCGTCTTGATCTTGTGCATGTAGATGTCCGGAGATATCCCTCTGATATCTCCTACCTGCCAACCAAAGGCTTTTTCATTTTTCTTCAAGACGTTGATAAGTTTCATTTCCTCTAAACGAGAAAGCTTGGCAGATATAATCAGTGGAAGCTTGTCGCCTTCTCTTAAAAACACATACTTAAGATGTTTAGGCAACGGCTTCAACACCAAATCTGCAGGGGGGTCTTCTAAACTAGACTTGAGATCTCAACTTTTCAACTCAATATCGCTGAGTTTACTCTGTGGTCCCACCGCCAATGCTTCTCCTTCCAACAACTCGCCCTCAACATCACTGCTAATTGATCTAGATTGACCACACCATGAGTATTTAGATTATCAACCAATCGCTCATATTCCGCTTCTGACCATGACTTGCTTATCCATATAATCGGTAAAATCATCCGTCATATAATCAATGGAAAAGCCGGTTGGGGGGCCAGAGGGCACTTGAATGGACTTCAAGACATTGTAACTCACCTTTTGATCACCAACTCGGATAGTCACTTGCCCACCATCACAATCGATGAGGGCTCTAGCTGTAGATAATAAAGGTCTTCCAAGAATCGAGGGACGTTTTCGTCTTTCTCCATGTCTAAGACATACCAGTCAACCTGGAAAGGTAAATCTATCAATCGAACCAAAACGTCTTTCAGGATCCCTGAAGCTTTCTTAGAAGATCTATCCGCGAACTGTAGACTCATAGTAGTGGGTTCTAGAAGGCTTTGTAAACCGAGCTGTTTACATACAGACATTGGCATAAGGCTTATAGAGGCACCTAGATCACACAAAGAATTAGGGAAGACTAGACCTCCCATTAACACTGTAAGTACGAACTTACAGTGGTCACCTCTTTTAATTGGTAAGTTTTCATAATTAATCATGGAACAATCCTCGCCAATTTGCCTTTCCATGCCTGCTAATTTCTTTTCAAGACACAACATCCTTGATGAATTTTGTATACTTAGGCATCTCAACCAAGACATCTGATAGTGGAAGATTCACCTGAGTATTTCTTAAAAGGTTTAGCACCTTTTCATACTTCTTATCCTCAATCAAGGGAATGTTGCTCTTTCTTGGTGGAAATGGAAGTTTTTAAGGTCATCCTCAGAGAAAACCTTCTTTGAGGATGCACTTACTGACTTTGTCTTCCGATCTTTCCATCGAACGACTTTCAGATTTCTTAGTAGTCAGGGGATCAGCCTCCTGACTTTCGATTGCTCTTTCAGTCCTCAAGGGATCAGCCACTTGAGGATCACCAACTTCTTCGCCTCTCGGGGATCACCACCTGAGTTTTCTCTGCGCATTGAGGAGTGTAGGTGCTAGCTTCCCCTCCCGCCTTATCAATGGCGGGAGGGGCTAATGGTTTCCCGGTGGGAAGGACCACTAACTTGAGTACCGCTTCAGATTCATTGCACCGGCCTCCTCTTTACCGTATTGAATTGATGGCACGAGGTCGGTACATGGGCCTTTGTTCAAGTCACTGAGCAACTTGACCACCCTTTGGATTCTTCTCGGTGGCTCGGCACCGCCTGGGGTCTAGAAGCTAATCTGCTCACCGGCTTGCCCAATTTGTCTCTCAAGATTCTTCATCGATCTACTTTGCTCCTCCAACTTAGCTTCAAGATTGGTAGATTGGGAGGGCCTTGAGAGTTTTGGAGATTTGGAGCATAGAAATTTGGTGGGCCGACTTTGAAATTGAGAGTTTGAATTGGAAGGCCACTCGATTGAATTTTTGCGCAGATTGGAAAAATTCGAGTTTTGGTTCCGATTAAACCAGGGTTTCTATTGAAATTCGATTCAATTAAAATTGAATTAGGATTGAAATTTGAAGATGGATTAAACCTTGGTTTTGAAAATTGCCCTGGCGTAAAACCGATTGAACCTTTGATTGTTCTCGCCATAGAATGCATTCACTTCCGCATTTCGTCCGTTCATAGAAGGCAGAATTTAGAAGTGTGCCCCACCTCGTCACAATTCGACATGTGACTTGATTGTACCATCCATAATCATGAACAAAGATTCACTTGGTAAGGTGTGTGGGGATTAAATTGACATTGGCCATTCATATGGCGGTCGTGACGATTTTAGTTGCAATACTGAACACGAGGGTTACGTGGAAAAGGAGAAGTTTGATTTATAGGATTGGAAACTGGAGGTGTTGCCATCTGTTTCTGCAGCATGGCGATCAAACTTTGCAAATTGACTTCCTCAACCTTGGGAGGAGGAGGAGCTTGAATTGCTTGATAAGAGGGGCATAGTTATACTTTGCAATGTCCTCAAACAAAGGCCCATCCCTCTTCAGGTGTTTTCTTCAGAAATGCCCCACCAGAAGAGCTATTGACCATGCCTTTTGTAAGCTCGGTCAATCCACTAAAAAAGGTGTTGACTTGCCTTTCCATTGGCAAGCCATGGTGGGGACACTTTCTAAGAAGAGACTTGAATCTCTTCCAACATTCGAAAAAGGACTCATTCTCTTTCTGGTAGAAAGTGAATATTTCACTGGGCAGTTTTTGAAGGTGGAAAATATTGACTCAAGAACTCCTTTTCGAGTTACGCCAGGTGGTGATAGATTCGTAAGGAGAGAGAGGTGTACCACTCTTTAGCCTCTCCTTTCAAAGAAAAAAGGAAAAGTTTTAGCTTGATAGCATCCTCACTTACTCCTTGGATGCGCGTGTAGTACCGCATATCTCTAAGAATGTGTGTAAGTGGGTATGCGGATTCTCTCGATTGATAGCCGTGAAAAATTGATGCGTCTTTGCATCATCCGGATAAGTCCTGGCTTCACTCAAAGGTTTGTGCGAGAATGTTTGGAATAACAATAGCGGGTTGGCTTTGACTTCGCCTGGCATGGCGTAGTCTGCCAACGTACGTCTATTATTAGCGGCCATTATCACAAAATCAGTGATTTCTCTAGCTAGTTGTTGTTCAAGATCTCGCTCGGCTCATCGCGCGAACGCAGAACGGAAACTCCGCCTGTTTGGCCGGACTACGGTTCGCTCGGGGTCAGGGGTGTATAATAACGGTCCCTTTTGACTCCGAGTTTGCATAAACCGGACCAAAAACAAGTGGAACGAAACCTAAAAGCTAAGAAAGTAAAAGCCTAAACTAAAAATTAAAAGCCTAAAGAAAAGAATGGGAAAGAAGAAAAGGAAACAAAAGTATTGAAGAAAACAGGACCAGACGGACGTCCAAAAGTTTGGACGGGCGTCCAGATGGAATTGAGATCGGACGGGCGTTTAGTGGTCCAAACGCTCGTCTGAAAGATAGAATAACTGAACGGGCGTCCAAATCTTATGGACGCTCGTCTAAGTAAATAAAAACAAAACAGAATAGATAATTTTCCAGCGGACGGGCGTCCAATATCCCAGACGCCCGTTTGGTAGCGGGAAAACTAGAACGAATAAATTTGCGAGAAAGAAAAGAAGGTAAGAAAGAACGATGAAAAAACTGAAAATGCAGGCGATCTAATCTCCAAGGAAACTACTAAGGAAAGTCTTAAACCCTAATTATCTACTTAACAACTACTAAAACAATTATCAACCAAAAGCAGAATTTAAAACGAACTAAAAATAGGAAAATAGAAACAAAAAGCGTAAAAAAAACGAAAAACAAAAACTAGACAACCGTCCGGTTCCCCGGCAACGGCGCCAAAAACTTGTCACGGATTTATCTAGCACAGCAAACAAGTAATAAATATTTATAAATCCGGTTTCCCTCAAGTATAAGGATCGTAGTAAAGAGGTTGATACCGGGTCGATCTTACGGGGAACTAAACGATTGTGATTCTAGCTTTTGTCTAACCTAAACTATGTCACGAAACTAATCTAAACAGTGAATAAAAATCGAACAAAAGCAGTAAAATAAAACTAGACAGAGGATATAATCCAAAGCTAGGAAGGATACGGGCTGCGAACCAATTCAATACTAAACTAAACTAAGATGCAAATGAAAGTAGACTAACTAAACGAACTCAAGTTTTAAGGATTAAATCAAGTGTGTAATGAACAAACGAGGATTGATCCACCTATCCAACAAGCATTGATTTCCTATCTCGATTATGTTGTGGTTTTTATCTAGGTTGTGATTCACCTTATCTAAACATGAACCCTAATTCCTTAGAAAGTTCATCTATTAATCTATTATCTTCCAATGCAAGATTAACGCGTTGCTCTAACCAAAGGTGTAAACTTTATGTTTGTAATCTAGCAATTAAACCTATTAACTTCCGTTATGATAGATTCGAATTACTACTCTTATTCATGATGATCTAGGGTTTATTAAGATTTCCATCAACAATAAACAATCACACATGCAGATCTTCCGATATAAAAGCAATTAAACGTAATAAACATGAATAAGAAACAACCTTTAAATGAAAACTCACAGTATAACCGAAGAAAACGAAATCAACAATCGTTGGATGGCTTCACAATACTCGTTTGATGAAGCTTTTAGCCTCTAAACATCCTCAACAACTCGAATTTGCAGAAATAGTACATAAAAGGTAACTAGTTTAATCTAGATCTAAAGTGCATAAAAACTGGAACAAAAGGAAGAAAAACGCAGCCTAAAGCCGCCCCTAGGTTTAGGGTTTTGAATATATGATGTATGGTCCCCTTTGTGTGGAGAAACAGCCGACTATATATAGATTTTAAAGTCGGTTTCAGCAAGTCGGCTACCGGACGCCCGTCTGGATCCTTGAACGCCCGTCCATTCTTCATATGAACTTCAAATCAGGCCGAGTCATGATCGACGCCTTTCGTCCACCCGGCGCCCACCTCGGCGTCAAACTTCCACGAATCAACTTTCCATCCCTGGACGCTCGTTCGCCAAGAAAAACGCCCGCCCACTGGACGGGACACGACGCCACCCAAATGTTCGAATTTTGATTTCTCGATCTCTATCTCTTTTCATCTTGTCAATTCCTTCATTATCTCTTTTAATCATCATTTGAGCCTTGAAAAACGTATCTACATCATATAAAAACACCACAAAATGTAATATCGCTCAAATAATCGTAAAAACATAATTAAAGCACATAAATCAACCTATATTGCAATTAACTCTTTTGAAATAGCATTTACTCAATATATTCATTAAACACATGCTTCTTATGCAATTTAGTACAAATACGGGGAAAAATATCATAGAATATAGCATTATAAATCGTATAAAATCACCCTTAACAAGAGTAGTCTACTGGTGCTGGACAGTCCACTGAGAAAGAGCAATCTGGACAGATGAATGAGGACAATCTCACCATAGATGACATTGAGGCACAAATCAATGAGGGAATAGATGGTGGTGCAAACAGAATGGTTGGTGAGATTGATAATTTATTTGTGGTTGAACCTACTGATCAACCTGAGGATCAGCAAGCTGAAGGTTTGAGTGACGAAAGAGTCATTGATCATGATGAGCCAAGTGTCAGTTCTGAGGACTCCATTCAATATCAAAACTGGGTTGACACTGATGGCACCCTGACTAACACTGCAAATCTACTAAGAAGGATTGGGGATATGGGAGAATTTCAATAGGAAAACATGGACATATTCCCTGATCAAGTTGTGGTGGCATATATTGCACCAGATCCAACAGTTGAAGAGGAGGTACAGGTTGCTGGGCTACAAACATCACCTGCACAAAGGTTGGAACAGGAGGTATAGGCTGCTGAGTCTTAAACAGCACCTGGACAAAGGTTTGAACAATCTTTGGGTTTGGAGGAAACCCTTGTTGTTGAAGAGGTTGCTGTAGTGGAGCCTACTGGAGTCAAGACCACTATAGGGAAAGATGGTCAGCAGACTGCTGTTAATGAGGAAGAGCAGCTGCTGGACTATGACTTTAGTGATGAGGAGTTCCAAATGCCTGAAGAAGAAGATGTTGCTATTGATCCCCCACAGGCATTTGTACCTATTTTTGAAGAACCAGCCCTTGATCCTATCTTGGAAGAATACCAAGGACCTAACCCTGCTGGACTAGATAGGAGTTGGGCAATGGTTGTGAGCAATCAGAGGCCATAATATAATATAGAGGAGCCTGCTGATGGAGCTGCTGGAGTAATGGCTGGTGGAGTACCAGTAGAAATGTTGAATGAGTTAAGGAGTGTGAGAAATGACATGCAACAGTTAAGAACTCAACTAGATAGACAAGAACAGAGATTTGAAGAACTGATGAAACTTGTAAATGACAACAGAAAATCTGCTGATACAGTTGTTTCAAATTTCAAATCTACTCAAAATGCTGTTAATGATATGATGCTAGATGTGAGGGGCATCAAGGTAGGAAACACAACAAAAGAAAAGTTTCTGAAAAATAAACTTGAAACCATCCACCAGAAACTTGACAAACTTGCTGAGGCACCTAAGCCTGCTGGAACATCTCAACCTGCTGGATTGGATCCTAAGCTCACTGAGAGGATCAATCTACTGGAACAAACTTTGTAATCAAGGATTACTGCAGTTGATACAAGAACTGAGATCATGGAAGGCCTACTGAGTAATCTGCTTATCACACAGGAGAGTGTTCATGGCCTGTTATCCCGGTTTGTTGATGATGTCAATAAGGGGGAAGAAGGCCAAACAGCAGAAGCAAAAGAGGTCGCGGACTTTTGCACGTAAAAGATGGGAGAATGAGACTAATGCTTACATGCAACCTGCACACCGCGAGTTCAACTTATCGATGATCTTCTTAGACAATACAAGAAGGAGTACTATAACTGAAGCAAACCCTATCATGACAAGGGATTTCATGAAGGTTTAAACTCTTTCTTGGGATTGAAGTTCGGGAGGCAAGAGTTTAAGCCTTAAGGGCAACTTCTTAGAGTTTGGAAGAGGTGGAAGAGGTGGAAGAAGTGGCAGAGGTGATAGGATTTTGCCTATCACAAAAGCAAAGGACTCACTTGCTGAATTCAAGGAACTTTACATGAAGTTTGGATTCAGAGTGAATCAGATCAACCTTCTCCTGCCTAAAGCATGGAAGTGGTGGAAAGAAGTAAATCCCTACATTGATTTTACACTGATTGAAAATAAATGGATGAGGGATATGATAGAAGAAATCAGACCCTACCAAGAACAAGTGGAGAAGGCTAGACAGGAAAGAAAAAGAAAGCGAGAGATCAAAGATACTTATCATATTTTATCTTTCTTTGCATTTAGATGTAATAATCTTGTGAACAAATGATTATAATGAGAATTGACTGAAATTTGTTCTGTTTTTGTTTTAATCTTTTTGCTTTGCTGTTAGGTGAGGTGTCTCGGATTTTATCTAAGCAAAATAAACAAGTAATAAAATAATCCGGTTTACCCCAAGTGCAGGGATCGTAGTATAGAGGTTAATACCGGAGTCGAATTACAGGGAATCGAGGTTGGTCTAGTTCTTAATTTCTCTAAAGTTTTCACGAAAAATAAAACAAAACAGAACTAAAGAAAAACGAAAACAATAAACTGGACAGAGGATCTAGAATCCAAAGCCAGGAAAGATAGTTGTGAAACCTAAATCTAAACTATAAACTAAAAAAAACAATAAATAACTGTAAAGTTGTGACGATGATCATGGTGATTAAACAATGAACAAGCAGTGATCCACCGTTCCCGCAACCCTCAATTTCCTCCCTAAGGTTATCCTGTGATGATTTAACTCAAATCGTGATTCACCTATCGTAGGTTCGAATTCCTAATCTCTTAGATAATTCGTCTATTAATCTCGTCATCTCTTGATCCTTAAAGATTAACGCTTTCATAACAAAGGTGTAAGATTTATTCAATCTAGCAACATAGATTTCTAACCTAACAACTCTCGTTATTTTTAGGTTAAAGATCCAATCTTTCCTATGGTGATCTAGGTTTACACCGATTCTCATCACATAGTAAACATCAACAGCAATACATCTCTCGATTTAAATTGCATAACAATAATAAGCATATAGAAAAGATACGAGTTTAATTAAAATCACAAAATAAACCTAAGGTTGAAAACCAAGAACCTGCTGAAACGGATTCACATAACTAGAACAAACCGTCGCCACATTACGAGTCATCAAGCACAATCCGTAAAAGCGAAACAATAAAAAAAAAACAACCCTCGGTCGACCGAGCCTAACTTTGCTCGATTCTAGGGTTTTCTCAATGTAAAATATGGTGTGATATGAGGTATCCTCTAGGGTTGAGATGCAGCGTTATATTTATAGAATTCAAGGTCGGTTTAACTAAAGTCGGTGTCGGACGCTCGTTCACTATTATGGACGCCCGTCTGGTATGCATGAAATCTTCGAGTCGGGCCGAGCTTGATCAGACGCCCGTCCTGTGTATTTGTAGACGCTCGTTCAACAAAATTCTTGAAATCCTGAATCAGATTGCTCTCATGGACGCCCGTCCAGGCCTTCAGACGTCCGTCCACTGGACGAAATTGAAAACACTCGTTCAGACTTGTATAATTTCTTCATCCCATCTTCAACTTGCATCTTCCCCTTTCCATTAAATCTTCATAATAGGACATCTTTAGAACTCATTCCATGCCATGCAAATATACCTACAAGATAATAGAAACGTGCAAAATGTAGAACCATGTATCTAGGTAGAAAATCATCAATAGAACCACGTAAATAGCTCGATTTTGTACTTAAACCATTTCAATACGCATTCTTTCAATAATTCACTTAAACACTTAATTTTCTATAAAAAGTAATAAAACACAAAGGAAATTGCTACGAAATAAAGTCGTATAAACCGTAAAAATCACCGTTAACATGAGGGTAGTGGCATCATCACCAAAAAGGGGGAAATTGTTGGACTTATTTCTATGTTTTGATGATGAGTGCCAGACTAGTTGTTATAGTGCAAAGGAAAAAAGATGTCTAGATCAAATGTATAGGTTTATTAGAGTTTGATTTATGAATAGGTTTGATCAAACAAGCACTGTAATGGTCAGCTGATTTATATCAACAGACTGGTCAATATCAGTAGGGTAGATAGGTCAGTAGACTAGTCAGGAACCTGCTGAAGACTGAAGACTGAAGGCTGAGGGCTCAAACTCAGTTACAGAAGGCTAATGGATCAAACTTAGTAATTTAAGTCAAGGATATGGAATCAAAATTTAGGCAAGTCTGTGATGACCTAAACTGATTACATATACCTTGTGTACAAGGTCTAAGTTCCATAAGTTGGATGTTGTTTGGAACTTGGTTATATTTAAAAAAGGTGTAATCTAACTTCACACATAAAAGTTAGATAAAAGAAATCAGCTGCATTGTATTTTATACACAGCAAATTGTTGTTCAGCAGACTGATGAGTATCTCAGCAGACTGATGAACTTGCTGATAATATACCTCGATTGATTCAAGATTATATTGGAAGATTACATGGATAAGGACAACCAACTATCTCTGACTTATCAAACAAATCAAAGGCTGAGATTAAAAGAACGTTGGGATGATTCAGACTTTTATCCAATGGTTATAAGTCAAAGGGTGGATGATTGCATTGTCAAAAGGAATTACGAGCAATTCGACCCTATGAATAGTGACAGAAAGCAAATCAGATGGAAACAAAAACCAGGAACGGTTACATTTGAATTTCAAATGTAAGTCACATGCATTCCTACCTATAAATAGAGGACCTTAAACTCAGAAAAACATGATGATTGATGAACTTTAAGTGAAAAATATAAGAGACTATTCTGAGCTGAAAAACACCCTGCTGAACTTACTGAACTTAAAGCTACTGATCCAGAAAGATTCTTCAAGTGTATTCTGTATTCAAGCTACATCAAGTATACACACCTGAAGACTGTAAGCTGCTGATTATATCATCCTAATCAAGCTGCTGCAACTGAATCATATATTTGATTCAATCTTTATTTTATAAAGAATCCAAAGACAAAGTGAAGCAGTTGTGTGAAAGATTGTTGTTTGTGGTGGAGTGGTGAAGAGGCAATCCTACCTTCAAAGACCAGTGGAAGACTCGGAGCAAACAATCTACTGTTGCGGTTTGGCCAGCTTGTGTGAAGCCATAGTTATTGGTGAAGGACAAGCAACCTTAGGAATCTTTGTAATCGCAACATCAAAGATCTCTAGTGAATTACCTACAACATCACAGGAGAAGAGTGGGTGACAGATTACACCACGGAACCACCTGTAAAATCTCGCCTACTTACTTTCAAAGATTCGTGATTCGCACTTAGTTTATTTTACACATCAACCTACTGAATCTAGCAACTGAAATCACACACATACACTGCTAAGTATCTAATACTTAGTATCATATTTTAACAACAAGTAATAAGGCTTAATTTTAATATAATTCCGCTGCACAAACTCAGTAAACTAAATGCACCGAAGACTATCGTTTATCAAAGAAAGCTATCGAGGTATCAAGCAGACTATCAAGCATCAAAGAGTCTTTGAAATTGTCGAATTTGTTAACTCCAAAGTTTTAAGTGTTAAGTTTATTCACCCCCCCTCTAAACTTAACCAAAGCCTTTTCAAGGGACCAACACTAACTAGTCTCCCCTTAATCCGTGTTCGACTCGTGTGCGTAATTTAGCTACGGGTGCAACTCCTAACCCTATCTACTCCGACAATGACAGCAGACAATCAATATGCAAGCTACCCTCCTTAATTAGCCCGTAATAGCCCATACACATGAAGAACTAGAATTGCCAGTATTGAGCGTTAAACCATACCGCTAACCCTCCTAGGCAGCTATCGACTATGACTAGCACGTTCCTGGGGTCCATCAAGACAATGTCCTAATTAACACTTCACTAATAGTCCTTTATGTTAATATACGATGACATGCAATTAGGTGATCAGGCTAAAAACAAGTAAATTAGAACTGTCGATCAACGTAGCTAAGGCCGAACCACAAAATTAGGATTTACTAGGTATTCAGATCTAGCGATAAAGACTGTCGCAGATCTGAAGAGTGCAACCCATAATTCTGCGTTTCATATGAACGAATCGAATGCAAAATTAAGGTTTGTTTAATTAATTCATAGATGATTAGATGCAAGCATAATCTAGATCTAACACAAGAACAATCATTAATCTAAGAAAAGAAATAAAACATTGGAATAGATCTTACCCATAACGAAGAACATATCTACTCTTCTATTCTCTCTCCCTCCGGCGACTCAAGATGATCCATGAAGATCGTAAACCAAGCACAATTCATTAATGAAAGACTCATGATTTAATTTCAAGAAGAAAAGAAGAAAATAAAAGAAGACTTTATTCCCAAAAGACTACATTGTAGCTAGTTGATGAAGAACTAATAGAATGGATGAAGAATACTATTTCACAGCTCTGAATGGCCTTAAATAGGTGTATAAACTGACTTAGGGGCAAACCCAATTCTTGGAGGACAAGAAAACGCATTTCTAGAAGATTCTAGGGCTCGGTAAATCGGCGGTAGCTCCCGATATACCGGGGGTGTTTTTGCCTTTTTTCTTTCTACCGACTTAACTTGGAATACCCTAGACACAACTTTGGTATTTGGACCATAACTTGGCCTATATAACTCCAATTTAAGTGATTCAAAGTGTGTTGGAATTCTTGTTTCAAGCCCTACAACTTTTATGGAAAAGCCCAAGACCAATTCGTCTTGTAAAGCTTCGGAAACTGTGTTGCAAGATCACCAATCAGATTCTCGGGTCCAATCTCCACTCGAAACACTTCAACCTTCAGCTCTGTTCAGTTCTTTATCGATTGACTCTCACATTCAGCCCAAATGATGCTTCGAACACTCGTCCATCTGTCAATAAAATCATACCACACATAATAGCTTCTATTTCTAGCAAATATTTCATAAAATACACGGTTTATATGCATAATACCAATTTAGTCATCCCGGACGTGGCTTATTCACATTTCGCTAATTAACTCATGATTTCTTACATATTATCACCATTGAGAACAGAAATCCAGGGTAGATTGATAGTAAAATATGATACCAAGTTGACCGTCATCACTCGCAACCATGTTACTGAAGTCTACGTGTTTTCTCCTTCCTAAGTAGAAACACCGAGCCTCTATGTTTGAGTTGCCGCATCCCGAAGTTGATACACTGGTCAAAATTCTTAAAAATAATACTTAATGACATAAATGTTAAAATTGCTTTTGACCAAATATGACATGGTGCATCACACCCAATAGAATTTTAGGATTGATAGGTTGGACTCCATGTTTTTCCCAAAAAAAAAACACCACACTAATTTACAAACAATCCCACCTAAAAAAAATCCTATTTGTGCAATAAGCATGACTTGGTGCATATTGAGCACTATAAAAATAGTGACTTGTTTATTGTTATGATGATTATTTTCCCAAACTCAGACAACCAGCCTATGATACTGGTTTGTAAGGGAATAAAATTCAAGATATAACCTTTAACAACAATAACAGAAAAAGAAAACAAAAAAAAGTAGAGAAAGATCAAACTTAGATGAGACACAAAAGTTATCCATTGGAAAAATAGGACAAACACAACTATGATTGCGCTCAAGACACTAATACTAGCAAGAAGACTAAGCCAATCGCAGTATATCGCAAACGAGTAGAGGTCGATCCCCCGAGGAGAAAGCAAGAAGAATAAACAAAACATAATATCTAAGGACTAGGAAACAAATAAGTGGTCTTGAACTCATGCCAATCTAACTTTAAAACAAACAAGGAAAACAAGATCAAGTAATTTGAACTCATGATTTAGAGAAGATTCAATGAACCGTGCAAAAATAACCCCCTATGTACGTGATTTGTAAGATTTAAATTTAACAACCTAATTTAGTCAATTAATAGTTACTTAAACCTCGAAAGTCATTCTAATTCGTGAACGGGCGTAAGAACGTCTATGTTTCCTTAATGGCCTACTGTGAACGGGTTAGTTATAATTAATCAACATGCATTAAGCTAATTTATTGGCTTCCTGCACGAAGGTGGCAAACCTTACTAAGGAAAAAACCGTGAACGGGCTATCATAGAGTATAATTGAGAATGATTTATATTGGTTTGTACATATGTTTACATTGCTGACTATAGTCTTAAATAGATACAATATGATACAATGTAATACTATGCTAGAATTAAGGTGAGCCATTAATTCCTTGATTTGTGCTGCGATTTGTGCTGTGAGTGGTACTGTCAATACGCCCCCGGAACCTATGGAAATGGAATGGACATAGAGATTGGTCATCAAGTCATTAAAGCGAATCGAGCTTAAGAGTTTGGTGAGAATGTCTGCAAGTTGTTCCTTGGGCGGTAAGAATGCGATTTGAAGTTGTCTAGATGCCACAAGCTCACGAACATGATGAAAGTCAATTTCAATATGCTTTGTGCAGGCATGGAAAACAGGATTGGCAGAGAGATAAGTAGCACCAAGATTGTCACACCAAAGAATGAGAGTATCATGAGCTCTTTAAATAGTTGTTTGAGCCATTGGATTTCAGCAACAACATGAGAATGGTCTTTATATTCAGCTTCAGTGCTGCTTTTGGCAACAATCTATTATTGTTTACAACTCCAATTGATAAGATTTTGGCCAAGAAAAATGCAGTAGGCACCAATAGAGTGACGATCATCAGGGTCTGTACCCCAATCTATATCAGAGAATGCTTGCAACGTAGGATGAGAAGATGTAGAGATGAGAAATCCATCATGCAATGTATGTTTGAGATAGCGAAGAATGCGTTTAACTGCTGCCCAGTGTGTATCTCACGGAGAATGCATAAATTGACCGACTGCATGAACAACGAAGGTGATGTCAGGACGAGTGAAGCTTAAATATAGAAGGCCACCAACGATGTTGCGATAGAGCTAGCTCAGGGAGCCGATTGGTGGAGTGCACAGAAGTTTAGCAAGGTTTGGAATTGGCCATGCCAGTACCATGAAGCAGTTGAATGATATACTTCCGTTGAGTGAGCAGGAGATCATCTGGTAGATGAAGAGATTTAAGATCGAGAAAGTAATTAAGAGAACCAAGGTCTTAGACTGGAAAATGATGGTTGAGTTGAGTGATGACGCGATCCACGTGTGGAGAAAAAGAACCTGTAACGATAATATCAACAACATATATCAAAATATGAAGATAATAGAGTGAGGTGTCTGCACGAGAGGCCTGAAAACTGAGGGCATGGAGAACCGAGGTGAACCGAGAAAACCAGACATGAGGTGCTTGCTTTAGACCATAAAGACTTCTCTTGAGTTTGTAGACATGTGTGGGAAAGTCTGGATGGATATAGCCCTAAGGTTGTTGCATGAAGACTGTCTCATTTAGAAATCCGTGAAATGCATTTTGAATGTCAATCTGGCGGATAGGCCAATTGTTGCTTGTGCAAGAGAGAGAAGGAGCCGAATCGTGATTGGTTTGACAACCAGGCTAAAAGTGTCAGAGTAGTCGATACCTGTATTTTGATGAAAATATTTTGCAACTAAGCAGGCTTTATAGCGTTCAAGACATCCATCAGCGTGGCGTTTGATTCTATAAACCCACTTCTTGCCAATAACTTTCTTATGTGGAGTAACTGGTAACAAATCCCAAGTATCATTAGAGACCAAAGAATTGACTTCATCCCTCATGGCATCACGCCAGGGTTTGGATCTGAAGGATTCAGTGAATTTAGTAGGCTCGGTTTGGGCATCAGCTAAGAGTACTACAAATTCGGGAGGTAGAGATTTGGGTTTTAGTGTGCTTGTGCGAGAGCGGGTGGTCATATGGTGGTTTCTACCATGATTTCAGTCGAAGAAGTCATGGAGAAGGAGGGTGGACGAGGTTATGGAAGGGGAGGGAGGGAGAAGTCAAGAATTGGCTTTGATATCATATCATAGAGTATAATTGACAATGATTTCTATTCATTTATACACATGTTTACAATGCTGACTATAGTCTTAAATAGATACAATGTAATAGACACAAAATATTCTATAATTATGATAATATGCTAGAATTAAGGTGATCCATTAATTCCTTGATTTGTGCTGTGATTTGTATTGTGAGTAGTAATGTCAATACGGGCTAGTTTAACCTTACGATCTAAAATCCTACGTCCTAACTATTCCTTCCACTTACGGCTATTTTAGAGTAGTGTACGATGGCATACTTATAATTGGCCAGATTAAATTGATGCAAGTTATTACTGGAAATCAAAAATAAAAGACTAGAACGACCAAATGCCGTTCTGATCTACCGTCTAGACGATGACTCGACCTGCCGTTGAGACGAAAGATGCAAAACTTGCATCTGATTTTCTAATCCACGTCCGTAGACTGGGTTCGAATTATTTATATATGATTCGATCAACAAGAAGTCTAACCGGGCATTGATTCGGATAAAAAAAAGAGATAAAACATGGCATCAAAGGTATTCAAAGGCATAACTAAACGAAGAATGAAAATAGATTTAATATCTTTTTTAAATAATGATTTATATTATGTATACCAACCACCACTTAACAACAATAAGTTCCAGCGCCCCAACCACTTTATTGGGACTAGATGCATCAGGCTACAGACATTCTTCCATGCAAATAAAAGAAAGAAAAAGTAGATAGAAAAAAAAGGCAAAAAAAAAAAGAACCCATATATCTTTAGGTTTTGATAAATTTTACTTTACAAAAGTGATTAGCTTTGCTTTTTGCACATTTGCATTTGCATGGCAGACGCCTTTGAACAAAAGGAAAGCATACATGCAACAACATGTAACAAAAGTCTTGAGAATTTTAGTATCACTAAAGCTGATTTGCTCATTATAAACCTTTTGCTTTTCTTTTTTTCAATAACAACAATTAAGGGTTATATTTCTTACTCACTCCACAATAAAGAACAATTATGTTAAAATATAGATAAGAAACTTGCACTTAAAAAAAAATAAAACGGATACAATCTAAATGTAAAAATAAGCGGAAATTGATAAACCACGAAACAAAAAGAACACGGTGATTTAACGTGGTATCCGGGATTGTGCCGACTAATCCACAGGCAGAAAAGGAGATATTTTATTATGCACAGAAATTACAAGAATTTTCACACTCTTGAAAAACACACACAACATTGATTACAATAGATGGTAATTATAGACACAAATCCCTAAACCCTAGCAGCCATAGGATCTCTGTCGGATTGTCAGAAATGCCCCAGATGTGGACCCCAACTCTAGCTGTTATCCACCAGATGAAAACTCACTTTCAAGAAAACTCACTTGTAATCAACAAACTCAGATGTAGAACTCAGCAAACTCAGTTTCCACCAAAACTCAGTTTCCACCAAAACTCAGTTTTCTCCAAAACTCGGTTTTCTCAGCTTTTCCCAAAACTCAGTTTCACTTCACAAATCTAAGTTTCAGCTTTCAGATTAGTTCCGCCAGTTTTAGAGATCAAGTCACAAAACTAACAAATCTCCACCTTGACTTGAACTCTCATTCAACGTCACTAGATTGCATAATTCAGATGTACTTGTACCAGATGCATTCGTCAATGCTAGGATGGACTTGTATCGGACTTCTCCACAGAATCCACTCGGTGACCGCCTCAACCGATTTTTAAAAAGCGATTATAAGCTTTGAATGTTAAGCAAGTCCGCATAACAAATCGAAACTTGCTTTGTTGAACTGGTTTAGTAAGCATATCAACAGGATTTTCCTTGGTGCTGATCTTCTTCACTACAACCCTCTTCTTATTTCTCAGAAAATCATATCTCACATCAATATGCTTGGTTCTCTCATGATGAACCTGATCCTTAGCTAGACAAATCGCATTCAAACTGTCACAATAAATCTCAGCTTGATCCGGATGTAGCCCCAAATCACTGACTAGTCCCTTTAACCAGATTGCTTCCTTGGTCGCTTTCAAGAAGAGCCATATACTCGCCTCGATGAGTTGATAAAGCCACTGTTGCTTGCAAAGTTGCTTTCCAGCTGACAACTAAATTTCCCAGTGTGAAAACATAACCAGTCATTGATTTTCTCACCGCCTACATCACTGATAATAGCATCACAAGATCCCCGTGACCAAACTCTGAGTATCACCTCTATAAATGAGACCAACATCATTTGTACTCTAAGGTACCGAACACTCTTTTCACAGCCTTCTAGTGTTCCTTTCCAGATTGAGCCATAAACCTGCTGACAACACTGACTGCCTGAGCCAGATCAGGCCTAGTGCACACCATGGCATACATCAGACTGCCAACTGCACTAGCATAAGGAACTTTTGACATCTATTCCTTCTCCTCAGCTGACTGTGAAGCATAAACTGACCAATGAACATTTAATGCCATAGGAGTATCTATTGGCTTTACAGCAGACATTCCATACTTAGCCAAAATCTTCCGTATATAGCATGCTGATATAAAAATAGTTTCTTCTGGCCTTTATCTCTCCAGATCTCCATCCTTAAGATTTTCTTGGCTACACCCAAATCTTTAATTTCAAATTCAGCACTAAGGAGGTATTTCAGATTCTGAATATCAGATTTCTTTCTTGCAGCTATAAGCATATCATCCACATACATAACAAGATAGATGTATGATCCATTTTCTAGCTGACTATTGTAGACACAACAATCATAAGGACTTCTGCTATAACACAGCTGGATCATGTAAGTGTCAAACCTTTTATACCACTGTCTAGGAGCCTGCTTCAATCCATACAAGGATTTTTTCAGCTTACAAACAAATGCTTCTTTACCAGGAACCTGAAATCCCCCTGGCTGAGTATGTATATCTCTTTGTCTACCTCACCATGTAGAAAAACTGTCTTCACATCTAATCGCTCAAGTTTAAGGTTTTCTTTGTGCCACCATTGCTAGTAACACTCTGATTGAAGTATGTCCGACTACCGGTGAGAATATCTCATCAAAGTCCACCCTTCTTTTGATCGAACCTCTAGCAACCAAGCGTGCCTTATACTTGACTTCTTCGCCTCGGCCAATCCTTCCTATTTCTTGAAGATCCATTTGCATGTAACAACTCTCTTATCGGGATGTTTAACAAGATCCCAAGTCCGATTCTTCAAGAATAACTACATTTCATCTCCTATGGCAGCAATCCATTGAGATGACTTAGAACATGTCACTGCTTCCTTGTAAGTAGAAGGTTTAAAACCATCCACCTCTTCTGCAACTTGAAGTGCATATCCAGCCAAATCTTCAAATCCATACCTTCTGGGAGGTATCCCAACATTGGATCTTCTAGTCATCATCGACAAACCTATACTTTGTTGACCAATATCAGTTTGGCCTTTCGGTGACCTGTTCTTTGGCGCTTGGATTCGATTGGTCAAGAATTAACTAGATCAGATGAAAACTGAATTTGTTTAGCTGAGTGTTGCATCTCAGCTGACTCCACCTGAAGTTCCACCTTACGATACCGTTTTTCGGTTTCAACAGTTTCGGTTCGGGCCAAACAATCCTCCCCACTGATGAGCTGATCATAGAATTCTCATCGAAAACAACATCTCTGCTGAGAATAACTCTGTTCCCTGCTGATGACCAGATCCTATAACATTTCACTCCATCACTATACCTCACAAACACTTCTTTCTTGGCCTTTGGTTCCAGTTTCCCTTCACTTACATGATAGTAAACTGTGCTTCTAAATACCCTTAGAACTGAGTAATCATCAGGCTTTCCTAACCACATTTCAACTGGTGTCTTGAAACTGATCCCTCAGTGAGGACATCTGTTGATTAAGTAACAAGTTGTGCTTACAGCTTCTGCCCAAAATCTTCTTGACAAACCAACATGAGAGAGTATGCATCTTGCTCTATCCAGAAGAGTTTGATTCATTCTTTCAGCTACACCATTTTGCTAAGGAGTATTCCTGACTGTATGATGTCTGACAATATTCTCATTTTTACACAACTCATCCAACTCATTCCAGCAGAATTCCAGACCATTATCTGTACGAAGCCTCTTGATCTTCTTCCCCAACTGATTTTCAACTAGAGCCTTCCATTGCATGAAGTTCTTGAATGCCTCACTTTTGTGTTTCATCGTCCCCACCCAAGTCTTTCTTGAATAGTCATCTATGAATGACAAAAAATATCTGTGACCACCTAATGACTCCACCTTTGATGGCCCTCAACAATCAGAATGAATGTAATCAAGTGATGACTTTGTGCTGTGCATCTCTTTTGAGAACTTGCCCCTATGAAGCTTCCCAAACACACAATGCTCACAAAAGTCTAGATTCTTGACCTTACATCCCCAAGAAGTTCTTTCCGAGAAAGAATGCATCCTCTTTTCACAAATGGGACCCAGTCTCATGTACTCTGATTTTGTCGAGATGTGGTGATGAACTTCAAGCAGATGCTACTGCAGCAGAGACCTGCATACAATCGATCCTTGCAAAATATACAAGGTTCCCTTTGACTCTTGAGAACCGAAATCGAGTTTTTGTAGACACTCGTTTTCCACCTTCACCCTTAAAACTCGAATCCCTTCCTCGCCTAAAAAGGTGAGAGATACCAAGTTCTTGGTCATCAAGTGGAACATGTCTAACTTCACTCAACATACAGAATTTACCATCCTCTCGCCCTCAATCGAATCGAGCCAATCCCAACTATCTTGCAGACCTTGTTGTTTGCCATAGCTATATGACCACCATCTATCTGTTGATAACTTCAGAACCACTCTCTGTGTGGACAAATATGATAAGATGCTTCAGAGTCCAGAATCCACACATCAGCATGATGTGCTAATTTTGAAACTACTAGAACTATGTCCTCATCTGAATCAAACTCAGCTGCAACAGCAGCTGTTCCAGAACTGTTCTCCTACTGCGTATTTTTCTTTGGATAGTTGGACTTCCAATGTCCATGCTGCTTACAGTAATTGCAAACATCGTGGATTTAAGACCTTTGGACCTGCTCTTCTTGGATTTCTTCTTCTTCCTGCATCGCCGCCATGCCCTTTTCCACCACTGTTGTCGACTACTAATCCAACGACTGGTCGCTCTGCCCCGGTGACTTATGTCTCAGCTCCCTGGCATGTAAAGCTGACCTTACATCTTCTAAGGCATCTGTATCCTTGCCAACTATGAAGGATTGCACAAAGTTCTCATAAGAAGCTGGTAGTGATACCAACAAAATCAGAACTGCATCTTTATCCTCAATCTTCATATCAATATTCCTAAGATCAAGTAATATTGTGTTCAAGTGATCAAGATGATCTCTCAGTTGAGCACCCTCATGCATCCTTAGGCTAAATAGTCTCTGCTTTAGCAGCAATTTGTTGGTCAATGACTTAGTCATATACAGTGTTTCAATCTTTGACCATAGCTTAGCAGCGGTGTCTTCCTCGGCAACTTCTGTGATAACATCATCAGATAAGCACAACATGATGGTAGAATGTGCTTTCTTTTCCAGTGGCGGCGTCTAACTTCTGACTGGCATCTCCTTTACCGGATGAAGGAGTCCACAATCCTTGTTGTTTTAACAAGGCCCGCATCTTGATTTGCCACATGCTGAAACTATTCCTCCCTGTAAATTTATCAATCTTTACGTTAATTGCTGACATCTTTCTTGCTAAAGAACAGACCTTTGATCACAAAATCCTAGCACCGGTCTTGGTTAAGATCAACTCCGTTCAACCTGCAAATCTCTCTGAATATTGAACCTGACGCTCTGATACCAGTTTGTTAAAACACAGATGAGAAACTTGCACTTGAAGAAAGATAAAACATATGCAATCTAACAGAAAAATAAGGCGGAAATTGATAAAACACAGAAACAAAGAGAACACGGTGATTTAACGTGGTATCCGGCGTTGTGCCGACTAATCCACGGGCGGAAAATGAGATATTTTATTATGCAGAAGTTACAAGAATTTTCACACTCACACAGCATTGATTACAACATATAGTATTTATAGACATAAATCCCTAAACCCTAGCCGCCATAGGATCTCTGTCAGATTGTCATAAATGCCCCAGATGTGGACCCCGACTCCAGCTGTTATCCACCAGATGAAAACACATTTGTAATCAACAAACTCAGATATAGAACTCAGCAAACTCAGTTTCAACCAAAACTCAGTTTCCACCAAAACTCATTTTTCTCCAAAACTCGGTTTTCTCAGCTTTTTGCCAAAACACAGTTTCACTTCACAAAACTCAGTTTCAGCTTTCAGATTAGTTCCATCAGTTTTAGAGATCAAGTCACTAAACTAACAAATTAAATTGTCCCAATTTTTTTTTTCTATTTACGCCAAAAAAGAAAGTAAGAATCAAATCTCGAGGGGATCGGCCTCACTTCCCCTCGAGGGAATCAAATCTCATTTTTTTCTCGAGGTCTTGAAGATGAAGGCCGACGTAGGGGATCGGCCCCACTTCCCCTAGATGGGCCAAGTCATAGAGGAGACTCAAATCTCGAGTGACCACCTCGAAATTGTGTCTACCCAACTGGCGGGCCTCCTTTGGGATGGGGGCACTTCCCACTTGTCCTTCTTTGAGCCCCTCGACCTCCACTGGCCTATGTAAGGGTTCTCTAGACCATGTCGAAGGAAAAAGAATCGAGGCTTCCACTCCCCGTGAGAAGAAGGCCCCTTTGTCACGAATTCATGTCGGTTCGTCCTTCTCTGAAAAGTATACCATAGCTTATCCGGCGTGGCAGAAATTTGGTAGTAGTATCGAAATAGAGGAATCGTGAAGCGGACTGACCACTCGACAAGCGATGAGAAACCCCATTATGATCGACGGCATTCGGGCGATTTGAGAAACGCTGATCTCATAGTGGTCGAGAATCGCGAGAATAGCCGGGCAAAGCGGAAACCTTAACCCACTCGCGAGTTGATTCTCGTAGACAGAGCAGAATCCCTCTGGGGGCTCGTCGGCAAACATATGAATGCCAGAAGGGAGTCGAGCTTCGAACGGAGGACTCACAATATTATACTTCCGGCAGATTTTGGTGACGTCCTCAGGAGAAAGTGCACTAAGGCACCCTTTAGCACCCTTTCCATCCATCCTAGTTACTAGTTTTTTAGGCTGGTTAGGGACAGGAAGGGGGGGAAGCAGAGGGTTCACCGGAGTCTTGCCGGAGAAGATGACCAGAGGTAGTAGGTGCCGGAGATTGGCTATGAACTGGCGTTTCACCACCCCTATCCGATTCAGTGGCACTACTACTTTGGGACATGGATAATTTAAAGAACAAGATGAAGAACACTAAGAAAAAGAAAGAGGCTTACTTGGTGTTTGGAATTGGAGTTTCTGGAAAGAAAGTGGCGAATGGACTCTGCTGCAATCTCCTCTCCTTTTATGCTTGCAAAAGATACGCGAATGATTTGAAAAGACAGGGGATAATGGGGAGTTATAACCCCTGGAAATCGCGATAATCAAGGCGATGACGCGTTTTGCGGGATACGAAGCGTCTGTGTGCCAGGGTATCGCGCCACGTGGATGCAAACGGTTAGGGTTGTGAAAAGGCGGGCTTTCTCCCGCCCAAAGGAAAATCCAACTCGAAGACGACTCATGTGACAGACTCGACCTCGGACAACGGGAGTCGCCTCTCAAGTCCTGGGGGCTTATGGCGATACGGGTTTCACTCTCCTCCACGTGTAAATCTATCGGTTGGTCATAAAACAACATCATGGATAAAACACCAAGGTAACCATGTCGATGCCGGACTCGAGGCTAAGGGCATCTAGTGGAAGCCAGGCTACGACGATCGACTATCGAAAGCGGTGTGAGACGCCAATTCCATAAGGGGCGAGTCCACGCCACTAGCAAGATATGGGACAACGAGTGCAGAGTCGATCACCGCAGTCGGAAGTATCGACTCGAGGACGTGGTCCGCACCGGTATCCAAGCCCATTAATAGCAATAGCTTGGGCAAGGGTTTAAGGCCCATATAAGGGTAAGTTTGACAATAATACAAGCCGACCTAACCTTAGGGTTTAGGCAAGTGTTGTCATTATAAATACCCCAATCCAGAAACTACGTAAAGGCGATTCCTGGGCATAACAGATACGAGTAAAGAATCTAAGATCTGATCTTGACTCGGTAGTAATATTAAAATCCACCACCACGTTCTTTTGTGCATTAGGGTTCTTGAGTATTTTTCATTATTACGTATATCTTAAATTTGGAGTAAGTGGAACGTCCATTATTTTATAACACAAAATACTACCGAGAATTAATGAAGACTTTAAAGTTTTTAAACGGGAAAAAATTATGGAACACAGTGAAAGGAAAGATAAACTCAAAAATACTGTAGAAGAAGAAAAGACGGGAAAGGTCGTTTCATGCATGTGATAACTTGTGTTGTTTGGGAGTAGGAATAAGTCAAAAACAGGAAATGAATGGGATCAAAGGTATAAAGCGAAGCCATTTAGGTTTCAAAGTCAGGGGGAACAGCTAGCTGGAGCGCAAATGTGGGGGCTAGTAGTAGTAGTCTCCGTTGAAGAATATTGCACAAAGGAAACTTTCTTTACACTACCATTTATCCACTATCAATCTTTCACCTAGATGGATGTAGACGTGACTTGTTCCGGGTCGGTTCCGGGTCCATGGGACGACCCTCCGGTTCCGGGTCCAAAATAGAACCGGAACCGCCAGTTCCATTTTCTAGCCGGTTCCATGGGTTAAAGGAACCGGCGGTTTAGCGGTTCCCGGTCCGGGTCGGGTCTCGACGGTTCTGGTCGACGGTTCGAGATCGCGGTTCGATCACGGTTAAAAAAAAAATCAATTTTTTTATACAAAATTTATATAACTTACGTTAAAATTAATAATAAATTCTAATTGGCTATTAAACTATATATAATATTTAATTTCATAAGTATGTTTTAAAAAAAAACACACACGGCTTGTATAATATTTAAATGAAACAATTGCTAAGAAAATAAAGAAAAATAACATGGATTAACTTTTAACATTCATTATAACGACCATTTTCGATTACATTAATTTATTACAATACAATAAATGAAGGATAAATTAAACATAAATGATGGATACCGATTATTCTACGTAACGGTTACATTGATAAAACTAAATTAATACAACAAAACACTACAACAAGCAACATTCAATATTGATATTACATCGATTTTTCATAACGTGCATGTTGACGTTGTTACATGTCACATCCTACCTGGCTACCCGTCTCGACGTATCCGCGCATCATGCATATAATTTTCATTTTCCTCGGAATGCCTTATTCATAAATGTCGCATATAAGAACCAAGCCCGATTCCACGCTCGTAATGATACGTTTTTTCACAAACGTTACAAACAACCTTAAATTTTGAATGATTCACTTCCCCGATTGTTTCATCAGTAGCATTTTCTTTTCGGAAAAAAAAAATTTGAAAAGAATGTGATAAAGTAAACGAATTTATTCAGAACAACTTCAAATCACTATCCGAAATATATTATAATGGTAGATAATATTATAATATGTGAGTTAGAATATGAGAGATAGAAAAGAATTGTGGGTAAAAATAGATGAAATGGATATGTATTTATAGTGTGATGAGTATGTGATATTTTAAAATAAAATAAAATAAAATCAAAAATTTTGAATATATATCCGTTGCCAACCGTTGGTCAAATTGGAAATTGGAATCTTGGGCAAATTTTGAAGGAAAAAGAAAAAGAAAAAGAAAAAAAAAAAACCGCCGGTTCCGGGTCCTCCGGGCCGGTTCAACCGCCGGTTCCTTGAACCGCCGGTTCCGGACCGGGCCGGGTCCGTTGGAACCTAAAACCGAGTAGGAACCGTGGAAACCGCCGGTTCCGTGGACCCGTGGACCGTGGAACCGCCGGGTTGACTCGGAACCGGCGGGTCCGAACCGATTTGGAACCGGAACCGCCCACGTCTAGATGGATGATAGAAACTACTCTCTCTCTCTCTCTCTATATATATATATATATATATATATATATATATATATATATATATATATATATATATATATATATATATATATATATCACGAGTATATTTAGCGGTGGATGCAACATCTTAGATAAGGAAAACAATGAAAATTTTAAGAAGACAAATACAAAATTTAAGGGGAGCAGAGGAACAAAATATTTAATACATATATTAGTAATTATTTTTGAAGCAAAGGGGCAGTTGCCCTTGACTATATATAGGTCTGCCACTGATTATGACATAAAGGGAGACAAAACCAAAATTTCTATCCTTACTCATTATGGAAGAACATAAAAAATGAGTCAAACATCATGATCAAATATACAAGATTGATCGAGTTGTATCATTCGTTGTGAAACAACGGTTATATTCTATCATTACTCATATATATATATAATATGATGCATTGATTTACTTCCTACGTAAAGTTAATTCTTAGATGTAAGTAAGAAAAACCGTAATATTCACAACAATATGATAATATTAGACATTTTGTAGACTTTATGTTGAACTACCACTTCTCCCAAAAGTTTAAGCTGATGGAGAAGTAGATAATTAGTAATTTATACTTCAACACGACCGCTCAAGTGCGGACTTATTTTATTTTCTTAGAGAACCTTTTGTTTGTTTGGGTGACTGTGCTTGGAGCAGAGTTTGAACCCTAGACCTCTCGCTTTGATATCATGTTGAATTACCATCTCTCTTACGTAATCAAATGTGGTAAGTGATTTGAGAATGTCTAGGGAGGTCACCAAATCGATTCTCCTCTGAGGCGTCATTTTGAAAAAATTCTTAGTCAGACCTTACCCTTGAGTAAGAGTCAGAATTTGTAGGTATCACCCGGACCGAACTCCGAATTAGTCGGACTAGTTGGTTCTGGATACCAGAGGCTTTAGTTAAAAGAAATACTTTGTCTTCGACCCGGTGCTGCCCCGTTTCTAAGACCGTGTAAATGATGTAAATAGATTGATATGTCATAGTAGTTCAGGGTATTTTTATCATTGTTACAAATTGCAAAAACTCACACAATCCTGCTATAGACGATATTGTTATTAAAGCACTTTACTTTTTTTTTTTTTTTTTTTTTTTTTTTTTTTTTTTTTTTTTTGTTTGTTTGTTGAGAATTAAGCACTTTACTTTTTAATAAGCCACATTTTTCCCGGAAAACGATTAAATTTACTATCAATACTCTATATAAATTCTACATTAACATCTTGTTACGACACAAATTTTTTTTTTTTAATTTCTAGCAAAGATATAAAAAATGCAAACACACAATCACAAGATGTTAACCGTGGACTTTTATGTGAAGTTTAGAAAGTAACTCAATCGCTTCTCTTATTTATACTTATACACATAAGAACACTTTACGGTAGTGGCGGATCCAGATTTTTTCTTTCAATGAGGCCATTAGAGTAAAAAAAATAATGATCAAGTGAGGCACCAATTGCATTTTTATATTTTTAATAAAGTAAAAATACATCATCGTTTCGGATCTCATGGATCTTCCCTAAAGCTTTGGGTCCCGCCCCTCCTTACGGTAGTTACTCTAAATACTTTAAAATTTGTATTTTAGATATTTCAATATTTATACTTAAAAAAATAATAATTCACTAGATACTCTACTTTTAAATGTATAATATAGATTTTGCAATATTTTTTTACAACTACCGTATTCATCATCCTGGTAATGTAAATTTCTCTATATGTTTACGGTATTATGTTATATGAATAATATGATGCATTACATTTTCGATAAAAATTCTGTAAACTAAGCAATTATGTATTTAAAACTTATAAAATATAGAATTCGTTAACATATTCTCGTCCAAGTGCGCAAGGTAGATAGAGTCAAATGCCCGGCAGAATCTTCGCAGATTTTCAATCCCCTACATATTCTCTGAGTTTGTGTTACATTGAAGTATAACATCTTTATTTTCTTTTATTCCACGCACGTGTGTAATCAGTCCATATTAAGCTAACAATATCTTCATATTCATATATAAACACATAAACTCTACTCTCTTTATATATATATATATATATATATATATATATATATATATATATCATATATAGTAGTATACTTATTATTTGTGCACATGGCTTTTTGCGGCCTTTTTGGTCGTCCGCTTTTAGTGACGTTTTGGTCGTCGCTATAGGTTTTTTTTTTTTTTTTTTTTTTCCCCAATTAAGAAACGACGCCGTATTGCTAGAACACGACGCCGTTCTCTTGTTCTTCAGATGTACTACACGTGGTTCTTCTTCTTGACGCAGCGTGTACCATGAGTCATTATTCAGTCTCCACCACCGCTTCTCCTCTCCACTACCGTCTCCAATAGCCAATTATCGTCTTCTCCCATTACACCACCGCCTCAGATTATTGCAGCCTAAAAGCATCAATCGTCCATTGTGGCAGCCTAAAAGCCTCAGATTATTGCACCACCGTCCATTGTCACCACCGTCTTCTCCTACACCTTTCTCAGGTCAAAAAGGCTGAACCTTTCTCTCACCGGAAATGGCTCTCTGAATGGAAAGTGCTCTCTGCAACACTTTGGATTCTCGGCATGCTTTCGATTCGTGGAACATATGCTCAAAATGCTAAGGATCCGTGAAGGCAAGAGGCTTTCTCTCGATGAATATACGATCGGCTTGAGGCTATGATGAAGACAAAATCTGAGGCCTATGATGTCTCAACATCAACGATCAACCCGTGAGTCTGCAAATTTCTGGGAAGTCATCTTTCATATTTTATTGTTCAATCTTTGATGAGTCTCTAATTCTCTTTAGAAAAGTTTCTAGATCGGTGGTTCGTTTCAAAGTTGTGAACTTTTTGGCAAGCATGTGATAAGTCGTGTGTGTAAAATTTATGGCCTTCGGTTGCTCTATGAAAATCTGAGTTTATCTTGCTAAAATTACGAGTTTTAAAGGACATGAACTTTCAGTGGTTGAATGATTATAACAGCTAATCAGTTAATCCATGCTCTAACTTTTGTCTCTGTGAAAGATTCTTATCCTTTTAGATATAAAGATGACATGGGAAATTGCATATTAGTTTGCAATTTTGTGGTATTTTTCCCTATTTTTTTAGACTTTTCGGCTCTCCCCAATTTCTTGCCATTCTCTAAGAATTGTGTCATGATTTCCTAAGAAAAAGCTATGATTAGGCAACCAATTGGTGAATGAAACAGAAGATGATGATGGGGGATTGCCTATATAAATATATCGAAGGGATGGCATGCACAATTGTCCACATACGATTTCTACCTCCTTCGTTCTCGTGAGTTTTTAATTCATTCTCCTACATTTTTCAAATTTATGGATATGGATTTTCTTTAAGTAGATTTTCAGTTTTTATATATTTTTTTTGTTCTTTCATTTTCTTTGATGCATTGGATGATTTAAGCATTTGTGTCATTATAAGGCTTCATTGCAAATATGATTCCTCAGATCCATTTTTTCCCTTCTTTTGGTTGCTTTAGTTTGAATGTCACACAGACAAATATGAATGCTTGTGCAATCTATGAGTTATATTGCTACCTCTTTGTTTTCACTCTTTTCATTTTGACTTATGTGCTTTACTGAGAATGGAGCAAAAGGATGGTGTTGTGAACATAAATATTGCCTTGGACGGAATATTGGTGGCTTGCAATGAAAATGGCTGTTGAAAGCTCAGCATGGGCCCTTGGTCAAGTGCTTAGGTCCGCTCAGGTACTTTCCAGATACGGCAATGTTTCGATCCTTCTTTCTTTCCTTTTATGGTTTCTTTTTTATTCTTCATTTGTGCAAAATTTCTTTGGCAAATCAAGTAGGACGACGTACAAAGGGGTAAGGAAAACAGAGTGTCCGAATTTGTTTGATGAATGATTTTCAAATTTCCACTCTCGCGTTCTTGCACAAGGGAAAGTAAATTGTTGATGTTGATCTTCTTGTTCGCCGGGAATGGCAGGAAGGAATCATTCTACCATTCCCAGGTGACCACAAAACTTTCGTCGTCCTCTTTTTTTTTCTTTTTTATTAATAGTAGTATCGTTTAGTAAACAAAAAGAAAACGATTCCACGTTGCTTTTCCGATGCGAACATGGACGACAATCTGCTTCCTCTTGCTCTTTCTTCTTTGCTTTTGTGTATTTGTTAATTAGTTTCATTAATTCATCTCTTTTTATCCAGGTCTTTCCACTTTAATGATATGTTGGCCTTTATATTTCAAAGCATACTCTAATTTTCAGATTTGTTGACTTTTGTTTTTTGTTTTGTTGGATCTATGTAGTTTGTGGCGCCATCCTCCTGGAAGCACACGAAAATGGATGTACAAATCGGGCGCGCATTTCACTCACTCTATAAACCATGGCATTGAACCTTGCGTCTCACACTCGATTGGTTTTCTTATGCTCTAAAACTTGTAAGTTCTAAATCTGTATGAATGGTTTTATTACTTTTGTCATATCAGGTCTGTAAGAATTATTTTAGGCCAAAAATTATTTTTTCCCTTGATAAAGGTTTGATACATCATAAACCTCAAGTCTTTATTTTATAAATTTTACTAATGCAGGTGGTTTGGTGTTGAGAGATGTTGGTTGCTATATGCTTGAAGGAAGTTCACACTTCTTGTGAAGCTAATATAACCACTAATGTATCGACACTACAATATTCGCGCTCGCTGCACTCCAACTAACCAGATAACATACACCATCTGAAGAACTTCCATGCAACAACTACACGACAAATAAATTTGAGGGCAACAACCGTGGTACTATACTACACGTATCATCGGAAAAAACCGAGGGCCAAAACGTGCAAAGCACGTTGCAGCCACTAGTATATATATATATATTAATGGTTGAGTTTGGTCGACAAATAATTAGGTGATATGATGACATCTTGTTCTCACATGCGATCTCCCTCCCGCAAATCTAGCTTTTCGATTGTTTTTTTTGTTAGTATTTTCGATTAAATTTTTTCTTTCTCTCCAAGCAATTTTAATACATTATAGTATTATACTACCTCCTAGCTTCTTATACTTAAAAAAGAAAAAAAGAAATTGATTAAACCCTAACCACGAGAATCCCCACTTCCAATGTCCCACGAGACTAATTAACTTCTTATACTATGTTCCGTTGGTGCACCGTTTACATAACCAATATTTTCATGCATACTTAAAATAAATAGGCAAATATTTGCGTAAATATATAGAAGTATTTACAATAGATATAGTAAATTTAAATAAGTCTATTAAATTTAGATTTAAAGTCAATAATGTACTAGTGAACACGTATCTAGACATGTTCCAACAAGTCAATCTAAAATACCAATCTTGCCGTCAATCTTGTATTAAGTGTGATATTGGATTTGAATTTCAATTCAATATGATTTCTTTTATTAGCCACTTACAGTCTGTTAAGAGAGTGTTACAACTCTGAAACCTCTCTGAACATTATCCAAACATCAAGCAAGGGGCATTGATCAACTCAAAACACAAGCACAACTCTACTCAGAAGGCAACTCACAACATTATTCTTATTGCAGCAACTTTGTCTCTATTCCAGCTTTCTTGCTCTTTTTCTGCCAATCCAACTTTGTTCAAGAGTATCAGTTTGTTCCTCTAACTTCTAAGCAGATGATTGAAGCTTCACACAAGCTCGATCCAGCTAATCAACAATCTATAACAACAGACTACAAAAACTCATTCTGTCACCTCTGTTTTAAACTCAGACTTAGAAAAATGAACTCTTTCTATTTCAATTTGAGCTCAATAAATGAATGTTGAAATTGATGAAATTGAAACAACAGTAAATAAAATGCGAAATTTTTATTGATCAAGAATAATGAACAAGTTAAGTTACAATATTGCTGATCATGAAATATTTATAGTGTATACTTCACAACAACGGTTACATTCAGTTATAACAGAACATATAGATGTTACAACAGAATATAGTTGGTGATGACCAATATAGGAACGACCAACCTTAACCGGCAGAGTACCGGGTCGGAAGTACTACAGTAGAGAGCAATGTCGTATCCCTCGAGGAATCAATTGAGTACCAAAGCCGTTATCAAACTTAGTTTAGTCAATAATAAGTTGCTCACATTTTGATTATACTACGACGACAATTAAACGAAAGGTACTTATAAGAGAGAAGCATAGCCAAGACATGATCCAATTGAATACTTTCACCCATCTAATCGGCTATCTCGGGAATGAGCTTAACCAACCAACCAACCTAATGATCATATCGACTAATTCACGGGTGCAAACTCCTAAGCTAGTGTAAGACGCCATGCAACAATCAAACACCCTTTGCCCGGTTCAAGAGTCCGCCTTTAAGGATTTAGACCGAAACAAAATTAACGCCCTAGAGTTTCTCGATTTTACAACCGAATGAACCTCACTCCCTAATCAATCTAAACAACTCAATTGATTATAAAAATGATCTTAAAACTCCTTTTTCCACACCCCTTCGCAACATACATTTATAAAAGTGGTGTGCCAGTTCATGAACTAGGTGATCAATCTAATTCAAGCATTAAGAACAAGTTTTAAGACATGAATTCGTCAATACAACATCAATTAAGCACTACACATTCCCAATTTCATCAATTAGGGGGTGATTTCTACAATTTTCACATGATTTAGCTATGATATGTTTAGCTACTCGTCATAAAGCAAGAAATAACAATCAAAGAAGAGATTAAAACCATAAAACCGAAAAGAAGAATGATTAGTTACCAAAAACGAAGGAAATTGAAGCTGCATCAATCTCATCCAAACCCAATGTCACTTGGGGAAGAAAGCTTCAATACACCAACAAGAAAGAGAGGAATCTATGCTAAATTGTGTTTAATCTAAGAGAAAGAGTGAAAGAAGAGCTAATCTAAGGGAGAAAAGTGATGAAGATCGACTAAGGGAATCTAAGTGAGTCTAGGTATGAGTGGATATGAAATGGGGGTGAAAAACCTCATTTTTACGTCAAAACCCGCTGCTATAAATATTTCAGGATGTCGAATGCGCGCGCATTACGGGCAATGCGCGCGCATTGAGTCATGAAACTTTCAGCACTGATACAACTTCAGTAGTCTGTCAATATATTTGTGTGAAGAGATCCGATTAGGGTGATTCAAGTTGCGTTGGAAATCGCATTCCATTATCTAAAACTTTCCTGAAGACCACAAGTCCAGAAAATGCCTCTAACACAGCTCAAATTGCAGATAAAGTGAATGTAAGGCGAAAACACCAACTATATTTGATCCGTTTCCATTCCCGGGCTTCGGTTATGCCTCTCTAAGCCTCGTGCCTCATCGTCCAGGTTTAAGAGTCACATATTTCCTGCATTTCACATGCCAAACAACATACCGAGCATAATTCTGCAAGAAAGATAGGCATCGAAAAGAGTCAAAATACCGTAAAATTGTTAGGTTTTCCATCTATTTGACGGTTTACCTCAAAGTGAGTGTGCAGTGTGATTTTACCCTATTAATGGTCTAAAGGTACCCAAAATGAGCCAAAAATGTCATAAATGGGGGTTAAAACATGCACCAGAGCATAGTAAATTAACTCTAATCAGTCGGCCGAATTCTAAGTCAACTGAGCTGAAATATTGAACTAAGCTGAATCTTTAGTCAACTAAAAATATAAAGCTGAGTTGAGTTGAATGCACATCCTGCTTGCATCCAATACTCCCTTATTCACTGGAACTTGGTTGGAAAATTTGGGAAATGCCTAGCTTGTAATATTCCGATTTTCGGAAAAGGGCAGACGTGTCTTTTTGCGAAAACGAAATATTAGGTTCGGTTTCCTTTTATTTGGAGTTAATTATTTTTGGACGTTTTATATATATATAATTTCGAGTTTATATGTATATACTTGTGGAAATCTTTTTTTGTAAAGGGGCATTTGGGGAAAAGGATTAACTCCCTCTTAATGCTAAGACCTAAACATTTAATCAGAGATTTCAGTTACTCAGCCCCTCCCCTTTTCTTTTCCTTGTGCGTGAGAGAGAGAGAGCATAGGAGAGCCAAGAGTTCTTTTCACAATTCTGAGAGGAAGAGTTGTTTGTTTTCAGAATCGTTTCGAGAAGCGGAAGCGTTGTAAGGAGGGCTTCGTTTTGTGATCAGTTGGTGGCAAGAGCAGCAGCTTTCCTCGAGGTTTCGGATCAGTTTTTGGGCTGCAATAGGTAAGAAGAACCTGTCCTATGAAATCAATTACTGGTTATAGGGATTTGATCATGTTCTAGGACGTTTTGGTGTTAGAAAATTGAGTTGTTGCCTTGGTAAATGACCTTAGATGTTATGGTATTGTTAGATGAGGTCTATGTGCTCATTGTGTTGTTATTTTTACGGTTTTTGGCTGAAATACGATCGGGGTTCGAATGATGAAGAATTAGGGTTCCGGTCGAAACCAGGTGGACGAAAGCGCCCGGTATTATGGACGGCGTCCATCCTAGGTTCCACCCTGGACGAACGTCTGGTTGTAATGGACGGCGTCACGAGGTGCAATTTACATTCGAGATTGAAGCTGTTTTGGGTGGACGAAGGTCCACTATTGTGGACGGGCGCCGAAGAAATCGTGAACGGGCGTCCCAAGTCTTTAAACGGGCGTCGATTTTGTATTGCCTCATTTCTATGGTTAATTGTTGTTCAGCCATATATACATGCTTTACTTACTTGAAATCCATATATATGATATGTTAAACATGGTATAACTTAGACAAGCACGAATTGAGCTTCGATTCGTTCGATTAAAACACCGAATGTACTCTTAAAGGGAGTTGAAGTTCGGATCCGTCGGAAGAGCATGATAGGCTTGTGCTTTGATGAATTAGGATTCATCATTGGCTGTGTATGTGCTAGGACTTGTCCGTGTCTAGTGGTCTAGGAAGAGAGTAGTATGTGTGAGGGAGATTATTTGAAAACACTTAGGCTGGCTAGTTAATAACTTAATAAACAACGTATGTGACTAGTAAAAGATTAAACAACATGTCTCTCTTGGCTAGGCACCAGGCTAAATCGCGATGCATGTGCTACCTCTGAAGGTGGAGGATCTCTGTAGGTCAATGACCCTAAGTCTGAGAGGACTCTCTTTGAGACGCTGCGTGCTATCGGAGTCTACCTTTTCTAGACTTCGTGGATATTGGTGTGATCCACTGATATGTTGCAAAAGAGTGTCCCTGAGGTGGAAGACCCCGTAGGGTCAGCAAAACCCTAAGTACGGAGGGATTCTGCTAAGGTGGATGCGCGTAGTGCCCTTGAGTGCGGTTGTAACATAGATAGGTTAAGTTAGAAACAGTTAGTCACAACATGTTGATGAGCATGAAGTGAACCCTAGATTGAGTCAGTCTCACATAAACAACAAATCAAATTAAGTATCTTTTCCTTATAAATTGTAGTTGATGTCATAGCTTCTCTTTCTTATTAAGTACGTTGTACTTACCTCAAATGCATTGTTTTCTATGTGTTTGGGGATGAGAAGACGAAACAGAGTTTTCGAGGAGGAGTTCGGCGGACGACGTTTGACGGCTTCGTTGAAGACTTTTATTTCTTGCTTTACGAATATTCTTGGATTCCTTTTGATCTTGTTGAGGTAGACTTTTGGTCTTTCGAGACGCGTAGTACTTTTCTTTTGGGATTTTCGTATTTTCCTCAAATGTAATAAATTTACATTTCCGCTTTTAGATTCCCTTTTTATTCTTAAACATTTAGAAATTTTATACCCGAGTTTTGCTTCCGTTTGCTTTAATTTGATCGACGTAGTAGAGGCTTACGTATAAAGTGAATTTACTTTATTTTATACGTGCCGAACGTTTCATTTCCGGATAAGGACTCGGTGTCCGGGAACGGGGCGTTACAGTTGGTATCAGAGAGAAACGTCCTTTAGACTTCCTTTCTTTTAAGATAAGCTTCTTTAGATCTTTTAGTAACGTCTGGTTTTCTTGATCATCGAGGATGGTGTTCACGAGGTGGAGCGGGTGCGAGAGTCTTCCGAGTTCGAGGGGAAAGTCCGCACCGGTTGTAGGGGTGGTGTAGTGAGACCGATACCCTAATCCAGCAGAGTTTATCACCACCACCTCATACGGCGACACCGTCACCGAGGTCTCATCGAGTTTGTCACCCGACCACATCGAGAACGACCTCCACGATGGCACGTGGGAAGTTCGGCCTCGATTCACCATGGTAAGTGATATCCCGGGTGGCTATGTACCACCACTGTGGCTAGCGTGTACCCTCCACCAACAAGTGTTTATCCACTGTGTATCCTCGAAGAAGCAGGCCTTTTACCCTCCTCCTGTAGGGCATGCTCCTCAACCTACCGTACCACCTTCACCACGCCTTGATCATCAACAAGGCATTGGTTACCCACCTTTTGGTTTTCAAAGAACCCCAGTACCCTCCACGGCCTCATCGGTTTTACCTCAAGGATACTATCCTTACGGCCTGTATCTCAAGCGTATCCGGCTTACCCTCCTCAAAGCAAGTACTCCACCGCAGATGCCTTATGGTTACCCACCGGTTTACCCACGGTCAGACGGCTTTTGAGCAAGCACAGTTGTAGATTGGTACACACGGTTAGAAGGAATCGGGTTGAGAACTTCTATGGAAATGTGGAGCATATGAAGGCGTAAGAATGGTGAGAGGTTTTGAAAAGGCTTTGAGAATATACATGTTCTGAGGCAGAAATGGCACGATTAGCGATCGATTTCCTCTTGGCGCAGCGAAGCATGGATCGATGCCATTCAAAGCAATAGAACGGGAAGATTACGGACTGGGAAGGTTTTAAGGCTATGTTTTACAACGAATACTTTCCGGCTACGGTGCAAGCTGATAAGGCAAGTCAGTTTTTGAAATTTAAGCAAGGTACTCAGTACACAGTGACCCAGTACACCAATAAGTTCAACGAATTGGGGCGGTTCTACCCCGAGTTGATGAAAGTGGAGGAAAGAAAGATGGCTCTTTACAAGGAAGGCTTGGCCTATGAAATCCAATCAGGCATGTTGGGATTTCTGACAAAGAATATGGCGAGCTCTTGAATAAAGCTTTGGAAGTCGAGACCTTTAGAAAGAGGGCTCTGATGAGTTGTTGGGAACAAGAGAAACTTTGGGACTAGTCAAGGCGGTTATAGGAGCACCACAACAAAATGTCAAGAAGAAGACGACGGCTCTACGGCGGCTAAGGCCCGAGCGGTGCACCGCTTTGCTCTAAGTGCAACAGAAATCACGCAGGGGAGTGCAGGCAGAACAATACCGGTTGCTACATCTGCGGAGAGCCAGGACACTTTTCTAGAGCGTGTCCAAACAGAGGGAACAAAGGTAGTTCGAGTCAAGGAAGCGGAAAGAGCGGCCCCAACCGACCGGTTCGAGTTTTTGCAGTTGATGCTAATTTTGTGGAACCAGAGGATAGCGTTATTTCGAGTACCATGTTGTTGTCTTGTTCTTTTGTTAAGATATTTTTATAGCGTGTTTATTCATGTTGTAACTATATTTAAATAAATGAATATGCATCCTAGGAGTACGATAATGTTAGAAAACTTAGTGGTCAAGGCTTTGTTTGACACGGGAGCGTCAAATACTTTTGTGTCAACCAAGGTAGCTAATAAATTGAACTTACCTTCGAACCTTTAAGGAATACTTTGGAAATAACTACACCGTTAGGGAAGGTAACAAAGGTGACTAGGGTAATACCTCAAGTGGAAGCTCGAGTTGGACCTTATCGATGCAAGAGCGACTTCACGCGATTTTGGACTTCTCAGATTTTGATGTAATCCTCGGAATAGATTGGCTATCCGAGAATTATGTTCACTTGGAATTTGTAGGGAGAAGAAAGTGACTTTTAAAGTACACGGAAAATCGGACAAGGCGTATCAAGGGAATGTGTACAAGCCAGTAAGAAGCGACACCCGATCATCTCGGCGATTAAGGCCATCGGGGCTTGTCGGAAGGGTTGTGAAGGCTACTTGTTGTATCACAGTGGATGTAGAACAAGTAAAGCCAAAGTTAGAAGAAACTCCTATTGTAAGAGAGTACCCGAGGTGTTTCGGAAGAGCTACCGGAAACATGCCGGATAGGAAATCGAGTTTGAGATCAAGTTGGTACCGGAGCGGCACCGATTGCTAAGGCACCTTATAGGATGGCACCGGCTGAATTAAAGGAGTTAAAAGCTCAACTTAAAGATATGCTTGAAAGGAACATAATTCAGCCCAGCACCTCGCCTTGGGGAGCCCCTGTTTTGTTCGTGAAGAAAAAGGATGGTAGCATGCGGATGTGTATCGATTACCGAGTATTTGAATAACCTTACCATCAAGAATAAGTACCTCTACCAAGGATAGACGATTTGTTTAACGGTTGCAAGGCAAGAGAGTATTCTCCAAGATTGACTTGAGATCTGGTTATCATCAGTTGAAGATTAAAGTGGCAGATATACCGAAGACGGCTTTCAGTACAAGATATGGACATTATGAGTTCCTTGTCATGCCATTTGGACTCACTAATGCTCCATCTGCATTTATGGATTTGATGCAACGTGTCTTCATGCCGTATTTGGATAAGTTCGTGATAGTGTTCATAGACGATATCCTAGTTTACTCTAAGGATGAGAAGGAACACGAGGAACACTTAAGGATAGTGTTGGAGACCTTGAAGAAGAATCAGTTATATGCAAAGTTTTCAAAGTGCGACTTTTGGTTGGATCGTATTAGTTTCTTGGGTCATGTGATTTCTGGAGATGGTATTCAAGTTGATCCAGTGAAAATTGAGGCAGTTGAGAATTGGCCTAGACCGACCACCGTTTCGGAAGTAAGAAGTTTTCTTGGGTTGGCTGGTTACTACCGGAAGTTTGTGCAAGACTTTTCAAAGATAGCTACTCCGCTCACCAAGTTAACACAGAAAAATGTGAAATTTGAATGGACTAGAGAGTGCGAAATAGCTTTTCAGACACTGAAGAAGAAATTGACTACGGCCCCAGTGTTAGCAGTTCCGGAGATCTTCGATAATTACGATGTCTACACGGATGCTTCGGGACAGGGTTTGGGTTGTGTGTTGATGCAAGGAGGAAAAGTGATAGCGTATGCATCTAGGCAGTTGAAGGTGCATGAGAAGAACTACCCGACGCATGATTTAGAGTTGGCAGCGGTGGTTTTTGCCTTAAAGACTTGGAGGCATTACTTGTATGGAGTTAAAGCAAGGATTTTCACCGACCATAAGAGTTTAAAGTATTTCTTCACCCAAGAGAATCTGAATATGAGACAAAGGAGATGGTTAGAATTTGTGAAGGACTACGATCTGGATATTCAGTACCATCCGGGAAAAGCAAATGTAGTAGCAGATGCTTTGAGTAGGAAACCAGTGTTTGCAGCTTCCAGTGTTGAGGTAATGGCAGAAAGGTTAGATGGGCTGCAAATCGAAGCTTTGATCGGATCGAAGACCGGTTTGTGGCACCGTTGTTAGCAAGATCTCGAGTTGATGGATGACATCCGGGAGAAGCAAGACGAAGATCCGGTTTTGGTTGATTTGAAGCGAGTGGCTGAGAGAAGCCTCTGATTGGTTACGTCTTTGGATAAGAGCGGAAATCTGTAGTACCGAGGATAAATCTGTGTGTACCTAATGTCGGCGACTGAGACAAAGAGTTATGGAAGAGGCACACTGAAATTGCTTTTGCGGTTCATCCAGTGCTACTAAAATGTCTGAGATTTAAAGGAAAGATTTTGGTGGCCCTCAATGAAGTTGGAAATAGCCAAGTTCGTGGCGAGTGTGATGTTTGCTAGAAGGTTAAAGCGAGAACATAGAAGACCCCGGGAATGCTTAAGCCATTGGACATCCCTGAATGGAAGTGGGATAAGATTACGATGGATTTCATCACCGGATTACCTAGGACAAAGGGAGGGCATGATGCAATTTGGGTAATTGTGGATAGATTGACCAAATCTGCCCATTTCTTGCCATACAAAGTTGACATGCCATTGAAGAAGATGACGACACTATATCGGATAATATAGTGAAGCTACACGGAGTCCCTATCTCTATAGTTTGGATCGTGATTCGAGGTTCGTCGATCGGTTTTGGAAGAGCTTACAAGAAGCCTTTGGAACCAAGTTAGATTTAAGCACGGCTTTTCATCCTCAGACAGATGGACAATCTGAGAGGACCATCCAAACACTTGAGGACATGTTAAGAGCTTGTGTTTTGGAGGTAGGCGGATCATGGGATGATTACCTATCGGTAGCAGAGTTTGCCTATAACAACAGTTTTCATGCAAGCATAGGCATGCCGCCGTTTGAAGCGTTGTATGGGAGAAGATGCCGGATGCCACTATTTTGGGATGAAGTCGGAGAGAGACAGATTACAGGGCCAGAGATGGTTGAACAAGCAAAGGAAAGGGTTCAGTTGGTCAAGAAGAATTTGAAGGCAGCTCAAGACAGGCAGAAAAGTTGGGCTGATGTTAGAAGAAGACCTCTTGAGTTTGAAGTCGGTGATAAAGTTTACCTACGAGCCTCACCGATGAAGGGAGTCAAACGCTTTGGATGAAAAGAAAGCTAAGTCCAAGATATGTCGGACCTTTCGAGATCTTAGAAAGAGTTGGAGCGTTAGCTTATAAGCTTGATTGCGAGAATCGATGTCGAGTTCACAACGTATTTCACGTTTCGATGTTGAAGAAATGTCTCGACGAAGAACGATGTTGAAACTACGGTTGATCCAGAAATTCTACGGGATAATCTCGCTTACGACGAAAGACCTATCAAGATTTTAGACCGGAAGGAAAAGGCGATTAAGAGGCGGATGATTCCCTTGGTGTTAGTTCAGTGGAGTAATCACTCACCCGAGGAGGCAACTTGGGAAGTGGAAGCGACATGATCAATGAATTCCAAGAGTTTGTTGATCTACCAGGTATGTTCTAGTTTCGAGGACGAAACTCCTTTTAAGGGGGGGAGAATGTAATATTCCGATTTTCGGAAAAGGGCAGACGTGTCTTTTTGCGAAAACGAAATATTAGGTTCGGTTTCCTTTTATTTGGAGTTAATTATTTTTGGACGTTTTATATATATATAATTTCGAGTTTATATGTATATACTTGAGGAAATCTTTTTTTGTAAAGGGGCATTTGGGGAAAAGGATTAACTCCCTCTTAATGCTAAGACCTAAACATTTAATCAGAGATTTCAGTTCCTCAGCCCCTCCCCTTTTCTTTTCCTTGTGCATGAGAGAGAGAGAGCATAGGAGAGCCAAGAGTTCTTTTCACAATTCTGAGAGGAAGAGTTGTTTGTTTTCAGAATCGTTTCTAGAAGCGGAGCGTTGTAAGGAGGGCTTCGTTTTGTGATCAGTTGGTGGCAAGAGCAGCAGCTTTCCTCGAGGTTTCGGATCAGTTTTTGGGCTGCAATAGGTAAGAAGAACCTGTCCTATGAAATCAATTACTGGTTATAGGGATTTGATCATGTTCTAGGACGTTTTGGTGTTAGAAAATTGAGTTGTTGCCTTGGTAAATGACCTTAGATGTTATGGTATTGTTAGATGAGGTCTATGTGCTCATTGTGTTGTTATTTTTCTGGTTTTTGGCTGAAATACGATCCGGGGTTCGAATGATGAAGAATTAGGGTTCGGTCGAACCAGGTGGACGAAGCGTCGGTATTATGGACGCAGCGTCCATCCTAGGTTCCACCCCGACGAACGTCTGGTTGTAATGGACGGCGTCGAGGTGCAATTTACATTCGAGATTGAATCGTTTTGGGTGGACGGCGGCGTCACTATTGTGGACGGGCGCCCGAGAACTCGAACGGGCGTCCAAGTCTTTAAACGGGCGCCCGCTTTTGTATTGCCTCATTTCTATGGTTAATTGTTGTTCAGCCATATATACATGCTTTACTTACTTGAAATCCATATATATGATATGTTAAACATGGTATAACTTAGACAAGCCTGAATTGAGCTACGATTCGTTCGGTTAAAACACCGAATGTACTCTTAAAAGGAGTTGAAGTTCGGATCCGTCGGAAGAGCATGATAGGCTTGTGCTTTGATGAATTAGGATTCATCATTGGTCGTGTATGTGCTAGGACTTGTCCGTGTCTAGTGGTCTAGGAAGAGAGTAGTATGTGTGAGGAGATTATTTGAAAACACTTAGGTGGCTAGTTAATAACTTAATAAACAACGATGTGACTAGTAAAAGATTAAACAACATGTCTCTCTTGGCTAGGCACCAGGCTAAATCGCGATGCATGTGCTACCTCTCGAAGGTGGAGGATCTCTGTGAGGTCAATGACCCTAAGTCTGAGAGGACTCTCTTTGAGACAGCGTGCTATCGGAGTCTACCTTTTCTAGACTTCGTGGATATTGGTGTGATCCACCGATATGTTGCAAAAGAGTGTCCCCGAGGTGGAAGAACTCCGTGAGGTCGGCAAAACCCTAAGCACGGAGGGATTACGCTAAGGTGGATGCTGGCGTAGTGCCCTTGAGTGCGGTTGTAACATAGATAGGTTAAGTTAGAAAGCGATTAGTCACAACATGTTGATGAGCATGAAGTGAACCCCTAGATTGAGTCGAGTCTCACATAAACAACAAATCAAATTAAGTATCTTTTCCTTATAAATTGTAGTTGATGTCATAGCTTCTCTTTCTTATTAAGTACGTTGTACTTACCTCAAATGCATTGTTTTCTATGTGTTTGGGGATGAGAAGACGAAACGAGTTTTCGAGGAGGAGTTCGGACGGCGACGTTTGTGGCGCTTCGTTGAAGACTTTTATTTCTTGCTTTTACGAATATTCTTGGATTCCTTTTGATATCTTGTTGAGGTAGACTTTTGGTCTTCGAGACGCGTAGTACTTTTCTTTTGGGATTTTAGTATTTTCCTCAAATGTAATAAATTTACATTTCCGCTTTTAGATTCCTTTTTATTCTTAAACATTTAGAAATTTTATACCCGAGTTTTGCTTCCGTTTGCTTTAATTTGATACGACGTAGTAGAGGCTTACGTATAAAGTGAATTTACTTTATTTTATACGTGCGAACGTTCATTTCCGGATAAGGACTCGGTGTCCGGGAACGGGCGCATACTGGTTGGTATCGAGAGAAAGCGTCCTTTAGACTTCCTTTCTTTTAAGATAAGCTTCTTTAGATCTTTTAGTAACGTCTGGTTTTCTTGATCATCAGGATGGTGTTCACGAGGAGATCTGAGCGGTGCGAGTCTTCAGAGTTCGAGGAAAGTCTCATCACGGTTGTAGGGGTGGTGTAGTGAGACCGATCCAACCTAATATAATATGTTAATTTATTTTTGATAAATGCCCAATTTTTTTTTTTACTCTAATCGATAAAGGTCCCAATAAAAAAATTTACCTGGCCCAAAAAAAATATATATACAAACAAGTTTTATTAATTTTTTGTTTGGAAACTATAGAAATTAAAAAGAATATATTATTATATCTATATTATATAAAAAAAAAAGCACACAGAAAAATAAATAAAACAACTAAAATAAAACTCATTTCACTGCTAAGTAACCCTCCGGCCCTCCCCTCAGTCCCTTGCCTTCGTTTCCACTTTCCCCTCCCTTGCCTCTTCTCGACAGCCGCTGCTGAGCTGTTTTTTTTTTTTTTTTTCTCCTTTCCTTCTTAGTTCTTTCAATTTCCCATTCATAATTCTAATTTCAAATTCTCAATCTTCAAGACTACACAAGCCCTAACTCCTAAGTTCTTAAGTGGAGGTAATTTTCTATTCTTCTTATAGTAAATTACTATTTTTCTTATAGTTTAAATGTTTAATAATGTAATCAACTTTTTAATTAGTAAGATTAATAGTCAGAATAGATGATTTAATGTCTCTTGGATATCATAATGTTTTTGTATGTAGAAAGATTGGAAGATAGCATAGCAAGGAAGGAGTCGGAACAAGGAAGAGCATAAGAGGGCTTTCATTTTGACTGAATAAGAGAAGCACATATAGTCATTACATTAATCAGGTATGTTTTGTTTACTTGATGGGTTGATTCCGTGATTGGCCTTGCCGGCGTATTTTTTATTTCGTTTAGCCTTTGCATTTTGTTAGTGGAGTGACTTTTATATTGATGTCATATTATTTTATGTTTGTAAACTTTTTTAAAGTTTAGGAATCTTGCACGAAAGGGTAGGGTTGTCACTGTTCACCGGATGAAAAAATGCAAACCGTTACACGAAAGGGTAAGTATATATCAGTTCGAAAATGCATGAATCTGAAAACCCGTTTCATTGCGATAACATTAATTCGTACGACAACTCGTATACAAACGATTATAAAATATTTACTTTATGAAAAAGTATCTACCATTATTTTATATTATTATATATCTATATCAAAAAAAGCACACAAAGAAAAATAAAAAGTATGTTTTGTATATACGTATAAATTTGGTTTTTGTTTCTAAATATGCTAGAAAAGATTACTTTGTAGGCATGTTTTTGAGGCTATCAATAAATTGAATTTTGTATTTACGGATGTTAAAAACGCGAAAAGTATGTTAAAAAAAAAAACTTCAACTAAAAGCCCAATTCGGGGACTTGAACTTAAGCCCAATTAATACCAGGTCCGGCCCTGGATGTCATCCAGTTGTTCTTTGGTGTAAACATGCATTAGTTTGGTCGAGCCTGACTTGACATTGTCCCTGACAACATGGCATGCAATCTCAATGTGTTTTATCCCATAATGAAACACAGGGTTGTGAGGAATACGAAGAACACTAGCATTGTCACAAAACAAGACAACAAGAGGTTGAACTAGAATATGCAAATCCTAGAAAATATAGAGAAGTCATTGTATCTCACAAGTTGCCTTTGTCATTGCCTTGTACTCAGCTTCAGAGGAACTTATGATGGAAATAGTTGTATGTTTCTTAGCCTTCCAAGATATGGGAGCATTTTTTTGGAACATCATATGGCCTGAGATAGACTTTCTAGTCTCAGAGCATCCTGCCCAGTCACTGTCAGTGAATCCTTCAAAATGAATGTGCTCTCAGCTGGAAAGAAAATTTATCGTGCTAGATTGGCACTTAAGTATCTCAGATTCCTCTGAGCTGCTTTCATATGCGTCTCAGTTGAAGTTTTCAAAAACTGACGCAGTTGTTAAACAACAAAGGCAATATCAGGTCTGGTAAATGTTAAGTAAATCAACTTACAAACCAGAGATATATATGTAGTATTGTCATCTAACAAAGGTGAATCCCCATGTTGTAAGGTCTGTTTCGATTCCATTGGAGTCTTCTCGGGTTTAGCCCCCAAGAAATCATATTCTTCCAGGAGATTGGGAGTGTATTTTCTCTATGAAATAGAAATCCCACTAGGTGTACTAGCAACTTCAATGCCTAAAAATACCTCAGCTTACCAAGATCTTTGATAATGAACTGGTTATGAACATGATCATTGACTTGATGAATCTGATTCAAATCAAGGATGGTTGCAATAATGTCAACTACATAAACTAATAATTCAATGAAATCCTTGCCCAACCTTTTTATGAATAAGATATGAAAATCCTTGATTCTCCAAAGATTCTGTTAACTTGAAATTCCATTGTCTGCTTGCTTGCTTTAATCCATAAATTGATTTGACCAATCTGCAAACCTGATTTAGCTTGTTAGGACTGAAGCCTAGAGGGGAGGGGTGAATTGAGTGATGGGGGATTTTTAAGTCTTTTTTTATTTAGCAATTATAACACAAGTACTAACAAACAAGTAGAGGTATATTACTTATTTATTTGCTTATGTGTTAAAACCTTTGTGATCAAAGAACAAGGCAGACACAATGAGGTGTGTGTTGGATATACAGAAACCCGAATTCGGATCCGATCCATAATTGGATTGTCAGATCTGATTCACAGCACCGATCGAGACACTCGATCTTGCACAGCGGAAGCTACGAATAAATTCGCATGCGATTTTACCATGATATGATTCACATAAATAATTAATCTACAAGAAGGTTAGTAGATTTACCTCAATAGAAATAGATGAGAAATTCGACAAAAGGGAGAAGCCACAATCTTCCGGATTGTATCTCCTAACGACGACTGGTGGATGTCGATCCTCGCCGTAGAACCTCCTTGAATATGCATAAGAAAAATCCTAGGTTTTTCTTCTCTAAATGACTAGAACAAGAAACTAATTTTTCTCTCCTTTATTTCAAGTGAGGCGCAATTTGTGATTGTCATTGTGTTGGGAGGAATGGATTCCATATCTGTGAAACACACACTTCTCACTCATTCCAGAATAGTGCCAATGTGAAAGTGATTCGGACCGCGCCTCTTAGCGATCCTTAACGAACACATCAAACCTTATCCTAAAACCAATAGGAGTCTGTAATTACTTCATGATTAAGGTTAATCCATATATGATAATCTTGTGATTTAATAAGATTTCTCAATCACGGAATTATATGAGAAACTCAGATTAAATCGGTCCAGTCCTCTACGACTCTCATCATATATAAATGCCCCACCTAGACAACCAATGTCAACGGTCCGGATAGGACGGTCACACCATAAAGTGTTCTGGGCGCATTAATGGTGGTTTAATCAATAGACCCCATACTTTGATTTAGTTCACCACGGACTAATAGTTCAAGTGTATCACCATAAACTTAATCCTCATGTGTGACACACACTAAGTTATATGGATACATATGATACGACTTGGGGTTTTCAGTAGTGTATTACTTACAAGCACGAAGCAAGTAATAAGATGAGAATAAATCTGTCATTTATTAATTCTAAAAACAATTACATAAATTGTCTTTCGGGCGCTACTTCCAACAGTGTGATCTTGGTATATGAGACTTACTTAAGGTATATCCACCAAATTATGATGCAGTTACAGATTAACGTGCCAAATTCAAATTAAAATGATGTGTGGAATCAATGTGATATGGTTTTATCTAAATCCATTTGAAATCACTTCAGTCCGACACAACACAGATCTAAACAAAAATATAAACTTTTACTAAAGATTCAACAATAACCAAAGAACAGTTTAGATTAATAGAATATGACAAGCAAATAGCTCACGGTTCATGATATAATAACAAAAGGAAAACAACTGAAATAGTAGAAGAACTTGAATTAGCTGCTGATTCAGCTATAGTGGTTTGCACAACTGGTCTGGATTTAATAAGGTTCAGCCGAATCATGGCTGATTCAACTTCTTTTACTGAACTGTTAGATTTAATAAGGTTCAGCTTAGTATTCAATATCTGGATTTCAACTTTGAATGATTCTCTTACAGCTTAAACAATCTCATAATTAGACTGAATTTCTCTTAATTCTTTAAGAAGACTGTCAAGAGTTTCACACAACTCCGAATTTCTAGGATTGGAACATGCAGTTAAAAAAATGCACTTGATGTAGATGAATATTTTGAAACAGAATTCAGTACCTCAGTGTCATCATCAATCTTTTCCATTAGGGCAGTGTCATCTGATTTAGCTGAAGATGACATACCATGTTCACTCTCATCATTGTTGGATGATTCTTCAGCCTTCAATGCTCTTTTACTGCTCATTTTTCTCTCAGGTGCTTTTTCAGATCTTTTCTTCAGCAGATATGGACAATCAGCTTTGAAGTATATAGGCTTTCTACAGTTGCTGCAAAGATACTTAGCCACTTTCTTTGGTTCTTCATTCTTTTTGTATCTGTCATCCTTGGAATATCGTATGGATGACTCTCTTTCCTTGGAATTTTATGATAAATTTTTGAATCTTTTCACTAGCAAAGTTATCTACTGCTCCATCTGATCCAGACTCTCAGCATCTCAATGTGTGGTTTGTTCTTGTGGCTCAGCTGCCAATGTTGTAGTCTTTACTGTTCCTTCTTTGAAGTTGATTCTTCAAACTCATAAGCCTTGAGAGATCTGAGAACAATTTTAATGTGTCCTCAATCATTAGATTTCTGGATTCAATCATGGATGTGACTTTCATCTTCCAGTCATTAGGTAAAGCTTTAAAGATCTTGACATTGATCTGTTTTCTTGTATAGCTGACTCCCAGCAGAGTCAGTTCATCAATGATTGCATTGAATCTTGTCTCCATCTGGTTTACTGTTTCACTAGATTTCAAATTGAATCTTTCAAACTTCTATTTTGCAATAGTCAGTTTGTTTTCTTTGATAGAATCAGATCCTTCACAAACTATATCGAGTTCTCCCATATTTCTTTGGCAGTTTTGCATACTTTGAAGTTGAGATACATGTTGTTGTCCAAAGTTTTGAAAATGATGTTCACATCAATATTATTATATATTCTCTCTTCCTTTCATCAGCTGTCCATCTGGACTTACGTTTTATCAACCTCTACTTGTACACTAGCCTCATTTGTTTTGATATCAGTGATCTGGATTGGTCCATCAGTCAGCACATCTATCAACTCTTCATGTGTAACAGTATCATATGCTTGCAAACTTCTATTGTATTCATCAAATCAATCCATAGATCACATAAGAAGCTTACCAATCTACTATTGTGAGTCCATTATGCAGAATGAGCTTTGAAAACAAGTTTTGAAAACAAGATCTAAAAATCACACTTTAAAACGTATACCGATTGCTGAAAGTGATGATTTGTAGATAGAGCAACAACTGGACAAATAATTGATCTCTTCAGGTGTGAAGTCCTTCTCTGATACCAATTTTTGGTCCCTTAGAAAGACTATGATCAAGTTTAGAGGGGGTGGGGGGGGGGGGTGGGGTGAATAAACTTGGCACTTTTAGAGTTTTTAAAAACTCAGCTAAATGGAAAGTTTGCTGACTGCCTCAGCTCAACTGTGTTTGTGCAGCGGATATAAAGCCTTTGATAAGTGTTGTTCTAAAACTTGATATACTAAGTGTTTCAGAACTCAACAGTGTTGTATATGTGGTGTGTATTCGTAAGCAAGCAACATAAAGATAAATGTCTAAAAAGTAATTGCAGAAAGTAAAAACCAGTGCCCTGAAAGCCGGCCAAGTTGGCTGACTAGGCACCGTCTAGGCGCTAGTCGGCCCTCGACCGACCTGAGTACACACTAGTCGCACCTGTCTGGGCGGGCTGGTCTCCAGTCGGGGACTAGTCGGCCTCTAGGCGGGAAAGTCGGGTTCAAAGGCGGGATAGTCGGGTTCAACTAAGGCAATTCGCCCTAGGCGGTCTGTATTGTAAATTTTATTTCGAAACTTGAGTACTTTACTTTGAATGTGTTTATTTTGGACGTATCATGTATGTTTGTATGTGTTTATTTGTGACTTGAATTTTTCGACTTATGTTATGTTAGCACTTAGTATGACTAAAGTAGTAGTATCATTATTTTTTGGGTCAATTCTATTATTATTATTATTATTATTATTATTATTATTATTATTATTATTATTATTATTATTATTATTAATTGGAAAAAATCCAAAACCGCCTAGTCCCCGACTAGTTCCCCGCCTAGCCGACTAGTCCCGACTCCCTACCCGGCCGGCCGACTAGCGCCTACCGACTTTTAGAACATTGGTAAAAACACATAATTTGTTTATGGAAGTTTGAGCCGGTGTAACCTTCTACGTCTTCTTTTCTCCCGTGATGTTGGAGGAAATCACCATTGTTCTTGGTCACACAAGTACAATAGATTTCAAAAGATTGTCCTTGATTGATCTCAGCTCATCTTCACAATGTGAACAATCAGTACTCACAATTGTCTATATTGCTTCACTGAAGTTGTTACAATGTTCATTCGAGGGTAGGATTGCCTCTTCAACAGCTCCACCACAAAACTCAGCTCCTTCTCAGATGCCACAATTCAGCTGACCACAGTTATTTACACACTGTTGTGCTTCACTGCTCCAAAGACTATGTAAAAATTAGTTTGAGATGTATGAATCCTTAGATCTTGATTGAGATTGATTCTTGATTTATATATATTAGTTTAGTAGCTCCGACTTCAAGTGTTGAATCTTTGGATTGATTCTTGATAAAATGCAAAGACTTGAAGTTTCTTGATCTTGCAACAAACGCCTTAGAAGATTTCAAAGAAATGAAGAACTCACATGTGTATCTTAACTGCTCAAATTTCAGGGCTCACTTGTATGTATATTTTGTTTGCTAAGTCCTCTATTTATAGGCACATATCCAATGCTCAAATTTTGAATTCTAAGGACCGTTTATAGGATATGCCTAATTATTCTCTGAAATTATCTGCTGTCTGATTCGGTGTCAGTGCCAGTGTCATTCTGACAATGACATCATGACAATCAATGGCATTCCTTGAATATTCCTGTACTAAAATCCTTGCAACCATCATTTAAACTTGAGCATTGATTGAGTGCTTGATTAGACATCCAATATTAATCCTTACCTTCAATTGTATATTCAAATTTATCTTGATAATAGATTAATAGTACTTGTACCATTTCAGCTCTAATATTGAATCTGCTGAGTGTCTCTGGTTCAACTCGTCTTAGCTGACTTGATTTTCATCTGATATTCATTTGTGAGATCAGAGTACACCATTTTCAATACTTAAGATTCATCATCACTTTTCTTTGATTCTCAAAACCCTCTACATAAGTCAATAAAGTTGATTCAGGTCATCACAAACTTACCTGAAGTTTAAGTTTACAATCTCAACTTTTATCTTGAAAATTGAGTTTGAACCCTCAGCCTTCATCTTCAGTCTCCAGCATTGTGTTTGTTTCATAAACCTTCAGGTCTTCTACAATGAGTTTGTTCCATCAGCCTTCAGCTCAGCTCAACTTAGGATCTTAGACTCTACTTGTTTTTCTAAACTCTAAACCTATTCTTTTGAGATTCTATCAGCAGACTATTACATTGCTTGTATGATTAACCTATACAATATCAGACTCTAGTAAAACTTATACATTTTTTGACATCTTTTTGCTTGCATATATAACAGCTAGTCTGGCACTTCTCATCAAAACCTAATTATTTCTAACAATGGTGAATTCTCAAGCATGTAGATCGTGAAGTTGAGAGATTGAAGTGGTCTTTTTGGTTCTTACACACGAGGAGACTTCTTCAAAGATTAGGTTTCTTATGTGACTTCTCTTACACTTAGCTCATGTTGAGTCCGTCATTGCTTTGGTTTTGTTTCATCTTATAAAGACATTGGTTCATGTTGATGCTTAGTTGGATTGACATTATCAAGTACTATATGAGTTTTGGCAATTTCAAGTTGTGTCTTATCAACATTGTCTTTAAAAGGCACTTCAATATCATCTTCAAATTCTAACTGATTCATCTGTTAGTTAAGATCTTCACATTTCTCATTAGTAACGGCAGAAAATTCAACAACAACAAAAAAAAATACATGAATTGATTCAAAAACGCTCATAGTTTCTGGATTATAACATCTATAAGCTTTTGAATTCTCATTAGCATAACTTTAGGAGATTTACCTTTTAAGAGGTCATAAGGTGTTTTAAGCAACTTCTATCGAATAGTCCATTTAGTGACCAAATAAAATGCACAAGCAGTAGCTTCAGACCAATGTAATCTTGACATCTTATATTCATTTAAAAATTGTTCTTGCAACTTCTTCAAGAGTTATATTATCCTTTTCTACCACACCATTTTACTGAGGTCGTCTAAAAGCTAAGAGTTCATGTTTTATTTTAACTGATTTATATAAATGAATCACATCAGAATCAACAAATTATTCTCCCTAATCAGTTCTAATGCATGTCTCTTTTTTCTTCTTTGTAAAAATATGAAATTAATAAATTGGAATAATGTGTGTCTAGAAGTGTCAGAGATTGTCAACACCGTTCATATAGTGTAGACATCTTGCCGAGGAATAATCGTAATCGTCGGCGTATCGGATATTAAAAATTCATTACGATATTATTTCACTGACACATGTTGCGGACGCGTGTCAGATCGGAAAAGCATCGGATATTGCGCACATCAGTAGATTGAAGTGTCTGCGCATCCTAGTGGCTAAGTGATCGAACCTATGGCTAGCTTTAAAGATTATATACATATATTATTGTTTGTAGTTGGATTTAGATTTAGTTTTACTTCGCTCTCTTCATGAATACGCTATGACGACCAGTCATTTTAATTGTGCTCATCCAACTTTATTAATTTATTCCGCATTGTTTAATTTGTACTTCGATATTTCCTTGTTCTTTCAGCATCAGCAACAAGAGAGACCATGATTGAAATCGGACAACTCTATTGAAGAGGGCAACGTGAATTCTGGTCCTTTTGAAACTTTTGGCCAAATAAATAGACTAAACATAGCTGCTACAAGAACAAAATGTGGACATACATTTATACTATTGAAGAGAATAATATAATCTACTAGGTGGGCTACTCGATTCTACACAACATGGTTCACATACCCTTACCCCATGTGGTGCATCATCTGTAACGTCGCGTTTCGGAAACCGAGCCATTAACCAAAACAAAATGCTTGGAACGTACCCCTTAAACGAATTGGTAAGAAACATATACCCCTTCGTCCCATTTTAATAGTCATGTTTGACTTTTTACACGATTAAAAAAAATGTAATTAATGCTTTGAATCTCATTAAACGATCCAATATGTAGACATTTATGAAAAAGTATTACTTAAAGGACATAAATGTAAAAATATTGGATAATTTAATGAAATTCAAAACATTAATTGCACTTTTCTTACTCGTGTGAAAAGTCAAATATGACTATTAAAATGAGACGGAGGGAGTATATAAATCTAACCTCCTACAACTTAACAATAATTATTGAGTGAAATGGGCCACCAGTAACACTCACACACCTCCTCAGTGTACCGCGCGTCCAGGTCGATCTCCCAGCATCGTTTGTCCATAATTTCGTACACATGTCTAGAGTTCGGCCTCAACATAACAGAGCTCGACCTCAAGGTAATGGAGCTCGGCATCAAAGTTAGACCTCTTACCATAATAAGAAACACTATATAAAACGACCCTCTCCCTCCATAAACATAAACAGTCAACATGATTTATATACCTAGTCACTCTAATTCACTTAAACAGATAGATTTAGAGCTTTCGATGATTTTGTAGGCGTCCTAATTGGCATTTTTGTAATTGGAAAATTCTCTTTAAATAAGAAATTTCTTGTCAATATAATTAGACTATAACTTAACTAATGTAGGAAAATATTTATCGATTGATTTTAATACCCTCACATGCAACACTTTCACTTATATTTTCGTATTTAATATTAAGTGCTACCCCTCCCCCCTCACCCAATACTCCACCCCTCTCCTCTCCTCTCCTCTCCTCTCCTCTTTTATAATGTATTTTACATTTTCCGTACGGACACAATTGAATCTCCCACACTTCCAACTTCCAACTTCCAACTTCCAACTTCCATGTACTAGTTATTATCAGCTTTATACAAAAGCCAAAGCCTCATCAACTTATCAAAAGTAAAAGCCTTTCAATTCCGAGCTCAAATACTTTACGTACGTGCATGCATAGACAAAAAAAGATGAAATGACCATGAAGCAATGACAACTACTTTAAATAATCAAAACGAAATATTAGACGATAGTTTTATATTTATTTTTGTATTTACGTGTATAGCCTTGTGGTTCACTATATAAACACCTTGTAATGGTTCGTGTTTTCTAATGACAAAATACATTGTTATTCATAAAATCTATCATGGTATCAGAGATTGCATGCACCAACTGAGTACCATTGGATGCAACTTAGTACCAACTGAGTACCATTTTTATTCGGTTTATGCATGCACCAATTGAGTACCATTGGATGTTAGTCAAGCATGTGTTGCGTTACTTGTCTGGCACCTCCACTACGGGTCTACAGTTATATCGGGACTCGCCTTTGGCTCTGCATGCTTTCTCTATTCGGATTGGGCGGGAAATAAGGAAGATGGTTATCATGATTCAGCGACTTCTGAGTACATGCCTGGTTATACTTCTACTTCTGCTTATATAGTCTTCTTGGGTAGGAATGCGATTTCTTGGAGCTCCAAGAAGCAAAACTCAGTCTCTCGTTCATCCACGAATCCCGAATACGGATGTATTTGCGACTTCTGGCGAGAGATTGCTTGGTCGACCTATACGCTTGCAGATCTCGGTTTCGATTCGCTCTACACGGTAATCTTTTGTGATAATTTAGGTGCTCTTCGCCTAAGCGCCAATCGATGTTTCACTCACGAATGAAGCATGTTGCTATCGATTATCACTTCATTCGTGAGCATGTTGGCGAGGACTTGTTCGTGTTGCTCGTGTAGTCTGCTTGCCGATCGGTTGGTCGATGTTCTCACCAAGCCAACGCCACGTTTATCTCTTTCTACTTTCATTTCCAAGCTTGGCCTTCGCACATCGTCAGCTTGAGGGCGTATTGAGACGATAGTTTTATATTTATTTTTGTATTTACGTTTATAGCCTTGTGGCTCACTATATAAACACCTTGTAATGGTTCGTGTTTCTAATGACAAAATACATTGTTATTCATAAAATCTATCACGAAACATTTCTTGAAATTTTCTTCAAAGAGGAATGTAATTCGTGCATTAGTCAAATTGGGTGATTTAGTCGTGACTAAGAAAAATAAAGCTGTAGAAGATTTATGTGTTCTAGAAATTGAGGGAAAAAGAGAAACCGATTTTTTAATCAATTTTTATAACCATTTTATGAGTCGGTTTCGATTACACCCTTGTATAATTTAATGAATACAGGTCTTTGAATCATTCAATTCGGATATCATGTGAATGAGAAATTAAAACTTGAAGTTGGTTAGTTGACAAAGTTGGAGTGTTGAAACTTGGAAGTTGAAGAGTTCAACTTCCTTAATCCCACATTGGGAATTTTGATACTCTTTTCTCAATATTTAAGTGGGAGGAGTTTAATCAATGGTATAAGTTCCAAGGAAAGGGAGAGAAATCTGAATGGTTTTAGTTAGACGATTTTTACGCTAAAATTGCCACATGCGGCGCCCATTTGCGCCGCCTCCTTCGTTGACCGTTGGAATTGGGGAATTGGGCTGCATGGGCCTGAGGCAATATTAATTTTTGGACAAAGTTACATTGTGTTTGTCAAACAGCTAATCGGGCTGACATTTGATTCGGTTCGGTTCGACTCAAAGGCTGATTCTCTTCATCTGCTAATTGATGGAGTTAAAGGACTTAGTGGAGTTAAAGAACTTAGTGGAACTCCTCCAATTCATGGGCATCAATACACCTCCTTCGAGGCTGATGGAGTTACCTGATGTTTTCTCCCTATATAAAGGTCCTTACTGTACTGGAAATGAAAACACAGAACTACAACACAAATATCATTCTTTCTGCATAACAAATAGTTGAAGAGTTTGACGTTGTGCAGGAGTGAAGTACCTCCCTCTTAAACAGGTAAACTGAGTAATCCTGGAAGACAATTGCATAATCCGTGGGTACAAGCCGGAGCAAATTTGTCTTAAGGACATAGTTCATCTCGTCTCAGTCCTTATATCCTTTCCCGTTTAGTTGTTCTTCTCTTTTTCATTATTGTAATATCCTTTCAGATTAATATACAAACTGTTCTTCTTCTATCTGGTTGTTTATTTTATTTTGCTTACGATACTACGGGTATAAAAATCTTAAGAAAAAATTTCAAAGCTTTCTTATGCTCTGAAAAGTATCTGTATGCGAATAAAAATAAATATTCAGTTCGTAGATACGAACAATTTTTTTTATTTTACGATCGAATGAATATCATTTTGATATTGATAAACTTCATCTTGCTTGGTCTCATTGATAAAGAACACGAATCGATTGTTTATCTGTTTTTGAAGCTGTAATGACTACTCTTAATGATCGTCATTGACACACCTACTGTTGATCTTTGCGGCAAGTGGAAGTCTGAATCCCTATCAAGTGTAACCGTGCCTCTTGTGACACGATCTACTATTCTTTGTGGCTGGTTCATCTCATGGTGAGAAGCCAGAAAAGTTCAACGGGCTGAATTTCAAGCGCTGGCAGCAAAAGATGTTGTTCTACTTGACTACTCTTGGTTTGGCCATGATGCTTATGTAAGGAAATCAATCGAGTAGCGCAGCGGAATTTCAAAATTTGATTTCCCAATCCAGGATTGACTTCGTTTAAACAATAAACATATAAGAGGGGAGACAGTAATATTACCTTGATTGATCTAAAAGATCGACACTTTGATCGTCCGGTAGGAGTACATGTGCACGAGCCGTCCACGGGTCCGGCCTCTACCAGTAATCCACACGAGCACCTCACCGGAATCCCGCCATGGATTGCTACTAGAAAAACTTGACTGCTAGGTCGAACTTTTCTCTCTCTATAATCTCTCTCTAGGAAACTCTCTTATTTTTCACAAGAACCATTAGCTCTTGGAACTATGTTGTGTCAAAAAAGCTAACCAACCCCTTCTTTATATAGGGTGAGTGGCGCCTCATTACTCATATTCCCAATAGGAAAAGCTTCGTGTGTAGATTAAGGAAAAAAGAAAACCATTTACAAGTAAAATAAAGAAAATGTATTTGATTGATTTATCTGATTAAATATTCAATATCTTATATTAAATATTTCCAAGATATATATTGACAATATCTCATATTGAATTGGATGTCCAATACATATAGGAAAGGCAAAAGCATCTTTTTTCACTAACTTGGTGCATAAATTTGAGAAAAGCTGCAGGGATGGTATGCCAAGTTACTCACTCCTGGAGGTGGGATAATTTTGGCAAAACGTGTTTTAGCATCCTTGCCAGTAAACTTGATGGCTACAATGAGAATACCTGTTTTAGTCAGGAAAAAATTGGAAGAATAATGTCCAATTTTATTTGGAATGATTCTCAGGAATGTAAACATCGAACTTGGAGGAAATGGTACTCTTTATGCTACCCTTTGGAGGAAATGGCTTGGGCTTCAGGAATTTACAATATGTTCAACAAAGCTTTTCTTGTAAACTTTGGTGGAAATTGAGAAATCATCAAGGTCTGTGGGCTTCTAAGTTCATGAACAGTGAGTACCCTCTATATAAATTGAATGCATGGAAGATGTTAGCTCCTACTCAGCAATGCATGGATGATAATACTAGATATATTGGGGAGCCTTTTACTAAATGGCTATGGACTCCAGAAGCTTCAGGAATGTTTTCAGTGGCCTCGGCTTATAAACAGCTTAGAAATAAGAAACTATCAAGATTTGAGTTGGGGGAAATCTGAAAACCGTATATTCCTACTAGGATTTCTTTTTTTCCATGGAGGCTTTACAATGCTTTGCTCCCCTTCCCAGATCAACTAATGAAAATGGGAATTCATGGTCCTTTCAAATGTCCTTTTTAATGTCCTTTTTGTCTGGCTGTTGACTCTTATTTACATGCTTTTTGGAGCTGCCCAAATGCTCAAAGGATTTGGAGACATTTTCAGGAAATGCTTCACCTCTCTCCTAATAGACACTCATGGCAACTGTTTATGCAAGACTGCACTTTTACATGATAACACTGGAGCTTTGGGTAAGATCAATAAGGTAGTTTTTTATTTCATTCTTTGGGAATTATGGAAAGAGAGAACTAGCAAAGTTTTATGGCCAATCGACTAGTCATTCAAGCAAATGGTGGTGAGGGATTACTCAAAATATTCAGATTCTATTAAGAAAATGAATATCAAATTGAAAACGAGGATGACCAATTTTGACCCAGGTGGCCTATTCACATCACTGGGGAAATTAATCCTAAATCTGTTATTTTGGTATAATGGCTTCCTCCAAAGGAGCCTTATGTTAAGCTTAATTGTGATGGATCTTTGGGAAACCCAGGCCTGCTTGGGTGAGTTTTGTTGTTAGAAACAAAGACCTTTGGTAATGTCCTAATTGCGAGTTATGAAGCATATGGGAAAGACACAAACATGGGAGCGAGAGATAAAATCTATGCAAGCGGGGAGTTTCGAATGTGTGAGACAAGGACACCACCATATATGGATTGAAGCAGACTCTGAAATCCTCTTTAAAATATGAACTCAACATACACAAATTCCTTGGATGTACGATGGAGATTCATTACTTGCAACTTGATTATTTCAATGAGTATCATTTGCAGATTTCCCATGTTTACAGGGAAGGAAATTCTGTGGCTAATCATTTAGCAAATATTGCTAGCTCAACACATGAATCAAAACTTCTCAATTGTTTGCAATTAAATGGAACTATTGGTCTGTTGATTTTAAAGGACTCATTCTGACTACCGGCTTTGAGGATTCAAAAAAGTAAATAGACATGACACTTACACACTGGGCGCACTCTTCAATTAATAATGAGGGTGCAAAAGGTTGTCTTCTTTCTATACTTATTTTTTTTAACTTTTTTTTTTGGTAAACTTGGGAGCTGCAAACTTTGGCCAATTGCAGGCCATTCATTCTCAATCTGCTACTTGGATCAGTATGTTTTAGAGACAAGCTGGAGGAATTGAATCTAAGATGGGATCTTAAACACTGGACTTACACTTTGGAATGCACTCTTCATCAATATCAAGAGTGCAAACAAGTGTTTTGCTTATCCTATTTTACCTGTGTTTTTCAGTTTTTTTTAGAACTGCTGCTGTGTTCTGTTCATGTAAATTCCAGGAGACTTTGGAGTTGCTGCTTCTTGTAACCTACAAAAAACTAAGATTGGTTGGGGTCCATGTTGAGCTGCCGTTAGACATGCAAATGGTTTTCTCCTTGGGTTGGAGGCACTTTTGAGATCTTTGTTGCTTTGATGCTAAGACAGATCAAGATTCTTTGGCGCTCTCTTTGGTTTTTTCATTGTTTTTGACGTGTTGTTGTCTTTATTATAGTTTGGCTGTTGATGTTAGGAGCTTTGGCATAGTCTTTTTGCTTGAAGTTTGGGAATTTTATTTGCCAATGTGTTTATGCCCATACACTTTCCCTAGCAACCGTTTTTTCCCACCCCGGGTTTTGCGGACCATGGTTGGCATCAAAATCTGTACTCTTTCACTGCCATTAATGAAAATTACAGTTTTTGAAAAAAAAATATTCTTATATTGAATATATCTCTTTATTATATTACCATAAATTAATTTACACATGTGTGCAAATATATATGCATTAATATCTAATATTAAGACAAGATAATACTATTAATTAAATTGCACAATCCAAGTGTATCTAATACACTTTAAAAATGGCGCCTCATATTCCTAAAAATCTAGACATGGGATTTTCCTTAATTAATATAATACTATGATTAATTAATTCACAAAATACATGTATATCATATATACATATATATTTGAAATATATGTATATATATATATATATATATATATATATATATATATATATATATAGTATTGAGATAAAACTTTCCTTATTTGGCCATCAACTATAACCACATTCTAATCCGACTTGATGTTCATGCGTGTGTGACCCGATAGGCTTTCGAATATGTTGGCCGTAGATATAAGGCGCAATTACGAAAATGCCCTTCACATATAACGATCAGGATAGCGTCTAGCAACACGTCCATGAACCACAATCATCGGAATAGTCATTATGCAATGACTACTACCTTTCATGTGCTCGGTTAGCGTGTAAATAGAATCCTATCGCTGTAATAATATCCATACGATCGTATCTTGATCGTATCCCATAATCTGGATATCCGGCTCTCTCAGAATAGCTCATTTACTCCCACTTTGGAAAGATTCAAATGAACTAGACATTCTTTAGGGGAAGGCCCTTTCAAGAATTCACTCCTACTGATAGGGTACGCGATTCCCGGATGACCAAACATGTATACTACGCATGCTTCAGTATCTAACCCAAGCACTACCACAAGATCGCCCCATGGCTATGGGAAACCTCAATAGTGTCAAAGCATGACAATCCACACCGTGATGCCATGTAGACTCCGGTCCTAAGGATAATTACACAACAGTCACATAGTGTGACACTTAATAGTGTAAGTGGGTCAGTCTAACGTACGCATTCTCTAATACACGTCCACGTACAGTCCAAGTGTCTCTACACTTCGATAGAAAAGATATGTCCCTGCCCTAAAAGACAGAAGACATCTAATACGTGCCAGCCTGTTTCTACTATCAATGCCATGTTTAATAGTACATAAGCCTAGAGACATTTAAGTATCAAACTTATTAAAATGATTAGAGATCTCATCAACCATAATCGCCTATGATGGTTTCTCTATCACAGTTTAATACTAAGGACGTAATCATATAACAATTCATAATTGGTTCTTTAAAAGAATAAATATATGACAACATGAAAGTCATTTATTATATATGTATAATCATAAAAAAATAGTATAAATGATCCGTCCCGGCTGGATCTGGTCCAACCCGATTAGGTTTAGGACACTATTTCAACAATCTTCCACTTGGCCTAAAACCAATCACTCGCACACACAAGACCAAGTTGAAACACAAGAATCCTATGCAATACTCGCAACCAGCCCTAGCTGTGAATGGATCGCTATCTGTGGGGACTCAGACTATCTTCATATTATGCTCCAAATGACCAAGTCAAACGGAACCGCCTCAACACACATGAATCTCTGATGAGACCCAGGTCCTTGCTTCAAGCAATGAATCCACAACTATATCAGCTATATAGTGAATGTGGAAGAACCGTGCAAGGTTCAAGAATGAACCTTTTAGATCTACGTATGCTCCTGTTGTGCCTCCAAGGCATTACTGTGTTTTGGATTAGTTGTAGAATTTCTGGTGATTTTTCTATTTGAGTCATTTCCAGCTCACTATATCACATAATCAAAGTGACTGCAAACCCAGACCGTAGCTCCCACTTGCCTTCATAAGTCTCAGGATATACGTCTGTATATCTATATTTATCCGATTTCAAGTTTCAATAAACTAGGAAACCACCCTTAATTTGTTTAAGGATATTCTTGACATTCACCAGATCTACTTTCATACTTGCTCATGACTCTTCATGGACTATGAACATCTGGCATTACTTTTATGATGGTTCCTATCGCAGTAGCAAAGGAAACCTTCCATAAGCATCATCTTTCACCTTATCTTTAGGACTAACTTTCTAACATAGATAGATCTTGAGAACACCGGCTAGCAGTATCTCCTGTCGTGATCTATGCTAAACACTTTTAGCATCACATCTTTATAGGTAAACTATAAACTAACAGCAGTTAAATCTATCACTATGGATTCTTATTTCTAAAAATAAGCTGCTAATCCAAGTGCTTTCGTAAAGACCTTGAACTACCAAACATTAATTGACTGTGACATGTGGTGATAATTCCCGAGAGAGATATCCAATACCTTACTCAAAATCGTAACACACTCCTACTATCCCTCTTGCACATTGGGCATATCCCTTCTTTTGACTAAATTAAACTCCTTTAATTACCAAACAAAGAAATTGTCTAGAGAAACTTGTTTGAGTCCATAAATGGATCTCGTGGGCTCTCATATCATGTTATCATCTATGAACATCGAGCTGTTTGCCCAACGTCTACCACACTATAAAGATACGAAGTTATAACAAGCATAGTCTAAATAGAACTAGGCTTAGCTGGCAGCATAAAGATAATTACAAGGTTTACACCCCGTACCCTTCAGCCATCACTATAGCCTTATGGTAATCATATTACTATCCATGTCAGCCTTTCAAGGACATTCCCTCTAGGTAAGACAGACTAGGTTCACAACCTGGCTGTCACTGATTGAATCTAATTCAGATATTATGGCTCCTGGCCCATATCTCTCAATCTATCCTTTCAATCATTCCTTCATAAGGCGTGAGATATTCATTCTTCAAGATGAACATACCAGCACCCTTTTCAGGCTTGAGGTTATCCATGAGACATCTGAGAACATTTGTGTGCCTTTGAGCGATGTTCTACACCTCATCACTATGTGGCGTGCGCTCACGTTCTATGGTTGAATCTCTCCTTGTGGCTCTCAAAATCTTTTGAGATCTCATTTACTCCTAGTATCTATTTTGGAACAAATACCTCCTTTAGAAGACAACATGTTTGGAGACAACCATTTTGTTCCACGGGAAAGTAGACAATATCTTGCGTACTTGCCAAGAAATTCCACAAAAGTTGCATATGTCGTACTGGGCTCCAAGCCTTTTTGACTTTGCCTATGACAACTTCAAATCATTGGTTAAGATAGTTTTGACATTATCCCTTCCATATCTAATCGGAATTTATTCAACCTTATTCTTTGGAACTCGGTTAAGTATGTGTTTTGATTAAAGGCACTATCCCAAAGCGGGTAATGGATTCTTTGCATGGCTTACGTCACAACTTTATCGTATAACGTGTAAACACATTTGGAACCGCAATCCGATCGCGCATCTCGAGAATGATATCCTTTTAGGGAGAATCTGGTTCTTTTGAGACAACCACGAAACACCCTCCGATTATTAATTGCTTCAATCAATTGAAGATTAATTCCTAAGTTTCATTTATCTCATATTCGCAGTACTATCTTGAACTTTTAGGCTTTCAGGAAATTGTTGTGCTTCAATAAGTACATTCAACTATTTTTATAATAGTTCAAGAGAGAGATAAACAATTATTTATGGTATAAATTGTCATAAGCCAACAAACATCAATATGTTTAGGCTCTAGTCAATTTTCTAGATTTTATAACCATTTTCATAAAAGGGTATTTTATTCCTCTTTGGATAAGATGTTGAAATAGTGTCCTAAACCCAATCGGGTTGGACCGGATCCGACCGGGTCGGATCATTTCTACTATTTTTTATGTTTATACATATGATAAATGGCTTTTCTGTTGTCATATATTTCTTCTTTTAAAGAACCAATAATAAATTGTTATATGATAACGTCCTTAGTATTAAACTATGATAGAGAAACCATGATAGACGATTATGGTTGATGAGATCTCTAATCACTTTAATAAGTTTGATACTTAAATGTCTACAGGTGATGTACTATTAAGCAGGGCATTGATAGTACAAGCAGGACTATGCGTATTAGATGTCTTCTGTCTTTAAGGACATGGATAGATCTCGTCTATCGAAGTGTAGAGACACTTGGGTGTATGTGGGCGTGTATTAGAGAATGCGTACGTTAGAGTGACCCACTTACACTGTAAGTGTCACACTATGTGGCGGTTGTGTAATTATCCGTAGGGCCGGAGTCTACATGGCATCATGGTGTGGATTGTCATGCTTTGACACTATTGAGGTTTCCCTTAGCCACGGGGCGATCATGTGGTAGTGATTGGGTGTGATACTGAAGCATGCGGAGTATACGTGTTTGGTCATCCGGGAATCGCGTACGCTAATAGTAGGGGTGAATATTCGAAAGGGCCTTTTTATAAAGAATGTCTTACTCTCATGAATCTTTGCAAAGTGGAAGTAAATGAGTTACTTTGAGAGAGCATGATATCGAGATTATAAGATACATTCATTGATGTTTGACACTCGACATACGACCGTATGGATATTATTACAGCGATAAGATTCTATTTACACGGTAACTGTTTCATATTAAAGGTAATAGTCATTGCATTTGACTCTTCCGATGATGTGGGGTCACGGTGTGTTGTTAGACGCTATCTTGTGATCGTTAGGCATGAAGGGTTTTTTTTTCGTAATTTACAATTTGTGTCTACGGCCAACATATTGAAGCCTATCGGGTCACACACATATGAACATCTAGCCGGATTAAAATGTGGTTATAATTGATGACCAAATAAGGAAAGAATTTATCTCATACTATAAAGGTTATAGTGGTAAATTAATATGGTGGTATTTATTTATTATGAATAAATATAATACAAGATATTAATTATGTTGATTAACTAAATATGTATATTGATACATGTATATTTCGAAATATGTATATATATGATATATATGTATTTTGCAAATTAATTAATCATAGTATTACATTAATTAAAGAAAATCTCAATTCCCAAATTAGTGGGGAAGGGACGCCATATTCAAATGTATATGATACATTTGGTTTGTGCAATTTAATTAATAAGATTACCATTTATTAATATTAGATATTAATTGATTTTTTAGAAAAATAGATTTATGGTAATAAGATAAAGATATATTTATAAGATATCTTCAATATATATATATCACGGAAATATATTTAATATAAGATATTGAATATTAAATGAGATAAATCAGCCAAAGTGATTTTCCTTATTTTATTAGGAAAAATATTTTTCTCTTTCATCTATCTTCAGGAAGCTTCTCTAATCAGTTAGGGCATCAAGGGCGGCGCCACTCACTATATAAGCAAGGAATTGGCTAGCTCTTTTGTACATCATAATTCCAAGATCAATAGTTCTTACGAAAAATAGAGAGCTTCTTAGAGAGTTTTGAGAGAGAGAAAAGGTCGGTCTAGCAACCGAGTTTTTCTTGTAGCAATCTATGATAGGATTCCGGCGAGCTGTTCGTGTGGATCACTGGTGGAGGCCGAACAATTGGGCAGCTCCGTACACCGCAATTTTCCTTAGACGGTCAAGGCGTCGATCTTTTAGATCAAGCAAGGTATTCACCTCCTACTTCTTTTATGCTTGTTGTTTAAACGAAATCGATCCTGGTAAAAAGGAAATAATTTTTGAATTCCGCTGCGTTCCCGCGTGGATTTCCTAACATAAGATACGTATAACCCACAGATTCATAATAATATAGTTCAGCATCATCAGAATGAAGTTTGATTACACGCATCCCTTCCATAGAGACTATGCCTAGAACAACCACAAAATCAAGGATAACAGCCATATAAATGTTTAGTTGAGATTTCATCACTCATATCAACTATATGGTGACAATAATCTAGCATGTTAGATTCAGTGACTGATCAACCTTATCGGAATAACATTTATTCCTTACAATTGAATTTGTCCATTAAATCCTAACGTATAGCTGAAAGTATGTTCTTAATAAGAACCAGAACATAATAACATTTATTTAGTTCTCTTATCAATTCACTAGATTCAGAATATGGTAAGTGTTACAGCGTTTGCTTCACCTTCCAAATCTGTATTTAATCTTTCTAATTTAATCACACTCGTAGGATATCATATATCCGATAGTTGACTTGAGTTTAGATAGATTTATCTCAACGTTCTTGCTGAAATAGAGACTTTAATAAGTTCTCTTATTTAAGCACATGCCCTAACTTTCCATTTTAATCCTTCAAGCTCTTGTAAATATTTCTTAATTTAGTCTTCATAAGACTTAAGAAAAATCACACGAAATTGTGTCTTCAAATTTATTTCATAAAGAAAATCCAGCGTTTGTTAAATAATATATTTTACCCTTTTGAATCATATTCAAAACATGAACTAATTAATTTACTTTCAAGCAATTATTAAAGAATTAAGTCGATACTTAAATCTTACAATTTTGAAAACAATCTTTCCAAAATTCGGACGTGGTCATCCTTATCAATCCTTTTAATTTTGGTTTTAACTATCGAGAATACAAAACATAAATAAAATTTGCTAAAACTACAACATAAAATAAAGATAAATTAGTGTTGTTGTTTATACATGCAAAATCAAAGATGGTCTTTGGGATTATGATTTTGCTCCAACTAGGTCCCAATTGATTTTATAGTGCAATGGTTGTACGAAGTTGCATGACTCGGCCCGATTCGAAGTTTTATTGAAGAGTGGACGGGCGTTCAAGATTCCAGACGGGCGTCCGGTAGGCGACTTTGCTGAACCGACTTTAAAATCTATATATAGGCGGTTGTTTCTCAACCCTAAACATACCATATACTCATTATTCAAAACCATAAACCTAGGGGCGGCTTTAGGCTGCGTTTTTCTCCTTTTTATTCCAGTTTTTATGCACTTTAGATTTATATTAAACTAAGTTACTTTTTATGCACTGTTTCTGCGAATTTGAGTTGCTGAGGATGTTCAGAAGCTAAAAGCTTCATAAAACGAGTATTGTGAAGCCATCCAACAATTGTTGATTTCGTTTTCATCGATTATACTGTGAGTTTTTATGAAAGGTTGTTTCTTATTCATGTTTAATTTGTTTAATTGCTTTTACATCGGAAGATATGCATGTGTTGATTGTTTATTGTTGATGGAAATCTTAATAAACCCTAGATCACCATGAATAAGAATAGTAACTTGAATCTATCATAACGGAAGTTAATAGGTTTAATTGCTAGATTATAAACGTAAAGTTTGAACCTTTGGTTAGAAAACGCGTCAATCTTGCATTGGAAGATAATAGATTAATAGATGAACTTTCTAAGGAATTAGGGTTCATGTTTAGATAAGGTGAATCACAACCTAGATAAAAACCACAATATAATCGAGATAGGGAATCAATGCTTGTTGGATAGGTGGATCAATCCTCGTTTGGCTCGTTAAACACTTGATTTAAATCCTTAAAAACTTGAATTTGTTTAGTTAGTTTACATTTATTTGCATCTTAGATTAGTTAGTTAAAGATTCGCAACCCGTATTCTTCCTAGCTTTGGATTACATCCTCTGTCTAGTTTTATTTTCTGTTTTGTTTTATTCGCTGTTTAGATTAATTTCGTGACATAGTTTAGGTTAGACAAAAACTAGAATCACAATTGTTCAGTTCCCCGTAAGATCGACCCGGCATTAACCACTATTACTACGATCCTTATACTTGAGGTTAACCGGATTATTACTTGTTTGTTTTGTGTTAATAAAATCCGTGACAAGTTTTTGGCGCCATTGCCGGGGAGCCGGACGGTTGTCTAGTTTTTGTTTTCGTTTTTTTGTTTTGTTTTTGTTTTTCCTGTTTTTATTTCGTTTTAAATTCCCGTTTTTAGTTGATAATCGTTTAGGTAACTAGTTAATTAGGGTTTTAGTTAGGGTTTAAGACCTTCCCTTAGTAGTTTCCTTTGAGATTAGATCGTCTTTCTTTCTGTTTTTCTATCTTACCTTCTTTTCTTTTCGCAAATTTACCTTACATTACGATTTTCCCGCTACCAAGCGGGCGTTTGGGATCTTGGGCGCCGTCCATTTGGAAAATTATCAATTACATCTATTTTTATTCACTTAGACGGCGTCCATAAAATTTGGGCGCCCGTTCAAATATTCTTCCTTTCAGACAGCGTTTGGACCACTAGCGCCCGTCGATCAAATTCAACCGGACGCCCGTCCAAACCCTTGGGCGTTAAATGCGGTCCTCTTTCTTCAATAAATTTTGTTCCTTTTGCTTCTTTCCCTTTCTTTTCTTTAGGTTTTTAATTTTTAGTTTAGGCTTTTAATTTCTTAGTTTTTAAGCTTCGTTTCACTTGTTTTTGGTCCGGTTTATGCAAACTCGAGTCAAAAGGACCGTTATTATACACCCACGACCCCGGCGAACCGTAGTCCGGCCAAAGCGGCGGATTTTCCGTTCTGCGGTTACGGCGAGGCGAGCCGAGCAAGATCTTGAAGATCAACTAGCAAAGGAAATCAGCGATTTTGTGATAATGGCGCTAATAATAGGCGTCACGTTGGCGGACTATGCCATGCCAGGCGAAGTCAAAGTCAACCCGGCTATTGTTATCCCAGCCATTCTTGCACAAACCCGAGTTAAAGCGGGACTTATCCGGATGATGCGGCATGCATCAATTTTTCATGGCTATCAATCGGAGAATCCATACCCACTTACATCGTTCTTAGAGATATGCGGTACTACACGCATCCAGGAGTAAGTGAGGACACTATCAAACTAAAACTTTTTCCATTTTCTCACGAAAGGGAGGCTAAAGAGTGGTACACCTCTCTCCCTCTGAATCCATCACCACACAGGCGAGAACTCGAAAGGAGTTCTTGAGTCAATATTTTCCACCTTCAAAGGCGGCCCGGTGTTTAAATGAAATATTCACTTTCTATCAGAAAGAGAATGAATCTTTCTTCGAATGTTGGAAGAGATTCAAGTCTCTTCTTAGAAAGTGTCCCCACCATGGCTTGCCCACGTGGAAAGGCAAGTCAATACATTCTTGATGGATTGACCGAGCTCACCAAAGGCATGGTCAATAGTTCTTCTGGTGGGGCATTTCTGAAGAAAACACCTGAAGAGGGATGGGCATTGTTTGGGGACATTGCAAAGTACAACTACGCCCCCTCTTATCAGGCAATCCAAGCACCTCCTCCTCCTAAGGTTGAGGAAGTCAATTTGCAAAGTTTGATCGCCATTCTGCAGAAGCAGATGGCAACACCTCAAGTGTCAAATCCGATAAATCAAACTCCTTCTTTTCCACAGAACCCTCAGGTTCTGTATTGTGAAAATTGCTGTCAGACTGGCCATATGAATGGCCAGTGTCAATTTAATTCCCATGTACCTTATCAAGTTAATGCTGTTAATGATTATGGACAGTACAATCAAGTCACATGTCAGAATTGTGACGAGGTGGGACACACTTCTAGATTTTGTCCTATGAACGGACAGAATGCTGAAGTGAATACGTTCTATGGCCAGAACAATCAAAGGTTCAATCAGTTTCCTGGCCAGAACAATTTTCAAAACCAAGGGTTTAACCAACCTTCAAGTTTTAATCCTAATTCGAATTTTAATTCGAATCAAAATTTCAATAGAAACCCTGGTTTTAATCAGAACCAAAATTCAAAATTTTCCAATCCTACTCAAAGGTTCAATCAGAATTGGCCCGCCAATTCTAATTCTGCTGATCAAAGTCATTGACCCAGCCCTATTCTCCAAATTTCCAAAACTCTCAAGGCCCCTCCCAATCTACCAATCTTGAAGCTAAATTGGAGGAGCAAAGTAGATCAATGAAAAATCTCGAGAGACAAATTGGGCAACTGGCTGAACAGTTAGCTTCTAGACCCCAGGCGCATTTGCCGATTTCACGAGAAGAATCCAAAGGGTGGTCAAGTTGTTGGTGACTTGAACAAAGGCCCGATATCTTGACCTCGTGCCATCAATTCAATACGGTAAAGAGGAGGCGGTGCAATGAATCGAAGCGGTACTCAAGTTAGTGGTTATTCCCATCGGAAACCACTAGCCCTCTGCCATTGATAAGGCGGGAGGGAAGTGACACTACACTCCCCTCAGCTGCAGAGAAAACTCAGGTGGGTGATCCAAGAGGTGAAGAAGTTGGTGATCCTCAAGTGGGTGATCCCTTGAGGACTGAAAAAGCAAGCGAAAGTCAGGAGGCTGATCCCCTGACTATAAGAAAATCTGAAAAAGCTGTTCGATGGAAGGATCTGGAAGACAAAGCTGTAAGTGCATCCTCAAAGAAAGTCTTTTCTGAGAGTGACCTTAAGAAGCTTCCATTTCCACCAAGAAAGAGCAACATTCCCTTGAGTGAGGACAAAAGTGCGAGAAGGTCTTTGAACCTTTTGAAAAATACTCGGGTAAATCTTCCACTATCGGATGTCTTGGTGAGATGCCTAAGTATACAAAATTCATCAAGGATGTTGTGTCTTGAAAAAGAAGTTAGCGAGGCATGGAAAGGAAAATTGGTGAGGATTGCTCCATGATTAATTATGAAGACTTACCAATTAAAAGAGGTGACCCTGGTAAGTTCGTACTTACTGATATTAATGGGAGGTCTAGTCTTCCACTAATTCTTTGTGTGATCTAGGTACCTCTATAAGTCTTATGCCAATGTCTGTATGCAAACAACTCGGTTTACAAAGCCTTCTAGAACCCACTACTATGAGTCTACAATTCGCTGATAGATCTTCTAAGAAAGCTTGGGGATCACGAAAGGCGTTTTGGTTCAGATTGATAGATTTACCTTTCGATCGATTGGTATGTTTTAGATATGGAGAAAGATGAAAACGTCCCTACGATTCTTGGAAGACCTTTCTTATCTCTGACTAGAGCCCTCATTGATTGCGATGGTGGGCAAGTGACTATCCGAGTTGGTGATCAAGAGGTGAGTTACAATGTCTTAAAGTCCATTCAAGTACCCCTCGGCCCTCAACCGGCTTTTCCATTGATTATATGACGGATGATTTCACCGATTATATGGATAAGCAAGTCATGCATTTGTAGAAGGTGAATATGAGCGATTGGTTGATAATTTAAATACTCATGGTGTGGTCAATCTAGATCAATTAGCGGTGATTTTGAGGAAGAATTGTTGGAAGGAGAAGCTTTGGCGGTGGGACCCTGAGTAAACTTCGGTGATATTGAGTTGAAAAGTGGAGATCTCAAGTCGAGTTTAGAATACCCCCCTGCAGATTTGGTGTTGAAGCCGTTGCTTAAACATCTTAAGTATGTGTTTTTAAGAGAAGGTGACAAGCTTCCATTGATTATATTTGCCAAGCTTTCTCGTTTGGAGGAAATGAAACTAATCAACGTCCTGAAGAAAAATGAAAAAGCCTTTGGTTGGCAGGTAGGAGATATCAGAGGAATATCTCCGGACATCTGTATGCACAAGATCAAGACGAATGAGGGTGAAAAATGTGTTAGATAGCCCCAGAGGAGGCTCAACCCTCATATGCAAGAAGTCGTAAAAAAGGAAATCATCAAACTTTTGGACATAGGAATCATTTATGCCATCGCGGATAGTGAATGGGTTTCCCCGACTCAAGTAGTTCCCAAGTAAGTTGGAATTACGATTGAGAGGAATGAGAAGGGAGAGGAAATAGCATTGAGACTTATGGCGGTTACAGTGCAGTGCATCGATTATCGAAAGCTCAATGAGGTAACCATGAAAGATCACTTTCCCCTTCCATTCATTGACCGGATGCTCGGCGTCTGGCGGGACACGCATTCTCTTGTTTCTGAGACGGCTATTGAGGATACTTCGGATACCCATTGATCCGGTGACCAAGAAAAGACCACTTTTACCGCCCTTATGGTAAATTCGCTTACAGCGAATGCCATTTAGTCTCTGCAATGCCCAAGCCTCATTTTAATGATGTATGCTAGCTATCTTTTGCGGGCTTGTAGAGAAGTGTATGGAGATTTTATGGGCGATTTTTCGGTTTTTGGTGATCTTTTGATGATTGCCTTGACAATCTTGATAAAGTGTTATCCAGATGTGTGTGAAAGAACTTAGTACTTAATTGGGAAAAATGCCATTTCATGGTAGATGAGGAATAGTTCTTGGCCACAAAATATCCGCCAAAGGTATAGAAGTTGTGAGGGCAAAAGTGGAAGCTATCGAGAAGATGAGCTATCCCAAGAATGTGCGAGAAGTGAGAGGCTTTCTTGGACATGTCGGTTTTTCTGAGAAGATTCATTCAAGACTTCTCCAAGATAGCCAAGCCCCTGTCTACTTTACTAAAGGGCGGCGTTGAGTTCAATTTTGATGAGAGAGCTGCAATCAAGCGTTTGAGGAGCTTAAGGATCGTTTAATATCTGCTCCAATTCTTATATCGCTTTGATTGGAATCTACCTTTTGAGCTTATGTGCGGCGCATCGAACTATCTTTGTTGGTGCTTTGTTCTAGGACAAAAGATCAGAGGAAGTTCGACCTATCTATTCGCTTGATCACACATTGAACCCTTCTCCGAGTTAACTATACCACTCTTGAAAGGAACTATTGGCGTAGTTTTGCTATGGACAAGTTTCGTAGTTACTTGTTAGGTGCTCGGTGATCGTGTGAAGCCGATCACGGCTGCTTTTGCGGTATCGATGACTAAGAAAGAGGCCAAACCGTGCCTACTACGTTGGATATTGACCTACAAGAGTTTGGCGTTCAAATTAAGGACAAAAGAGGCGTTGAAAGCGTAGTGGTGATCACGTTCTAGGATGTTAAGTGAGGAAAGGATGATCCGGATGATATAGATCTCTACTTTCCTCTAGAGAACATCATGTTGATAGACGGTTGTCCTCCTGATGTTCCATGGTATTCTTCCATTGTAAACTACCTTCATGCCCGTTATCTCGATCCAGAATTGTCTTATCAGGAGAAGAAAAAGTTCTTCTCTGATTTGAAATCTTTCGTTTGGGATGAACCTTTTCTTTTTAAGATCTGTAAAGATGGTCTGCTTAGGAGATGTGTTCCTGAATCTGAGCAACGGGATATTATTGAGCAATGCCATAGTGGACCCACTGGAGGTCACTTTGGTCCGTGGGAAACCGTTGCTAAGATCTTCCAATCCGGTTTCTATTGGCCTACGATCTTTAAGGACACAGAAGCTTTCTGTAAAGCTTGCGATAGATGCCAAAGAACCGGTACTCTGACAAGGCATTTTGACATGCCTTTGAAACCCATCCTAGAATGCGAGGTCTTTGATGTATGGGGTATCGATTTTATGGGACCATTCCCATCATCTTGCGGTAACAAATACATCTTAGTCTGCATAGACTACGTGTCTAAATGGGTGGAGGCTCAAGCCACTCCTCACAACGATCATAAGACAGTCATGAAATTTCTAAAGAAACATATCTTCGTGAGGTTTGGATGTCCACGTGCCTTGATCAGTGATGAAGGGACACATTTCTGCAACCGACCCCTAGAGAAAGTTCTTGAAAAGTATGGTGTCCGTCATAAGACAGGCACACCATATCATCCGATGACTAGTGGTCGAGGTTGAAAGGAGCAACCAAAGCATCAAGAAGATCTGGAGAAGGCAGTGTGAGTCATAGAAAAGACTGGAGTTTGAAATTGGATGATGTACTTTGGGCGTCTGAGCGCCTATAAAACCCCTATGGGTACATCTCCATATCAAATGGTCTATGGAAAGCCATGTCATCTACACATCGAGTTAGAGCATAGAGCCTCTTTGGGCTACAAAGTTTACGAACTTTGATTCCCAATCTTGTGGAAAACATCATTGCGGCGATTACATGAGTTAGACGAATTCAGACTCCGGGCCTATGAAAGTGCCAGGATTAGTAAGGATAAGATGAAGTTACTCCACGATGCTAATATTAAGAAGAGGGAATTTCAAGTCGGAGAACAAGTTCTTACATACAATTCTAGGTTACATTTGTTTCTGGAAAGTTGAGAACACGTTGGTCCGGTCCTTTGAGATTCTCCAAATTATTCTGGGCGTTCTAGAACTTCACGGTTATAGCGATAAACCGTTTGAGTGAACGGTCAGAGGTGCAAGCACTACATTGGTGTGCCTAAAGAAAAGCCTTTGACTGTTCGTTGCCTCGATATCCTCGGGTGTGGTGCTACGCAAGTCGATGAATTTGACGTGTTTTCACCCAACCTCTTTTCAGAGGATGACGGTAATGGTCAATCTGAAGAAGTTCTAGCAGGTAGTTGGGATATGGAAGAGTATTGAAGGGAGCGTCAACTTAAACATTATCAGAAGAATCAGACGAGGAAGAAATCACCCATTGGGAAGTTTAAGCGTGTTTGGAAAGCTATTAAAGATTTCACCCCATGTGTGAGATTGTTTTCTGCACCCACGATCTTGTCGAGCTTACGAGGTAGTGGTGGCGAGAAAAGTCAAATGCTTTGATCAGGCCGAGCTTTAAGCGGTGTCGAGCTAACGACATTAACCAAAAAGTGCCACTAGGGGCAACCTAGATATCGTTCTTTTAGTTATTCTTGTTTTTATGCTTTCGTAGTTTTAGTATTTAAGTTTAGTTTATTAAGTTTTAGCCTTACTAAGTTTTGCTTTTGTTTACATCATCAATCGGTTAGTGTGCTCTCTAGACATGGATTTCGGTGTTCAGCCAGAGGAGTTACCTTTCCTTAGGAAGATCCCACTAATCACTGTAGATGACGGACCGGGAGGAGCCATCGTTTTGCACGTAGATTTTGACATTAGTACCCGCGTCAAGGCTGTCACCTATGTTCTTATCGTTCCCATTGTTCGGGAGGTGGAGACTTTACTACCGAGGAGTTCTGAGGCAGCTCTAGGGCGTCCGTACCACGATCCTAAATGATCCGATCTTTGATGAGTTTAGCGCTAGTCTTTGCAAAAGTGAGCATTTTCAAGGTGTTGATGTGGTGGTGAGGATTGGGGTTTGCAAGACGAGTATGACTTCCCTCCGGCGATTGACATGCTCCGCCGTCTTATTCGAGTGATAGATTGGTCGGCCGTTTACGATGACTAGCGTTCTTAAGTTGTTTAGTCGAGCGAGCGGCGTAAAACAAAAGCGCTTAGTGAGGAGGCAACCTTGTTTTCTATTTGCTTTTACCTTTTTCTAGTAATTTTAAGTACTTCGTTGATTTTTATTTGTATTTTTGAAGTTTTATTTAAGTTTAATAAGAAAGTGCACTTTTGATTTTGAGTTGTATGGAAATTTTATAATTTTTGCACTTATCTCTTGCTTGGGCGCCCGTCGAACTCTGGGCGCCCGTCCGCCTTGACCAATTTTTGGGCGGCGTCCACTACGCTGGGCGCCCGTGCATTTATTCCCTCCAACCATGTATGTGATTTAAACTCTTGGACGAGCGTCTACTAAACTGGACGCCCGTCCAGTTCATCTGATTTCCCAGTGGACGCCCGTCCACTGAGTTGGACGAGCGTCCAACCTCTGTCTATATATACCCCTCCGACAATGAACCTTCATTTTACGAATTTCAAGAAAAAAAAGCGGTTCTCCTTCCTCCTTTTGCCTAAAATCTTGATTCTAAAGCATTTTGAGCGATTCCAAGTGCTATAGACCGCTCTTGATACCTATCTTGATTTTCATAACCAAAATCCCCAACACGCCATATTTTAGGAGAATCAGGCCCCATTGCAGTCCGACTTTTTGGAGGAAAAATTCGATTTTGGAGGCCATATTTGTGTTGTTTGGACTCGTTTTCATCTCGATCAACATCTACTCACCCTACTTGGTAAGTTAGTAACAACTTTTCTAGATTTTATTCACGTTTTTGTGAGTTCGATCTTTGGGTCGGCTCGTTCACTTGGATAACACCTTAATTCGTTTTTTTTTTCTTCTGGTTTTGTGTTTCTTTCTGCTCTGTTATGGTGATGTGGTGTTGTGATGGATGGTGAATGGGTTGTTTGGTGATGATTATGGTTGTGGTTGTGGTTTGGTTGTTTTGAAATCCCGCTTTGGATGTTAAACGGGTATCTTGTTGCGATTGGGATTGGTTTGTTTAGTCTAGGCTTGAATAATGGTTCATAAGAAGCGGTGGTGAAGAGGCATGGTAAGGAAGTGGCACTGGGAGGCGGGAAAAAGCGTAAAGAGATTGATCCTACCTTAGTTGATCCTAACCGTGGTGTGAGTATTCGGGAGCAACCCCCTAGAGCCACCCAAACTAGGTCAACCTTAAGAGATGAAACAACCTCGGACTCTGAAACAGATGATGATATTCCCTTGGTAAGGATGCCTAGAGCTCAGAGAGGTGGAGGATCGTCTAGAGCTGAAGAGACTGAGCATGCTACCCGAGAGGAGGAACCGGTTGCACCTCGGGCTACCCAACCTAGAAAGAAAGCTAAAACTGTAGCTCCTATGCCGTTGCCTCGTAGATTCGTGAACCCTAGAGCCCACGATGCCTATACCAAACATTATTTCTCGAGGATGATGTTGATTGAGTGGGCGACATTGGAGGCAAAAGTCGATCCGGAGTTCGTTAAGTTGCTTAAGGATCGGAAATGGGAAGCCTTGATGACAATACCGACTACCCCGGTAAATGGCTCCCTAGTTCGGGAATTTTATGCTAATTGCTCGGAAACCGACTTGGGGACGAAGGTAGTTGTGGTTAGAGGGGTAGAAGTTCCATTTACACCGGAGGTGATTAATCAGAAATACAACTTAGCGGCTTTTGAGGGTCGGGATTACAAGGAGGAGATTGTTCATAGACAGAGTTTGGGACAGGATCCTTTGGAGGAGTTGAGGTTGCGAGTTTGCCCGGATGTGGCTTGGACGTTGAGACCGGGAGGAGACCGGAACGAGTTGGTTACCACGACCTGGACGGCGGACTGGAAGGTCGGTGTCGATTTATTGAGTCGGTTGTTGCCTAAGAACAACTTGACACATTTTCATATTGGTGACCTAGGCATGTTGTATGCGTTGGCGTTTGGCTTGAATGTGGATGTGGGACAAGCTTTATATGGCGAGATCTCTATCAACCGAGAAGGTTTTACGTGGAGCTTGATCGTCCTCACACGATCCACAGTTTGTGTCTCGATGCCGGTGTGCACGAGTTTGGAGCCGATCATAAGCCGAAGAAGAACCGAGGCTATATGTGAGAAAGAGTAAGTCCTCGGGACATTTTGAGCCGGAGGCACCTCAGGAGCCTGGTTCTTCATCAGCACCGCCTCGACCTTCCTCCCTTCCTACTTTATCTCCCGCTGTCAGGATGCGGTTAAGCATGGCCAATAGTTTCCGGGAGTGGATGGGCAATATTCGGGATACGCAGAACAACATTTTGTCGATTCTTCAATGTATCTGTGAGGGCCGGCAGCCGAGGGACGACAGAACCTTCAATCCGAGCTCCGTTGATTTTCTCTTTGCTGATGAGATTGAGCAGGCCATTGCGGATGTTTTACATGAGTCTGAGTCATCTTCAGACGAGGAGCAGCCTGACTCGGCAGAGAGGACTACGGAACCACCTTCTGGACACTCCTCCGATCCCCCGGCTGATGATTCTGCGGCGCCGAGCCAACCGTGATTTTATTTGTTTGATTATCGATTTTGGGGTTTTGTATTATTGATCTTATATGATTCGTTGTACTTTTGCTACTGCTACTATTTCTTTTCGATGGATCATGTAAGCCATAAGGCACCCGTACTTTTATTATTTTGGTGGTTTTGTACTACTTTGGTTGTATTGGATACTTTATCTCTTGTTAATGCTTGATTTTGTTATCTCTTTTCATTCTGGTATAATCCCCCGTTTTCCCCAAGATATTTCCGTGTTTGTCAAGTCGATGCGAGGTGTATTTCTAAGCGGTTTTGTCGAGCTACATTGTAAGATTCTGAGTTCTAAGTGTAACTAGATAGGCTCGGCACGACCAGCGTTCGAGTGGCGCTTGAAATCAGCTAAGTCTTTTATCTTTTCTTTCATTACACACAACATGAGGACATGTTGATCTTTAAGTGTGGGGAGGGAATGTCCGATATGTATCTACACATTTGCTTAATTCGACATGTTTCTATGCGCAAAAGCGAAATGAGCTAGAATTTTCGCAAATTTCCAACATTTTGTTTTTATTTTGTCCCGAGTGAGCAAATGCATATTCTTTGTTCGTTATTTTTATAGTCATCCAAGCTATATATCATATGTTTAGTAAGTTAGTTGTTTCACACGATCTATTTTCACGAGCCATAGTAAATGATGAGCTAATTTATAAAGTTATACCCTTTTGGATTAGTGATTTTTGATTTTCTTATAAGTCATGTGCTTAGTGCTACGTATATATCTTGAGATTTATGATAGTTTGTATTTAGATCCGAAGTATGTTATACTGTGAATATCTAAGGTTTGAATGTGATAAGTAACACGTAGCTTATTGTCAAATGAAAAAGTTGAAAAGTAAATGAACTAATTGGGTGTGTCGGAAGCTGGTCGATGATTTGAGTGCGATAGGGTATACCACGTATGTCCTATACCACTATGATGACCAAAAGCTCACGACAGTCGGAAGAAGCTGCCTTATGATTGGAGTAAGGTATTCTCGAATATCCTATTCTGCTATGACAGGGCAATAGCTCATTCTGATGTGTGTTAAATGTGAAATAGTTAAATCAACTTATAAAAGAAGTGCAATGAAATGAATGAGAGGTGAGTTATCGTCTATCTTATCCCAGAGTGAAAGCGATAGATATCTTTGTAGGGATTATCCTCTCGAGTATTTGAGAAAGGCCCTAGATATATTCGATCATTCTTTTCGGGATATTTTACGTTTGTAGGGTACATCTTATGAGTGTCATTTATTGCTAGTCTACGAGGGGTATTAGCTAGTTTTGCTTTGAGTTTCTCAAGTTTGGATTCGAGTGGAAGTTTTCTATGGCTATGCACACACCTTTGGTGAACTTACGATTTATTGGATATGTGTATATATGTTTAGATGTACATTCTTTTCTCGAGCCTTTATCTTGTTTTGTTTTGCTCGGGACGAGCAAAAGCTTAAGTGTGGGGAGTTGTTAAGGGTGATTTTATACGATTTATAATGCTATATTTTATGATAATTTCACCCGTATTTGTATGAATTGGCATAAGCGAGTGTTTAATGGAAATATTGAGTAAATGATATTTTAAAAGAGTTAATCGCAAAATAGGTTGATTTATGTGTTTTAATTATGTTTTTATGATTATTTGAGCGATATTACATTTTGCGATATTTTTATGTGTTATAGATATATGTTTGAGGCTCAAATGATGATCACAAAGAGATAAGAGTCGAAATATATGATGATAAAAGAGATAATGAAGGAATTGGCAAGGATAGAAAAGATAAAGATCAAAAAATCAGAATTCTATCATATTGGATTGGCGTCCAGAATCCCCGTCCAATGGACGGGCGTCTGCTGAAATGAACGAGCGTCCAGGATGGCATCTTTGATTCGGGAAGTTTGGACGTTGGATGGACGAGCGTCTGATCATGGCTCGGCCCGATTCGAAGTTTTATTGAAGAGTGGGCCGGGCGTTCAAGATTCCAGGCAGGCGTCTGGTAGCCGACTTTCTTTGAACCGACTTTAAAATCTATATATAGTAATTTGTTTCTCAACCCTAAACATACCATATACTCATTATTCAAAACCACAAACCTAAGGCGGCTTTAGGCTGCGTTTTCTCTATTTATTCAGTTTTATGCACTTTAGATTTAGATTAAACTAGTTACTTTTTATACCTGCATTTACTGCGAATTTGAGTTCTTGAGGATGTTCGGAAGCTAAAGATTCATCAAGCGAGTATTGTGAAGCCATCCAACAATTGTTGATTTCGTTTTCATCGATTATCTTTGTGAGTTTTTATTAAAGGTTGTTTCTTATTCATGTTTAATTTGTTTAATTGCTTTTACATCGGAAGATATGCATGTGTTGATTGTTTATTGTTGATGGAAATCTTAATAAACCCTAGATCACCATGAATAAGAATAGTAACTTGAATCTATCATAACGGAAGTTAATAGGTTTAATTGCTAGATTATAAACGTAAAGTTTGCACCTTTGGTTAGAAAACGCGTCAATCTTGCATTGGAAGATAATAGATTAATAGATGAACTTTCTAAGGAATTAGGGTTCATGTTTAGATAAGGTGAATCACAACCTAGATAAAAACCACAATATAATCGAGATAGGGAATCAAAGCTTGTTGGATAGGTGGATCAATCCTCGTTTGGCTCGTTAAACACTTGATTTAAATCCTTAAAAACTTGAATTTGTTTAGTTAGTTTACTTTTATTTGCATCTTAGATTAGTTAGTTAAAGGTTACTTAACCCGTATTCTTCTAGCTTTGGATTACATCCTCTGTCTAGTTTTATTTTTACATTTTAGTTTTATTCATTGTTTAGATTAATTTCGTGACATAGTTTAGGTTAGACAAAAACTAGAATCACAATTGTTCAGTTCCCCGTAAGATCGACCCGGCATTAACCACTATTACTATGATCCTTATACTTGAGGTTAACCGGATTATTACTTGTTTGTTTTGTGTTAATAAAATCCGTGACACTTCCCTTCATTCACATGATAGTAAATTGTGCTTCCAAAAACCCTTAGAACTGAGTAGTCAGCAGGCTTGCCTGACCACATCTCAAATGGTGTCTTGAGATTGATCCCTGTGTGAGGACTCCTGTTGATTAAGTTGCAAATTTGTAATTCTGACATCGCCCAAAATCTCCTTGATAAACCCGGCATTAAAGAGCATACATCTTACCCTCTCGGAAGAGTTTGATTCATATTTTCAGCTACACCATTACATTTGAGGTTTATTCACGACTATATGATGTGCGGCGATACCCTCATCCTTACATAATATATCAAACTCGACCGGGGAATTCCATACCATTATACATTGCAGAGCCTTTTGAGTTTCTTGCACATCGATTTTCCACTAGAGCCCTTGCTTGAAAGCTGTTGAATGCCTCACTTTTGAGTTACTTCATCACCACCCAAGTCATTCTTGAATGGTCATCTATGAATGACACAAAATATATGTGACCACCCAATGATTCCACCTTTGATGGACCCCAGCAATCAGAATGGATATAATCAAGTGATGCCTTTGTACTGCATATGCCTACCGAGAACATGCTTTTATGTAGCTTCCCAAACACACAGTACTCACAAAAGTCCAGATTCTTGATCTTATATCCCCCAAGAAAACCTACTGAAGGAAGGACTTGCATTCCTCTTTCACCTATATGACCAAGTCTCATATGCCACAACTTAGTCTGCTGTGACTGATGAACTCCTGAGGATGCCACAGTAGCAGAGTCAGATATAGTAGAGCCTTGTAATATATAAAAGGTTCCCTTCTTGATACCTTTGAGGATCACAGCTGAATCTTTGTAGACATTCAGCTCTCCACCTTCTCCCATGAAATTGAACCCATTCATGTCCAGTAGACTAAGAGATACCAAATTCTTGGTCATCTGTGGAACATGTCTAACATCTTTTAGTATGCAGAATCTACCATCCTCTGCCCTCAACTTGATTGAGCCAATTTTCACTATCTTGTATACCTTGCTGTTTTCCATAGATATATGACCACCATTTATTTTTTCATAAGTAGAAAACCACTCCTTGTGGGGAAAAATATGATAGGATGCTCCAGAATCTAAGATCCAAACATCAGCATGATGTGTTGAATCCCCATCAACTAGAACCAGATCCTCATCAGAATGTTCAGTAGCCACAGTTGTTGTGCCAGAATTGCTCTCATACTGCCTTTTCTTCTTTGGACAATTGGACTTCCAATGCCCCTGCTCTTTACAGTAATTACAGACATCTATGGACTTAGGACCTTTGGAACTACCCTTCTTGGATTTCTTCTTCTGTCCATGCCCTTTCCCACAGCTGCTACTGACTACTAGTCCACCAACATGATTGTCTATCCTTACAGCCTTGTGTCTCAGCTCTCTGGCATGCAAGGCTGCCCTCACATCCTCTAAAGCCACTGTATCTTTCCCAACTATGAAGGACTATACAAAGTTTTCATATGAACTTGGTAATAACACCAACAAGATTAAGGTTGCATCTTCATCTTCAATTTTAACATCAATATTCCTGAGATCAAGTAATATTGTGTTCAACTGATCCAGATGTTCCCTCAGCAGACTTCCTTCATGTATCCTCGGTGAGCAGTCTCAGCCTTGTGACAACTTATTGGTTAATGATTTAGTCAAATACATGCTTTCAAGCTTTGCCCACAACTTGGCAGCTGTGTCTTCCTCAGCAACTTCAGTGATAACATCATCAGATAAGCACAACCTGAAGGTTGAATGGTTGAATGTGCTTTCTCTTCCATATTGGCAGAATCTGCTGAACTGGCATCTCTTTTACCAGATAAAAGAGTCCATAATCCTTGTTGTTTTAACAAGGCCCGCATCTTGATTTGCCACAGACTAAAAATGTTTCTTCTTGTAAATTTGTCGATTTCTACGTTAACTGCAGACATTTTTCTTTCCAAATATCACAACTTTTATCACAAATTCCTAGCACCGGTGAAGGTCTTAGTGAAGATAAAGGTTGTCCGTACAAATGATTCTCTCAGAAACCTCGCTCCGATACCAGTTTGTTATAACATGATAGAGAGAATGCAGATGCAATGAGATAAACACGAAGCAATCTAACATAAATAATCATCAGAGTGCGGAAACAAGAAAAGCCACGAGGATTTAACGTGGTTTCGGCGTTGTGCTGAGACTACTCCTGAGATAGAAAAGAGATATTTTACTATGCACTAAATTTCAGACGGATTACACACTTTACAATGATCATTCTGATTTAGTATTTATAGAGCACAGATCCTTAAACCCCTAACCGCCAAGAATCTTTGTCGGGTTGCCATAAATGCCCCGGATGTTGGATCACTCTGCTAATCCAACTCGGTGATCATTGCCTAGGCGTAGAACATAGTTGCATCAAAACCTCAAGCGAGACCCTCGGCATCTTTGACACACGAAGAAACTCGGTGACTTCACGGTGACTTTCCTGAACTTGGATACACTTCTCAAGCAGACCTCACTCGATGATAACCAGATTAGTTCCACGGATGTAGAGTTTAAGTCACTTTCTTTGACATGAACCTTTTTGAGTGTCATGTGTGTGAAGTCGGCTCATACCCAAGTCATCCTTAGTCAAACACTCAAAGCGAGTTTTACTATATAGAAGAGAAGTTGGGGTACAATTGATAAGGTAGGTGGAGGTGAGAATGGCTTCACCCCAAAATTCTTTGGGAAGACCCGACCGATAAAAGTGAGCGTGCCATATTAACCAAATGCTTGTCTTTTTCTACAACACCGTTTTGTTGAAGTGTGCGACACTGTTGGTTTGATGAGCGATGCCTTTTTAAAAATATATGTCAACAAGTTTGAATTTAGCCCCATTGTCACTATGAATTATTGTAATACATGCATTGGTGGTTCTCGACATGTAATAACTTGATTTATAAGTCTTTTGCATCGACTTTATTATGCATGAGATAGACCCCACGCACAGCGTAGTATAATCATCGGCAATTTTTGTACCCGATATCCTCCTCGATTGTCCACGTGAATCATCACAAAACAGGATGTAATGGTAACATAACCGGAAGGAAAAATTAGTCATGTCTGTTTTGCCAAAGGACAAATTAAACATGAATTTGTGTGACAATTATGAATTTATGATAAAGGAAATAAGGACTTAAGTTTAGGAGATGGATGTCATAAACGTTGATACCATAAAGATGTAGTATAGGATTTGGCTTGGTAGCGTTTTCCGTTTTTTGGCTTGGTCAAGATAGTCAAAATATAAGTCCTCCTACATTTTTTGATTTGTCCCGAAATATAAGTCATCCTACATTTTTTGATTTGTCCAACAATATAAGTTATTCTACATTACCAATGCAATATTTATTACTCTTAATCTATCTTACCCCTAATTTATTATTAATCCAATAACTTTTCATTATTTAACAACTATTGTATTAGTGATAGTCAATGAGTATTTTAGACATTTAACCTTGATTTATGACATTTAACCACTTTATAAATTTTTGTGAAAACTTTTAAGATGATTTGTATTTTTGGATGAAGGTAGTATTATAATTTGCCTTGACCAATTTTGTTGTGGTATGAGAATTTCCGAGGTTGATCGTAACGCCCGTTCCCGGACACGAGTCCTTATCTGGAAAAGAGCGTTCGCACGTATAAAATAAAATAAATTCCACTTTATCGTAAGCCTCTACTACGTCATATCGAGTTATTCATAAGCGAAAGCAAAAAGACTCGTGTATAATTTTTTTCCCAAACATCCAAGAATAGAAACACAATCTAAATATGGAAATGTAACATTTATTACAATAGAAAAGAATCCCAAAATGTACGAAATCTTCCAAAAGAAAATAGAAAGTTTCCAAACAAAACTTCAAGTCTAAAGTATGAAAATAAAAAATAGAAATAAAAAAACCCTTCAACTTCAGCATCCTTAAACATCGTCGTCAAAGTCCTCATCGACATAAGGCTCAACCTGTTCATCTTCTCTCATCCAAACACATAGAAAAACAATGCATTCGAGGTAAATACAAAGTACTTAATAAGAGGTAGAAGCTACGAATTAACTAAGGATTTTAACAAGTTTTAATATAATAATTGTCTTTATGAGTCCGACCCGATCTAAGGTTCATTGCATTTCCATCAACATGTCATGACTATACGTTTCTAGCTTAACTTATCTTGGTTACGTCATCACTCAAGGGTACTACGCATGGCGTTTATCGGCTGAAGATATACTTGCTAACTACGGTGGATGGCACTCGATAGCTCGGGGTCTCCCGGTATGCGTATCACGTTCGATGAATTTCCTCCGCTACCCTTGGACTTTTGCGCCCGATGGCGTTGTTCACCTATTATGAGCATTACATCGCCCGATATGAATTGGTGCCTAACCGAGAAATGGTGCGTTTTATCTTTTACTACCACATATGTAATTTTATTGTGTATTAACTACACACCTAAGTGTTTTTAAGGCAAAGCTCGCCTTATCAACTTTACACCCTCACTTAAACAGCTAGACATCACATCCTATCAAGTACACAGACATTGATGAACTTTAGTTCATCAAAGCACAAGCCCTTTCATGCTCTTCCAGCGGATCGAACTTCAACACCCGCAAGAGTACATTCGGTGCCAAAACTAAGCGAGTCGAAGCTCAATCGAGGCTTGTTCATACTCATTTAATGTTATAAGATCAAAGAACCATGTTTAAAACTCATATCATAGCTAAAAATCATCTTATTCCCCAAAAAGGAGGTCCAGTGCGCCCACAATAGGTTTGGTCGCACGCGCCTTGCTGAGCCTCTGTATTTAAAAATTCGAGTCTGCTTGTCGGTGCGCCCATTGCTGGATCGAATACACCCACTGGCTGGGCTCTAGTATGGCGCACTAGATGCGGTGCACTGCACTTGGCTCGGTGTGCTTGCACCGGATCTGGTGAACCGGCACTAACTCTACGAATGTAAAAATCTACTTCCGATCCTTCCGAGTGCGTTAAGCCTTTGGTCTTGATCTTGCCCGCACCAAGCGGGAACTTCAAAAGCTTCGAGTTTTTGACCACTAATCGATCCATAATCGTTCTCAAACTTGTTCAACATCATAATACTAAAAGAAAGGCAAAAAAACACAGATTTTATCTATCATAACAACTATAGATCCTTAGGCACACGAAGAGTACGACTTTTAGCATAATAATCATCTCAAACCTTAAAACAAAACCTAATAAACCATAATTAACTCGTAAGAAGATCCTCTTACTTGATAGCAAGAAATCCAACTTGAATTCCCGGGTAAACAACGACAAAAGGACTCTTACTCATAGAAAACCTATGCGATCAAATCCAAAAGGGTTATATTCGACCACACACTATGATTAAAACAAAACTATGAAAGATATGAGTATTGATATCCAAAAATCATCTAGGAACACATCGGTCGAATTACATACCTTAACAAAGCCACGATCTTTGAGCATTGAAGCAGCGCTCCTTTCACGGCGATTCCAGCGCTCTTCTCGAATCTCAAAGCGGTTGAGATTCAACTTAGAAAAACGGAAGAAATATCTCAGGTCTTTTCTCAAGCTCTCACACGCACCAAGAGGGAGATTAAGCGGAGAAAATTCTGATCTAAAAGGTTAGGGAAACTAATGGGGTTTATTTTTCCTTAAGTAGGAAAATTCCCAATAATTAACTTAATCTTATTTTCCTTAATTACCCTTACAAATCAGATTTTTCCCTTAAATTATACACATATAATTCGACATATATATATATATATATATATATATATATATATATATATATATATATATATATATATATATATATATATATATATAATAACAAAATACTTAACTCCAAATAATAGAAGTATGAATAATAATATTTTGTTTTTGCAAAATGACACGCGTCTGCCATTTCGAATCGGAATATTACATTCCTCCCCTTAAGAGGAGTTTCGTCCTCGAAACTAGAACATACCTTAGTAAAACCAAAAACTCTAGGAACTCGCTGATCATGTCGTCCTCAACTTCCCAAGTGGCTTCATTCAGTGAATGATTTCTCCATTGCAATAAAACCAAAGGAATCAACCGTCTCTTAATCATATTTTCTTTTCAGTCTAAAATCCTGATCGGTTTCTCATCGTATGCAAGATTGTCTTGAAGAACTTCCGGATCAACTATGGTTTTGACATCATTCTTTGTCAAACACTTCTTCAACATCGTTACATGAAAAACATTATGGACTCTTGACATCGATTCCGGTAACTTAAGCTTATATGCCAGCGGTCCAACTCTTTCTAGAATCTCAAACGGTCCAACATACCTTGGACTTAACTTTCCCTTTTGTCCAAAACGTTTCACTCCCCTCATTGGTGAAGCTCGTAGATAAACTCTTTCACCAACTTCAAACTCAAGAGGTCTTCTTCTAACATCCACCCAACTTTTACATGCATCTTGTCTTGCCTTGATTCTTCTTAACTAATTGAACCATTTCCTTAACTTGTTCAACCAACTCCGGCCCGGTGACTTGTCTTTCCCCGACTTCTTCCTAAAACAGCTGCATTGCTTATACTTGTGTGATAACTATTGTTGTAGGCAAACTCCGCTACAGGTAGGTAATTATCCCATTATCCGCCTACTTCCAATAGACAAGCTCTTCGCATATCTTCAAGTGTTTGGATGGTTCTTTCTGTCTGTCCGTCTGTTTGTGGATGGAAGGCCGTACTCAAATTTAACTTTGTGCCTGTTAAGGGTGATTTTGTACGTTTTATAAGGATATATTTTATATCAATTTCCCCCATATGTGGATGTTTTTCATAGAAATCGAGCTTTATATTGAAATATTGAGCAAATGAGTTTTAGAAGTATTAAAGTGCAAAATCGAGCTAATTATGTGATTTTATTGGATAAATATCTTTAGATGTAAGATGTTACATTTTGCATGTTTTTATCGTGATGTAGAGTGCGGCACGAGGTGAGAGGAGCTTAAAAGATGTTCAAGTGATGATTTGCATGGAAGGGAAGAGATAGAGATGAAGTTGGAATGAAGATCAAGATGAATTTGGAGCTAAAAAGAGCTGAACGCACGTCCAGGTCCCGTCCAGGTTGGACAGGCGTCTAAAGGAGTGGACTGGCGTCCAGGAGGAAAAAGTTGAACAGAGAGTTTGGACGTTGATTGGACGAGCGTCCACCTCCGTCCAGAAGAATGGACTGGCGTCCAGAGGCATCAGACGGGCGTCCTTAAACCGACTTAGCAGCAGCCGACTTTGTTATCTATAAATACAGCGCGACTTCTACCCTAATAGATACACAATTCGATCCCTCTTGACACACAAACATTAGAGAGGAGCCCAGGCGTGACCCCTTTTGGGGGAGGTGGGGTGGCGATTAGATAGGTTTTATTTTCTTTTACTGTTCTTGTTCGTCCATCTTGATGGCCTTCAAGGCGTGAACTGGAGCATCCATGGTTACTTTTCAGCAGCGTTTTGATTTCTCTCTTGGATAATCTTGTGAGTGTTTTAATTGAAGTTTGTATCTTTCCTTTGATTATTTGTTTATGCAATCGATATCGGAAGATGTATTGCTATTTGATGTTTACCGTATGATGGAAATCGGTGTAAACCTTAGATCACCATAGGAAAGATTAGACTTTTAACCTTGACATAACGGAAGTTGATAGGTTAGATCTACAGGTTGTTAGATCTAATAAATCTTGCACCTTGTTTTGAGAGGCGTTAATCTCTATTGATCGGAAGATGATGAGATTGATAGGCGGATTACTTACGAGTAGGAATTCATACCTTTGATTAGGTGAACCACAACTTTGATTGAATCATCATAAGATAATCTAGGGAAGAATTAAGGGTTGCGGGATGGTGGATCATGTTTGTTCTATGTTGATTTGCTTGATCGTGAGTTAGTTTTATTGTTTTCTTAGTTGTAGTTTTCTTTTATTTGCTTTTGTTACTTAGCGATATTTTCACGGCTTTGGGTGACAATCCCTCTGTCGAGTTTATTTTCCGTTTTAGTTTAGGTTTAGGTTTAGTTAATAAAGAATAATTAATTAGATTATATTCAACATCCCTTTTCCCTGAGGATCGATACCCGTACTTATCCAACTTTACTAGCAACTACCCGGTATTCGGCCGGTTAGGAGGTAGTTTTGCATGGTAGTATAGGTTTTATAAATTTTCTTTTGTTTCCCTTTTCCCTGAGGATCGATACCCGTACTTATCCAACTTTACTAGCAACTACCCGGTATTCGGCCGGTTAGGAGGTAGTTTTGCATGGTAGTATAGGTTTTATAAATTTTCTTTTGTTTTAATGATGCAAAATCTCCCCAACAGTGCCTAAGGCCCTTTGCAAACTTTTCCAAAATCGGCTGACAAACTGACTGTCATGATCCGAAACTATCGAGATAGGTACTCCATGAAACTTCACTATATTATCCAAGTATAGTGTCGTCATCTTCTTCAAGGACATATCAACCTTGGTTGGTAGGAAGTGGGCTGATTTGGTCAATCTATCCACGATCACCCAAATCGCATCATGTCCACCCTTCGTCTTGGTAAAGCCGGTGATGAAATCCATCGTGATCTTATCCCATTTCAATTCAAGGATATCAATGGCTTAAGAATTCCTCCGGTCTTATATGCTCCTCTTTAACTTTCAGTAAGTATCATATTCTTCTACAAACTTAGCTATTTTTGCTTTTATCGAGGCCACCAAAAATTTTCTTTCAAGTCTCTGTACATTTTAATAGCTCTAGATGAACTTCAAAATAAATCCTATAGGCTTCTTCCATGACTCTTGGCCTTAGATCACCAACATTAGGCACACACAAATGATCACGGTACCAAAGGTTTCCACTCTTGTCTAAAGCATAACCCATCATCGCTTTTCTCTTGCAACTCGCTTCAAATCAACCAACACTGGATCATCATCTTGTTTCTCCCGAATATCATCCATTAGCTCGGATCTTGCTAACAATAGTGCCACAAGCTGCGATCTTTAATCGATCAAAACCTTAGATTTTTAGCCCATCTAACCATTACCGCCACAACTTGGCGCTCAAAGCGCAAACAACGGTTTTTACTCAGCGCATCTGCAACTACATTTGCTTTACCGGATGGTCATGAATATCCAAGTCGTAATCCTTCTGAACTCTAACCATCTCCTTTGTAGTGCAGTAAAGATCCTAGCCTTAACTCAATTCAAGTAGTGCCTACAAGTCTTTAAGGCAAACACTACCATTTGCCAACAACGAGTCATGTGTTGGGTAATTCTTTTCTTGCACCTTTAACTGTCTAGATGCATAAGCAATCACTTTTCCTCCTTGCATCAGCACACAACCTAAACATTTTCTTGAAGCATCAGTATTAACATCGTAGTTATCAAAGATCTCCGGAACTACCAAAACTGGGGCTATAGTCAACTTCTCCTTCAATGTCTGTAAAGCATCTTCACACTCACTAGTCCACTCAAACTTCACATTTTTTTGCGTGAGGCGGGTGGTGGTGTAGCTATCTTTGAGAAGTCTTGTACAAACTTCCTATAATATCCCGGTAAACCAGAAAACTCCTAACCACGAAACCGTAGTCGGTCTGGACAATTTCTCAAGCTGCCGATCTTCGCCGGATCAACTTGAATGCCATCTCCGGAAATGACGCGACCCAAGAAAGCGACTTGATTCAACTAGGCGTCACACTTTGAGAACTTAGCATACAAGCTGGTTCTTCTTCAAAGTATCAACACTATCCTTAGGTGTTCTTCATGTTCTTTTCGTCCTTCGAGTATACTAGGATATCATCTATGAACACTATCACAAACTTATCCAAGTATGGCATGAAAACATGCTTGCATTAAATCCATAAATGCAGATGGAGCATTAGTGAGTCCAAATGGCATGCCCAAGAACTCATAATGTCCATACCTAAATCTTTGAAAGCCATTTTTGGTATATCTGCTACCTTGATCTTCAGCTGGTGATAACCCGACCTAAGATCAATCTTAGAGAACACTCTCTTGCAAATGATTTAAAAATCATCAATCCTTGGTACTAGGCTGAATTATGTGGATCCCAGGTGAGGTACTAGGGTGAATTATGTTCCTTTCAAACATATCCTTAAGTTGAGCTTTCAACTCTTTCAATTCAGCCGGTGCCATTCTATAGGGTGCTTTAGCTTAGCCGGTGCCGCCCAGTACTAGCTTGATCTCAAACTCTGTTTCTCTATCCGGCATGTTTCAGGTAATTATTTTGAAACACTTTGGTATTCCTTTACTATATAGGGTTTTCTAACTTAGGCTTGCTGGTTCCAAATCCACTGTGTATAACAAGTAGCCTTCATAACCCATTTGACAAGCTCTTATGGCCTTAACTGCTGATATTATCGGGTGATGCTTCTTACTAGGCTTGTATAAATTACCTTGATAAGTCTTAGATGATTTCCCGGGTAACTTAAAGGTCACTCTCTTTTCTCTACATTCCAGGTGAACATAATTCTCGGATAGCCAGTCTATCCCAAGAATTACATCAAAATTTGAAAAGTCCAAAACCGTAAAGTCACTTTTACATCGATAAGATCCAACTCAAACATTCACTTGAGGTATCGTCCTAGTTACCTTTTCTAGTGGTGTAGTTATTTCCAAGGTTTTTCTTAAGGTCTCCGAAGGTTGATTCAACTTGTTAGCTATCTTAGACGACACAAAGGTGTTAGACGCTCTGGCATCAAACAAAGCCGTGACCGCTAAGTTGTTAAATATTATTGAACACGAAATAACATTATCATCAGTTCTACATACTCTGCATCCACAGTAAAGCTTCAAAGCGGGCCGACTGGGGCGTCTTTCCGCTTCCTTGATTTTGAGTTCCTCTTAGCACCATTAATGACTTAAGACTTGTCCTTGAAGGTCTCATCTTCCAAGACCTTGTTCAACATTTCAGCCATGTTCCTTGGTGTACTTCCCAACCTTCCCGCTTGGATGTCACGGGACAAACCATTCTTGAACAAGCTGAAGCGCACTATTCAACTTCTACTCGGTGCATTCCTCACGGAAGGTACTTCCTTATGTTTACAATCCATGTTGACAAAATCTGGATAGCCGACCTATACCAAGAATTACACCATGATTAAGTAGAATTCAAAACTATAGGATCCTTTTCTTCTTTTTCTTGTTCATGATAACTCCAACATGATTATCAACATCTTACAGATGAACCACAACTACAAGACCCTCATCTTAAGCCAAACCACTTGTTTCTTGCTTTGGGCCTAGAACTTCCGATTCCAAACTTACCAACACAGGTATCTACGAGGTTACTACCATTACGAAAGATCGGGAAGGATCGAGAATGTTACTCTATGGTCTAAAGAGATTTTATCTTAAGGAAGGAAGCCTAAAAGGCGCTTCTTCTCGATACCAATTATAACGCCCGTTCCCGGACACGAGTCCTTATCCGGAAAGGCGTTCGAAACACGTATAAAATAAAATAAAATAAATTCCACTTTATCGTAAGCCTCTACTATGTCATATCGAGTTAAGCAAGCGGAAGCAAAAGACTCGGGTATAAATTTTTTCCAAACATCCAAGAATAGAAACACAATCTAAAGATAGAAATGTAACATTTATTACATTATAAAAGAAACCCAAAATATACGAAATCCTCCAAAAGAAAATACAAAGTTTCCAAACAAAAGTTCTAGTCTAAAATATGAAAATTAAAAACAGAAATAAATAAACTCTTCAACTTCAGCGTCTTTAAACGTCGTCGTCAAAGTCCTCATCGATCTCTGGCTCAACCTGTTCATCTTCTCTCCCCCAAACACATAGAAAAACAATGCATTTGAGGTAAGTACAAAGTACTTAATAAGAGGCAGAAGCTACAAATTAATATAATAATTGTAGTTTTGAGACCGACTCGATCTAAGGTTCATTCCATGTCCATCAACATGTCATGACTATACGTTTCTAGCTTAACTTATCTTGGTTACGTCATCACTCAAGGGCCTTTTTACGGGCGTTTATCGGCTGAAGATATCTTGGCTAACTACCGGTGGATGGCACTAATAGCTCGAGGTCTTCCCGGTATGCGATATCGTTTGATGAATTTCTGCACTACCCTTGACCGCAGGCGGTAGCATTGTTCACCTTTTATGAGCGTATCACATCGCCGATATGAATTGGTGCCTAACGAGAAATGGTGATGTTTTATCTTTACTACCACGTATGTAACTTTATTGTGTATTAACTAGGCACCTAAGTGTTTTCAAGGCATAGCTCACCTTATAACCTCTACTCCCTCACTTAAACAGCTAGACATGACATCCTATCTGTACACAGACATTGATGAATTCTAGTTCATCAAAGCACAAGCCCTTTCATGCCCTTCCAACGGATCCGAACTTCAACTCCCTTTAAGAGTACATTCGGTGCCGAAACTAAGCAGTCGAAGCTCAATCGAAGCTTGTTCATGCTCATTTAATGTTATAAGATCAAAGAACCACATTAATACTCATATCATAGCTAAAAATCATCTTATTCACCAAAAAGGAGATCCAGTGCACCCACTGCTTTGGGTTCAATGCATGCCTGCCTTGAGCCTCTATATGTAAAAATTCAAATTTTGCTTGTCGGTCGCGCGCCTTTTGAGCTCGATCTTGCTGCACGGATCGTGCGCTGCATTAACTCTCGAATGTAAAAATCCACTTCAAAGCCCTTCCGGTCGTCCATGTGCAGCAATCGCGCCAGCGCTTTGTGCGGCGGCACCGGTCTGGACACAAAGCGCGAGCGGACACAAAGCGCAGTGAAGCCGGTCTGCGGACACAAAGCGCGGTACACAAAGCCAGTCACGGACTCGCTATGACACCTTCCAAAAACTTCAGTTTTGATCCTAATCGATCCCTAATTTCTCAAACTTGTTCAACATCATAATACTCAGAAAAAGGCATAAAAAACACCTTTTATCTATCATACAATTATAGATCCTTAGGCAACATGAAAGTCGACTTCTACCATAATAATAATCATCTCAAACCTTAAAGCGAAACCTAATAAACCATAATTACCTGCAAGAAGATCCTCTTACTTGATAGCAAGAAATCAACTTGAATTCCCGGAGTGCAGCAGACAAAAGGACTTCTTGCTCATAGAAAACCTTTGCGATCAAATCCAAAAAAGGTTAGATTCGATCACACACTATGAATAAAACAAAACTACGAAAGATATGAGTTTTGATCTCCAAAACTCATCCAAGAACACATCCAGGTCGAATTACATGCCTTAACAAAGCTCGATCTTTGAGATTGAAGCAGCGCTCCTTTCACGGTGATTCCAGCTTTCTACTCGAATCTAAAAGCGGTTTAGATTAGACTTAGAAAAGCAGACGAAATCTCTCGACTCTTTTCTCAAGCTCTCACACGTACCAAGAGGAGATTAGGAGGAGAAAATTATGATTCAAAAGGTTAGGGAAACTAATGGGGTTTATTTTTCCTTTAGTAGGAAAATTCCCAATAATTAACCTATTCCCTTATTTTCCTTAATTACCCTTACAAATCAGATTTTTCTCTTAAATTATATTTATATATATATATATATATATATATATATATATATATATATATATAAAATAACAAAATACTTAACTCCAAATAATAGAAGTATGAATAATAATATTTTATTTT